>CM067322.1:26278398-26732804 GCA_034231615.1 Meghimatium bilineatum
CATTGTTCAATAATAGTATAAACACTTCTAGGACATTGAAGAAGTAGTAGACAACTATAACAACTAATTACCTGGCTTGGATCTGGTCTCCAGCCAATAAAATTGATCACTTGAAATGATGCTGGGACACCTTTGTCATTACCATACATTTCTGGAAATTAATGTTAACATTAGTTGAGCAAAAGGCAGAATTGTTAAAAATACTTGCCTAGACATGAATGTTAACATATTAGTTGAATTAAAGGCAGAAATATTAACAATACTTTCTAGACATTAATGTTAGCATTAGTTAAGTTAAAGGCAGAAGTGTTAACAATATCTGGTGCCTGGACATAAATGTTAATATTAGCTGATCGTTACTATAAATATTAACATTGATTGATCTATATAAATCACTGTTAATGTTGACTTAAATCTGGACATGAATGTTAATATAATTTAAAATATGGAAAATGAATACTAACATAACTTGAAATCTGAGTTTTTAAAAATCAAATAACAAACTGTCTTCTCAGATACCTTGTAATTTGATATTTCTGATTGTGAAAAATGTACAAAACTGTAACATATGATGGTAAACCGTGATAAGGAGAAAATTATTATGCCAAACCTTTGATTTTACTAGCTGAAAACAGTGTTGTCTGCTGCCAACGTTTGATGTTACTAGCTGAAAACAGTGTTGTATGCTTCCAAGCTTTGATGTTCAACATTAAAAACTTCAAACAGTAATTATTTTAATGTAGGGAAAGTTCTCATAGGGGGAAATAAAACTGTGGCAATGTCCTTTGGAACTACAAAGAACTAAATAGAACTTGTTGGTCCACTGCACATGAAGTCTGTTGAATCTGACCCACTAATCCCCCCAAAAAAATTTTGTCCATCTCTGCTCTAAACTGTAGCAATCTAAAACTTAAGTAGCCATCTTTAACAACAACAATCTCATTCGAAGAAACATATTTACCTTTATAAATTGATGCAGCAGCGATGATAGAATCACGATGAAGCTGTGGCTTGCGTGACCAGGAACAATTATTTTCAGCCATACCTACAATGTATATCGATAATAGTAAAATAACTGATCAACTTGTCTATGATATTAATTTTCACAACTATTACTAAAAGCTTAGACACAACATGTGTATATTAGTACCTACCAGTGTTACACAAAATAGCACAACTTTTCAGTGATCAAATCACAATTAATTTCTCATTAGTTGAGATTATTAGACTCTCTCCATAGCCCCTCTGAGATTTGTTAAGCTCATTAATCTCAAATTGAAATTTGCAAGGCTGTGTAAGTAAATATGCAACACTTTGACTGGTCAATTATGACATTACAATGCTACAGAGGCCAAAAATTCCACTTGTTGCATGCACCTCTTTCAACAAGGAATTAAACAAGTGTAAACTAACATTGCACACCCGGGCAACACAGGAATCGAAAGTGGACATATTTTATTTCCATTTCTGCTTGTAGCATGATGACGTCCGATACAATTATTGCAAAATATGTTCTGCTATCCATTGACATCGTTCGAAATGACAGCCATATTTTTAGGAATATTTTTTTATTTTGATGCCAAATTTCTTGGTTTCACTGTTTGTTTGTTTGTTTTGCGTTCGCTCCATTGTAACCATCACGGATATCCGTGCGATTTCCGCCGGGAGCGTGATTACGTTGTGCCACCGTTATGCGCCTTGTAGGCCTAGCACATCCGATTTCGGCATGCCTTGATAATTCGGGTGGGCTACCCTTAGCCTGTGACAGCCTCTATATCTGTCTCCAGGCACGCGTAGTGGCGACTCTTCGCCCAGACGATTTTTTGCTCTCGTCTGACTCGAACGAGGTGTTCCACTGTCTATGAACTTGCCTCGTGTAATTGGACATGCTGTGCCTGTGCCCATTGGGTACTGAACCGTTTCTCATCCGTGAGCCTGGTTCCTTAAGGGGAAGAACTCAACAGAGGAGTTGGACCATGGCTCTTTCGCCCTCTTAGCCGAGGTGTCGTTCACCGACATCGTGTACCCCTTGTCCAAGTTCGAGTCTCACACCACGCATTTGAGAGCAAGGCGTTCTCGAGCTGAGCGTCCTTGTCCCAATAGCGCCTGGGCCCATCAGGTACTGAACCCTTTCTCTCTTCAAGTGTATTTCCGATGTAGGAAAACCTGACAGTAGAGTTGGGCCAGGGCTATTTCGTTGTCCCTTTTGTGCCTAAGCCCATCGGGTACGGAACCCTTTCTCTTTGCAAGTGTACTTCCGTTATAGGAAACCTTGACAGTAGAGTTGGGCCAGGACTACCATCGTTGTCCCTTTCTTGCCTAAGCCCATCGGGTACAGAACCCTTTTTTCTTCACGAGCATATTTCTGGTTTAGGAAGGCTTGACATAAGAGTTGGGTTAGGTCTTCTTGCTTTACCAAGCGCCAATGGATGGGTCTGGGTTTCTGCCTGTAAGGAACACAGATAACTAGATGCTCGTCTCGAGCTGACGGAGCTTGTAGTTCCCCTTTCCTAGGGACTTTTCACTTTCTATTTGCAGTTCGCGCTGCCCTCTAGCGCTGTTCTGCCCTTTCATTGTTTCATTGTACTCGGTATGAAATCTATTTGTCTCTCGCCATGCATCTACCTTTACGTGCATTTTACATTGGCCGACCCTCCAATGTTCGGACTGGACTGACTAGCTTCACTGTATGTCGACAGTGTCGCTATATGTGGTGATGCTGGTGGTGTCGGAGATATTGTCTGTCTCTTGTGCAGTCAAATCTCTTTCCATCTGCTACCTCCACTTTCTCGGACACGATCCCCAAATGATTTGGCCAGAATCAGCTTGAGCTGCTGTATTTCTGTTTCCAGGGTGCACCGTGTGCAGGAAGATTTGGGATCTTGGTTATCTGCTAACCCTGGGTCCGCCTAGAGCAATGCGTTCCCTTTGCACCCCTTGGTTTCACTGGATGCAGATATTGTTTCCCTGCCCCTAGGTATTTGATGATGTGGGGCAGTAGTTCTTTGTCGAGTGTGTGCATAAAGAAAAGTATCATGAATATAGCTGAATATTGCCCATTCAGGTTACAGTCATCTCTGGCGTCGCAACTTTTCCTAAAGTTGTAGTAACACTAGGCCTACTGGATAAAGTAAGTGAGGTTGCCGTTATTTGTTTGCTTTCACAGAGGATATTATGTGAACATGTTAGATTGGTAATGAAATGACAGAAATGACAGAAATGACATAGGCATATTCATTTAGTGACTTTCCCACAAATACATCAAAGTTTATAGAAGCATTAGGCCTAGCTGGTGACGTGAGTTAGATCAATGTGTTTTGTGTGTTTTCATAGATGATATGATATGAACAGTTAAGTTATGGAATAACATCAGATATATTATAGGTCTAGGCATTTAGCAGCATTTTATCCTGGCTTGAATATATATGAAAAGAATAGGCAAGACACACATTTTTTTCCCATGTTTTTTCTGGAGTTTTTATTTTTTTTATTTTAATAAAAACATATATATTTAGCACACAACTCTTCCCCCCCCCCCCCATCTCTTCAAACAAATCTTAAATTTAAAAAAAATGTCCATCAATATGTGCGTGTGAGAAAAAACATTCACACAAGTAATAATTGCTAGGAAATTTAACACCAAATGACCATTTTAAAAAAATGGTTTTCATTTTCAGGGGGGGCCTCCTCAATCTGTGTCAATATGGAAAATCTTTACTAGTTGACACCTATGTAAATATCTCACATACACCAACAAAACTTACATCATTACATTCAGTAACCATTCCTTAATTTCCACACACAAAAATTATACAAAAAGCTTCAAAAACATAAAAGTTATTGCATTTTCCAAATACCCTTCATAAATAACGTAAAGGCAAAATAGAATGCAGTAGCAGGAGAAAATTACTCAATTTTAATGCATAGTGTTAACCTTATGGGCTCTATAGGCCCCTATAGTCACCGACGTCATTACGTAACTAGGATCGATAGACGTCTCCATTTACCCCTGTTGCTATGCCCCGTTTCATCAGTATGGAATCGCACAAAGTTAAGCCCATATGACGTAAAATTCCCGTCACACGAAACTAGGAATATATCACATCCGAAAGGTCAAATTCCTTTATACATTATGATTATAAGAAGGAAAAAGTCGGCCAATTTTTGTTAACAAATTTCTGGAACAACTTTGTCCATTTTCGATGCCATAAAATGTAGTACCGCATGGCATGGTGATTGTCATGGTAAGTAATATCTACAATTTGTAATTATTGTTTTTTTTAGTTGTTATATTATAAGAATGTTCGTTTATTCATTGAAAAAAACAAAAACAACATGTATCAGGGGTGTCACATGTCTGCATTTAGAATAAAAACATTGTATGTCCAGCTGGGTCTAGTCTTGAATGAGCGGACATTGTATGTGATTTCTTCATGTTTTACTAGTTTTCTTAGTCCATGTTATATTAGTTTGGATATGAAACAACATATATACAACAGGAATATGTATTTAGAAAGATTTTATCAATGTTGCCACACATTGCTCAAGTATTAAGGTCATCAAGAAATTATATTTGCAATTTTTTTAATGGAGTTTTGAGATTTTTTCCTCCAATTTTCAGCTTCACAAATGTCTTATCACACATATAATAACAACAAAAACACAATAATATTCATTATTCACTCCTTTATTTACATTTGCAAGACACATAAGACCAATGTTTGTGTACATGATAAAATTAATTAATTAGCTGGGCAACAAGAACCCCAGTTGACAATCATGAAACTATGTAAACTCCGATAGTACGGGCACGTGATGAGACATGCCTCAATGACAAAAGATGTTCTTGAAGGTACAGTGGAGAGAGTAAGAATAAAAGGTGGCAAGAAGAAGACATAACTGGATAATATTAAAGAATGGATAGGGAGTGAGGTTTCCAAACTCATCAGGATGATAAAAGGACAGAGATGCGTGGGGATCTTTCTGCACTAAATATCTTATTGTGACCCCCCCTATGACACTGACAGGTTATGGGTTTATTATTATTATCATTAAATGTGCACAAATTATTTTGATATCTTTACAAACAAAGAAGTTATTGTGTTTACTAAACACTACCATAAATAATGAAAATGTTCCAAAAAGAATTCAGGCGCAAGGGAAAAATTGTGCAATTTTAATCCGTAGCCCTAAAGGTTAAAGGTTAAACTTACAAGATATCAAATATTATGAATTGGAGGAATCATTTTTATTATGGCAAAAGTATATGTCTATTATGTTTGTATGTGTCTTTTACACCTGTAAACATCTACACAAAAAAACAACTGCTTACCTTTTAGATCATACATTAGCTCAAAAATTGATGGGTAAGTGACTACAAGTTGATCAATGTCCTGGAATCAGAGGCAAGAAAAACATAGCTGCTCTTTCTCTATCTAAATCTATAAAAATACTTAAACATATATAATTTATATCTATGTATTTGTGCACATGAAGATATCTGACTATCTGCACAAAACATCAATCTACCAGTGAAACAGTTTATCAACTAAAAATATTACAGCTTACCATTTCTAAGAGATCAGACTCTGTGACTAATTGGCTTTAAGTAAACCAAAATATTGCAATGAGTATCACTAATACAGAGATGTAGAATAAACTGACAAAAGTATTGCACTATATTATGGAAGATTATATTAAAAGTCTTCAGAAACTCACCATAACAATTCTCAAATCTATACGCTACTAATTCTATAAGTTGCCTGGCTACTTTCAAATAGCCTATACAATGTACATCCAATCAGGACTCATAACAACCATAATAAGACACAACACATCATTAAACTGAAGTTCATATCAATATTACATCGTATTTAGTTATCTTATCAAATGAACAGTTTATCCTTCATTTATATAATGTAATTGTGTGGTCGTAGCATAACCATCATGGTATAATAGCTATATGTTCATGTCACTTCATTGTCCTTTGTTCCTACAAGGTTAGTCGGTCTGGAAACTGATGATGAAATTGTCTCATGTCACTACACTGCCCCTATTCTCATCAGACTAGTAATCTGAAGATTGATGGTGAAGTCATTTGATCATGTCAATCTGCTGTTCCTACTCTCATCAAGCCAGTCAGTCTGGATATTTGCTTGACATTGTTCCATCTCTCACGTCAACTTGCTACAACTGATGGTTAAGTCATATGATCATGTCATTCAACTGCCCCTATTCTCATCAGACTAGTCAGTCTGAACACTGATAGTAAAGTCATATGATCATGTCACTACAACTGCCCCTATTCTCATCAGACTAGTCAGTCTGAACACTGATAGTAAAGTCATATGATCATGTCACTCCACTGCCCCTATTCTCATCAGGCTAGTCAGTCTGAACACTGATAGTGAAGTCATATGATCATGTCACTCCACTGCCCCTATTCTTATCAGGCTAGTCAGTCTGAACACTGATGGTTAAGTCATATGATCATGTCACTCCACTGCCCCTATTCTCATCAGACTAGTCAGTCTGAACACTGATGGTTAAGTCATAAGATCATGTCACTCCACTGCCCCTATTCTATATCAGGTTAGTCAATCCAGAGATGTCATTGCTACAGGCATTGAAAGATTTCAGTGCTCAATGTTTTCTCCAGCTAAACATAAGGCTAAACAACTGCATTCATGCAGGTCTGCATGATATATTAGTTTCTAAAGCATCCTTATCTTTTCTCTTAAATTTTGTGATTTATTACTCCTAACAGCAGGAAAATTGTTAACTTCTCCTAACAGTAGTAATAGATATATCACATTGAAACCAAGGAAAACCAGTCTAAATTTTAATATATTCTTCACTAATGCACTATTTACCTCTACATCTTTAAGAGCTTGCTTATTTGATTTTGTTTTCCATGTCTAGCTATATATTGTTATCCTATTAAAGCTCTTGGTTTTAAAGTCCTTAAAATTATATTCCAATCTTTTTTAGAGTTCATGTTTGAGATAGCTACAATGCTACTAGTTCATCCGATACAAACAAAAGTACAAACTTACGTACAATGGTCAACATTGTAAAACCAGACCGAGTGAGCAGATTTCCTAAGTCATTTACTGTAGTGAAGGGAGAAATATGTGGAGCAAAACCCTGAAAAAAAAATAAACTGATCTTTTAATGAGCTGTTTTGATGCAGTGGGTAGTTATGTACCTGGTTCAATTCCCGTTAGTCTCTTGAATTTTTATTTATCCTTGCTTCCTACTTGTTTACTTGGGTAGTTATGAAACAGCTAATGAGATCCCATTCAGTACCATAAAAGCAGCATTGTAAAATGACTTCTGATTGTTTTTACAGATATACACAACTGTAAAATAATTTGCATTGATGTCACTGTATATTGTCTACAAAGATGCTAAGTCTCTTTCAACTTCTTAATGTGCCAGCTTTGGAACACTTACACAGTATCTTCAGGTGAAATTTGGAAAAGAAGTTTTGCTAATCACTGGAAACACACAGGAAAATGTATTCACTACATGTGTTTCCAGTGATCAGCAAAAAAAATCATTACATGTGTTTTCCTGTGTGTTTCCAGTGATTAACAAAACTTCATTACGTGTGTTTTCCTGTGTGTTTCAAGTGATTAACAAAACTTCATTACATGTGTTTTCCTATGTGTTCCCAGTGATTAGCAAAACTTCATTACATATGTTTGCATGTGTGTTTTCAGTGATTAATAAAACTATCTTCAACACTTGTAGAGATGGTGAAATTCCTTGGTCTTCCTAGAACATAAGCACTAGTACCCTTTTCCTGGTATCTGTGTGGACCATGGAAGTTATTTCTTTTGTAAACCACCAGTCATGAATGAGCTCACAACTTTGAACAGCAAGTGCACTACCAACTCTAAACTTGAGCTAAATATATGGAGAACAGTTGTATCTACAAACATGAATAATACAGTTTGTATTGTTGCAAAGATAGTTGGTGTAAGTTGATGTTTGAGAACTTAGTAGCAGATGATCAAACTTAAAGCAATACAAGAAGGTAATAGAATTTTCCTGAAGTCTGAGATGATCAGGTCAACAAGGTAACTGATTATAAAACTTGAATTGGAAAAAATTCAGATGTACAGACTACCAGACATATGGCAGAACAGGCTTAATAACATCAATCGCCCATGTGTTGCTGGGGGCCCGAAAGAGGAGCAAAGAATAGCAACACTGTTTACCTTCCACGCATGTTGTAAAAAGCGACCAAGGAGGTTATGGGATGGAGTTCGCTGTCCCATCCCATATAGGGTCAGTGACCCAAAGTCATGCTGAAGTCGGATGTGTCAGGCTGAAAGGCGCAGATATCACAGCAATGCCGTAAACCATGACACAACGCATTCCGTTCTCCAGACTACATCCTGCTAATCTGCAGAGTTTGAGAACGAACGCAGAAGAAGAAGAATAACATCAATATTTTAAGGTTCTATCCCAGATTGCATGCCTATTTCTTTTGATTATTTCCCATGACTGTATTTATCTGACAACTGGTATTTATTATTTATTTAAATATTAACTTATTTAGGGGAGATGTGTGGGTGGAAACAGACTGGGGTTAGGTTAATGTTAACAAGTGGGGCAATGTTAACGTTAATGAGTTAACGTTAACATGAAGGAAAGATTTCAAAATCTAGCAATGGAATGACTGAAAAGAAGCAGATTTATCCACCAAACTAAACGACACTGTAGACAATTTACAGACCTACCTGAAGTTGACAGCCCATAAGGTCTGTACAAGAACAAACCCCTTGGAATGAAAGACATGGAATACCAATATATATTCAGACCCACATGAAAAGAATACTAAGCGAGGACGAACATAACAGTGTGCAGCGAAGGACAGTCACCCTCAGTTTCCTGGATGATGAATATCCACAAGACATATGTGTCAGAGTATACACAGATGGGTCAGCATAGAATGCAGTGAAGAATGGAGAAAAAGCAGACCAACTGGCTAAGGAAGGTGCTGCCGAAGACCAACCTGATGCACTAATCACCTACCATAAAAAAAAACATATGATTTAGTCAATAAGAAACCACAAACACCAACACAAGATGGCTATCACATTATGAACAGATCATAACAAGTTGTAATTTTACGCCTCAGAACGGGACACAACCGACTCCACAGTCACATGTACACAAAATTTAAGATTGACAACACGTCCATGTATACATGTTGACAGGCAGCACAAAGTGCCAAACATATACTTCAAGAGTGTTCTGAGTATGAAACGCTGAGGCAGACATTGGCCAGAAGAAACAACACTAGAATCAAAGCTCTATGGGACACTGTATGAACTACAAAAGACAATGAGTTTTATTCAGGAGACAGAATTACAGATATAGACATGTTTCAAGTGAATGAAAGAAGAAGGAAAAAAAGCATTTTCATTTTCTGGACTAAATCCTGCTAGAAATCTAGTAGGACCATTGTCCTGCGACAAGAGAGAATCAGCAGAAGTTTGAGAATGAACTCTGAAGAAGAAGAAATACTGACCACTTATTATCACACAGTATATACAACAAATAGCATTAATACAGCCGGAGATGTCTGCTAAACTGCCAAATTTACCTACCCCTTCTCGTTCTTGTTCTGCAAGCTGTAGTGAAACCCTCAACTCATGAAGAGTTTCACTGCCAAACATACAGCCAATGAGAACTCCATCATTTTTTAGAGATTGAAGAATCTGTTGAAGATAGAAATCAATTCTATCCATTTCAGAAACTATCATCATCATCATCAGGTGCCATGCCGGGTGGCGTAGGCGGTCATGGCTCTCCACCCACAGTATTATGTATCAAAGTCGTTGTTGTTTCTTTGCCGTGCCAGGTTGTCAAACTGTCTAATATTTTCTCACGTTGTCGCCCTCTGTCTCTGGTGCCTTCAATCTTACCTGTTGTGATTATGTTTTCTAAACCTGCCTGTCTCATGAAGTGGCCAAAAAAAAAATTGCCTTTTTCTTATATTGTTGATTAAGGTCCGTTTCGCATTTAACTCTTTTAACACCTCTACATTAGTTTTTCTGGCAGTCCATGGTATTCTCAGCATTCTTCTGTAGAACCACATCTCTGTTGCCTCCAATCTCCCACTTTACAGTTTGTTTATTGTCCAAGACTCGCACCCATATGTTAGTATAGGGGTTATATAGCACTGCAGAACTCTCTCAGAAACTATACTCTAGTAAATTGAAGTTTTATTATGGATGTTGCCATAAATCAAGCTTGCATGTGAAGTGAGTGTATCATCATCACCATTATCACCAAAATGGAACCTTGGAGGTTATTGGTGACTTTGTCATTCTTCTTCTTCTGCGTTCGTTCTCAAACTCCTGCACATTGTATGATAGCAGGATGTAGTCTGGAGAATGGAATGCATTGTGTCATGGTTTACAGCATTTCTGCGATATCTGCGCCTTTCGGACTGACACATCCGACTTCAACATGACTTTGGGCCACTAACCCTATATGTGATGGGACAGCCAAATCCATCCCATAACCTCCTTAGTAACCTTTTATGACATGCGTGGAAGGTAAACATTGTTGCTATTCTTTGCTCCCCTTTTGGGCCCCGACAACACACGGGCGACTTTGTCATTAACAAAGGTTTAACAATTGGTCATAATGAAAGGCCATACCTACAGAAAGCATCTTATTTTTCCTCTGTGCTCATTCACCTCCTATGACATGCTTGGTAGGTAACAGTGGTGCTATTCTTTGTCCCTGAACTAGACGCCTGGGCCCAGTTGCTAAATGAGCGAGACCTGCTCTGATGATGGAAGACTACAGCAAATGGTACATGCAGTAACAGTTCCTGGCTAGAGAGCATTCTTTCAGTGCTACATTTTGCTATCATAAGGCCTAGCACATCTTTTCTAATTGATTAAGCTTTCCAGTTAAAACATCATGTTATTTTATTTTGTTGCTAGTATGTTGCGATCACAATTGGTAACACTTTCACCTATATCATTTATAATCACATTTGCCTTGTGTTGCCACAACCTCTCCATTTCCAATGTGTTTCCTAAATGGTTGTTTCCTAAAACTGGTTATTTATCTCTAGTACATCTAAATTTGGTATGCATTTTGCTTCTTTTTGTTTAAAAAAGCCCCTGATAGATTACAAGGCATCAGCTACACTTCAATAATAACCAAACTGTCTGATAATCCAACAAGGTAGAGTATGCTGCAAAATTAAGTAACACAATTAAGAAGTGATAACACCTCTGATAAAGTATTATTGTCACCAATTACTAATTAATAACAAAAATAATGTCAATGAGAAATAACCAAAAAAAGGAACAAGGGCTTTTCCCACATTACGGTCCAATAGGGATCTTTATCAAGATAAAGAAAATTTGTTGCTTCTTAATAAAGGTCCCGGTTCATGTTTGCTTAACATTCCAACTTTTATAAAATATGAGCCTATCCAAAATTTTGTAAACATTCTGTCGGCTCAGTTCTAGATACAAAATGGCTACCGTAAGTTTCTTAACCCAGTCTGCGACTGACAGAGATACTGCAATTAGTAAATAGCAGATACTGGCCACATATATAACCCTAACCCCAGTCTTTCCCCACCCATAAAACTCTTCTAAAATCAGTATTTCCCCAACCATACAACACTTCCGTAAATCAGTATTTCCCCAACTATACAATCCTCACAAAAACTTGTTCTTAAATAAATAAATATCTCTACATCCACCCACTGATGGATAATTATAGCCAAGGAAAATAATGAGAAAACGAAGACCACATATATTCCTGTCTCTAGTAATTTATTTTGTTTTGCTTTCTGCAAAAAACAACAAATATGAACCAACCTTTTGGACCATAATGTGACAAAAATCCACGTTCCTTTGTTTTTTATTTTTCTTTGACATTATTTTTCCTATTTATTAGCTATATTAGTGATCAACTATGTGTCACTATTTTTCAAGATGGTTCCCCAACCTCATCAGGTGCTTACTATTTTTTCTCACTGAATATTTCTAAGTACAGAAACTCTCCTTCCTGCAGGTACAAATCCTGTCTGCTACCTTCAGACTTTTCCTATAGTACTTGATGCTTCCTAATTATATTACTCATTTATCCATGTTACATCTGAGGAAATCTCGTCTCTGTTTATGTTTACAAGAAAGCATGATGGTCCTTGTAGTATGAATGCCTAATGGTACGAACTTATGTTAAATATTTGTGGTCCTTGAGAAATTTACATACATATGCAATGTGTGTATTGTTGTTGTCCGTGCCATGATCGACCAGTACTATTCATAGTAAACACGTAAGATGTCTAAAATTGCATCATTCATAGGGATGCGGATTAGTCAAATTTGGAAATGTGTTGACGAAGTAGCAAGGCGAATTGGTATCAGCTGCAGAACCTGTTTCAAATCCGGTCTGCCACATACAGATTTTATCTATATTCCTTGATGCTTTCTGACATTTTTTGTTCATATAATTGTATATATCGAAATTTGGTTATTACAAAAATATTGTGTTCATCAGGATCAATTTGTTAATATAGAGAATCCACTGTAATATCTTAAAGTTTGTTAACAATTTCAGTCTGTCCTAACTAATGAAGACAATACAAATCTTTTTGGTACCATCACAGCGTTAAACAAATAAGAGAACAACGAAAAGAGATGCTTGTCACTAAATGGAACAATATTGAATACCTGTCTAAGACATCCAGGTAGATCGTTGACCCAGTGCAAGCTGCAAAGACAACAGAAACAAGATATAATTAAAAACTATTTCTAGAGATGTTCACATAGGAACTCTTCATTATCCTTGAAATACATTAAAATTATTAAGGGGAGTAAGGGGGGGGGGGGTAATAATATAGTTTCACTGGCAGAGTTATTAGAGAGAGCTAAAATGCAGGCATCACAACGAAAGCTCACACTTATTTTTGTACCCGGACATGCAAAGTAGATACAGGTCCACAAGAAACATTGCTTTCAGTAGTGAATCAACTAAAACTTGCATGGTTTGGACATGTATGCCAATATTCTTCTTCTTCAGCATTCATTCTTAAACTCCCATTGGATCTCTCTTGCAGCAGGACAAAGGCCCTTCTAGATTTCCAGCAGGATCTATCTATAAACCCGTAACCCTTCAGGGTTGTAGGGGTACCACATTGGATGCCTCAGCACAAAGAGTCCTCCAACGAATTCTATTCTCAGCGATGCGGATGAGTGTGCAAATATCTTGCCCTGTCAATTCCTTGATATTGTCTGTCAATGCCTTTATTTTCCCTCCTCTACTTCTTCCAACCTTGACAGTTCCCTGCAGCATTGTTTTTGACAAGAAATCATGCCTGCATACATGTCCGAACCATGCTAGTTTTTCCAGCAGGATATTGTCCAAAGAATGGAAATGCGTTGAGTCGCCGTTTTATTTGCGCAAATGTCCTGATACATTCGTCTTCGGTGGAGTATGCCAATATGATTCCTTGTAAAAAAACAGTACTGCAGGGAACCGTCAAAGGTGGAAGAAGCAGAGGAGGACAAATAAAAACATGGACAGACATCAAGGACTGGATAAGACAAGATTTTTGCTCACTCGTCTACATCATTGAAGATAGAAATCGATGGAGAACCCTGTGTGTTGATGCATCCAGTGTGACATGTTATGGGTTTATAGATAGATCTTTATTTAATCCTCTTCTCTAATGATTATCTTTATTAATTCCTTTTCTCTCATGTTTATCTTCATTTTTTCCTTTTATCTGTTTATATTCAATGACATATTTTTAACTTACCTCAAATTACTCACCATCAAGTCAATGGAGTTTGCTTTGAAAGGTAAGAATTCTTCATCAACTAAAACTTTAAATGTAGGAACATCTGGTGATATCGATGCCTGTCTCTGTATAAAACACATGTAGGATGTAATATGATACATGTATGGGACACATGATAACAGTCAGTGATAGATATGACACATGTGTGGGACATATGATAAAAGTCAGTGATATGACACATGTGTGGGACATGTGATAAGTCAGTGATAGATATGACACATGTATGGGACATGTGATAACAGTCAGTGATAGATATGACACATGTGTGGGATATGTGATAACAGTCAGTGATAGATATGACACATGTGTGGGACATGTAATAACAGTCAGTGATAGATATGACACATGTGTGGGACATGTGATAAAAGTCAGTGATAGATATGACACATGTGTGGGACATGTGATAAAAGTCAGTGATATGACACATGTGTGGGACATGTGATAAGTCAGTGATAGATATGACACATGTGTGGGACATGTAATAACAGTCAGTGATAGATATGACACATGTGTGGGTGGGACATGTAATAACAGTCAGTGATAGATATGACACATGTGTGGGACATATGATAAAAGTCAGTGATAGATATGACACATGTGTGGGACATGTGATAAAAGTCAGTGATATGACACATGTGTGGGACATGTGATAAGTCAGTGATAGATATGACACATGTATGGGACATGTGATAACAGTCAGTGATAGATATGACACATGTGTGGGACATGTGATAACAGTCAGTGATAGATATGACACATGTATGGGACATGTGATAACAGTCAGTGATAGATATGACACATGTGTAGGACGCATGATAAGTCAATGATAGATATGACACATGTATATGACACATGATAAGTCATTGATAGATATGACACATGTGTGGGATACATGATAACAGTCAGTGATAGATATGACACATGATAACAGTCAGTGATAGATATGACACATGTATGGGACAAAAGATAACAGTCAGTGATAGATATGACACATGATAACAGTCAGTGATAGATATGACATGTATATAACAGTCAGTGATAAATATGACATGTATGGGACACATGATAACAGTCAGTGATAGATATGACACATGTATGGGACACATGATAACAGTCAGTGATAGATATGACACATGATAACAGTCAGTGATAGATATGACACATGTATGTGACACATGATAACAGCCAGTGATAGATCCAGATAAAACTATTTACAGCCATGAAATTCTCTGATATTTTAAACATTTAAAACATAATAGGCCATGTTCTTCTTCTTCTCTTTCACAGTTTAACATGTCTACACAGCAAGTCAATGTTCATTTTATTTTATTAGTTTAGTAATGTCTCCTTTGTTCCACCTGACAATGACATTTTATATTGTGCCATGTCATAGATGACAGATGTTAGTAATATATGCACCTATCTTCGTGTTTTACGCTTGTTCTCACACTACTGAAGATTACCAGGATGTAGTCTAGAGAATGGAATGCATGCCATATGCCATGGTTTACAGCTCAGCTGCACTATCTGCACATTTCGGCGAGACACATTTGACTTCAGGGTTATTTTGATCCTTTATGCAATGGGACAGCCAACTCCACTCCAAAACCTTCTTGATCGCCTTCTATGACATGCATTGCAGGTAACAGTGTCATTATTCTTTGCTCTTCTCTCAAACCATAGCAACACAAGGGAGTCTGCACCTGTTTAACATGTCAGATGTTCAGTTTTTGTCTGCAGCATTCTTAGATATGTTATGTTATGTTCCTCCAGGGCCATAGGCAGCGCATAGGGCAGAAACCATAGCCTTCCATTTCTGTCTTTGTGTTACCAGGTCTTTCAATTGTTGCGTGTTGTTTAGGTTCATTGACATGCCTTCTCTATTAATGGTTCTTCGTAGAGTTTCTCTAGGTCTCCCTCTTCTTCTTACTCCAGGTGGCACCCAATATAGTGACTGCTGGGGAATTCTTAGGCTGTTCATTCTTAGATAGCATTTGTCTTAATGCTGTAACTCTTAGTACATGCAGATTAAGACCATGTATAAGTAGCTGCTTTATGAAAAACTACTACTTAAAGCCATTTCAACTTTCTTTTAGTAAATGTGGGGACAACTAAGAGCCGTTGTTATTTAACTATTGTTGAATTTTGAGGTGCCACTACTACATCCAATCAGATCATCAGTACTATGTGGATGCTCAAATCACCTAGTTAAATATGTTGGGATTGTGAGGTGAGCTTATCAACTCTGCTACCGCGACGACAAAAGTAGGTAACTGACCAGCAACGAGGAAAAATGGGTATCTTTGACTATGTCGATAGTGATACCTATAGAAGTGAACGGTCAAGCATGCTTGACTAGGGTTAGCTTTCAGGCTGGTGTCCAATGTACAGTATAGGATCTAGTTCTCTCATATGGCTGGTCAACTAGCTATATGGCTTGGAGTCCACAATTAAGTCCTTTCTTTCTTTCTTCTTTTTTTCTTTCACAGTTAAATCACATAATTTATTAGGTACCACACTGGATTTGCATATGTTGGGTCACTGGTGCATGTAAAATGGATATATAACACATTTCTGTTTCCTGGGGTACATACTGCTGGAAATCTAGTAGGACAGTTGTCCTACTACAAGAGAGATCTCGTGGTACAAACAATCAAAGATGTAGAAACACACAAATAATTTAATAACAGGGGGTAAAAAGACTACCCCAATTCAATCAATGGAAAAACATGTAAACATTCAGCCACTCAAAAACAGATTCACAGAAAGGGTACTCTTACATAGAGAGAAGATACTTCACATGCCAAACCATCCAATGCATACCAAATGCAACAGCTACACACACACAAAAAAACAGTTTGAAGAGAACGAGCTTCTTGCACATATCAAAACTGCATCACCAACAGGAAGATATCCTCCACAATGACGCCTAAGAAAGGGAAATGCTATGTCCTTTTGATAAGCCAATTTACAGTCCAAAAAACATCTCCATCGTCAAAGAAGTCCTTGAGATCATCAACAGAGAACACCTAACATCACCTCAGCTAAAGTCTCTGGCACAGGAAATGATTGCACAAAAATATGATTCTAATATATGGATACGTGTGCACAGATGGATCGGCAGAGGGAGCTCTAAAAATATGGAGGAGGGGGGGGGCATCTTTATAACAATGGAAAGAACCCCAGTAAAGCATTCCCAACAGGAAATACATGCTCAAAATTCAGAGCAGAAGCCAAGGCACTCCTGCAGGTGCTGAGAGCTCTTGCTTCCACAGATCTTTCAACACAATCCAATATAGTAATATTCAGGGACTGCAGATCCTAATTGGAAGCAATACAAAGCAACAAAAATGAGAACACTACACTAAATTAGACTAGAACTGGCAAATATAAGAAAAAGCTCAAACATCACTCTTCAATGGCTACCCACCCATTGTATTATCACTGGAAATGAGAGAGCTGATGCCCTGGCAAAAGTAGAAGGTAAAATGGAAAAATTCAGCAATCGTCTGTCATACAGTGTGGCGAAAACACTAATCCACAACCATTATACATCACAGTGGAAGAAAGATATGGAAATTGACTTGAAACCAGACCCCAAACACCAATTTTATATGCACCAGCAGACCATCATCTTTCGACTTAGAACTGACCACTGCAGGCTACAGAGCCACCTGTATCCAGATCAGGGTGGACAAAAAATATTAAAGCCCATGCAGAACAGGCATACAGACCTCTGAACACATTCTCCAAGACTGTACAAAATACACAAAGAACTGCGAGGCAAAACATGGCCATAATGGACTGAACTGAAGCAGAAACTTTGGGGCAGCCGCTCTGACCTGAAGAAGACTGGGAGCTTCAATTTGGCGACTGGCCTGAAGATCTAGTAAGCCCAAAAGAATTTTGCACACAGAAGAACAAATAATAAAGTGGAAGGAGATAACTCATAAATAATAAATAGAAAGAAAAGTGGAAGAAAATCATGCATAAATAATAAATAGAAATAAAACAACTCAATATAATAAAGAGGAAGAAAATATTTCAACAATAATAAAGGGGAAGAAACTACTCAACAATAATAACGGGGAAGAAAAAAAATTCAAACAATAATAAAGTGGAAGAAAACAATTCAACAATAATAAAAGCGAAGAATACATTTTAACAATAATAAATGGGAATAAAACAATTTAACAATAATAACGGGGAAGAAAACAATTCAACAATAATAAAAGCGAAGAATACATTTTAACAATAATAAATGGGAATAAAACAATTTAACAATAATAACGGGGAAGAAAATAACTCACCAAAAATGAAGGGGAAAGTTCACACTGGTATACACTGTCCACCATATCAGCATACAAATTCTTAGTCACATGTCCACGTCCACATCCCAAATCCACAACCACTTCAAATTTTCTGTAATACAGCATGAGTTTCTTGGTTAATAAGAAAAATGTTAACATTAAGATGGCAGAAGCTTGGTAATAAGTACAGTATAAAGAACAGAATGGGCTGTTGTCATGGTTTACAGCTTAGATGTTATACCTGCACCTTTCGTTCTAACATATCCAACTTCAGCATGGCTTATGAGTTCCTTTGACCCTTTTTTGGAATGGACAGCCAGCTTCATCCCTTAAATCTCCTTAGTTGCCTCTTATGACATGACTGACAGGTAACAATGTCGCTATTCTTTGTTTCCCCTTGGGCCCTATAAACACACAGACGCAAATATGATGATGATGAGGACACAAATATATCTTTTGAATTGTATGCTGCCTATGCTGTGACTGGCACCAAAGAAAGTACAGTGCTAGATCCATCTCTCACAATTGAGCTCTACCCCTATAAAACTCTGTATAGTTAGTGTGTAGATAATCATCACCACACTCTGAATAAGTGCTTTAATCTCCTATCCAGTATGTTCATCATCAAACTATGTTTGATTGTTCCAGTTTTTTTGTTGGTTGATAACTCTTCACTTGATTCTATATACTGTTCATTTCAGACAACACCATGCCTCACTCCAAAGCGCTGTGTTCTGAACATGAACAAAAATGAAGAAATACACCCTTCTTCCACCAACTGGCTTACCTCCTTGATTGCATTTATAATATTTCCATAATTCATTGAATTACTACTTTCCATCGAAGACGGATGTGTCTGGCTATTGGTGCAAATAAAACGGCGACACAACGCATTTCCATTCTCTGGACTACATCCTTCTGTAAATCTAATAGAACCATGGTCCAGCTACAAGAGATATCCAGTGGGAGTATGAGAATGAACGCTCAAGAAGAAGAAGAAGAATTACTATTTGTCACTGCAGCTGCATTGAAAAGTCTGCTCTTTCATATCTCATAACAACAGATAGAGTACGTAAATAAAAAACCTTATTGATTCCAGACATTGTCAATGCATATAGCCTGAAGTGGTAGTGATATCTTCTTCTTCTTCTGCGATCATTACTCAGTCTGGTTGGGACTCCGGATTCTATGATCTAGGCTGCTGTCTGTTTTAGAGTGTCCACTGTGCCATACAGTTTCTCTTCAACACTGATTGGGGTGGGCCATGTCTTGTTTCTCAGGTCTGCATACTGGGGACATTCTTGTAGGATATGTTCTTCTGTCATATTCGCAAGGCTGCAATGGCAGAGCCCAGTTGTACCTATTTTGAATGTGGTGTACAAATGATGTCTCATTTTGTTGTGACCAGTTCTGAGGCGCAGCAGGATAACCTGGTCTCTTCTGGACAGTTGGTAATACCCGTCATCTGCACTATATTTGGGGTGGTCTTCTTTCCACTTTTTGTTACAGTTGCCTTTAATGATGGTCTTCACTTCTTCATAAATGACTAGATAGTCTTCTTGAGGTAACTTCCCTCCTTCTTTGGCCAGTCTATCTGCAACTTCATTCCCTTCAATGTTACAGTGTGACGGTATCCACTGGATCACTACTCTTTGGAAATTATTGTACAACTGAACTAGAACTGCCCTCAATTCAATCAGTTCGGTGTTCCTGTGTAGATTCAGTGCTGTTATGACAGAGAGTGCATCTGTTAGTAGTACAATATTCCTGTGCACTTGTTCTTTGTGTTGTAAGATAGTTTCTGCTGCTTTCTTGAGAGCTTCTATTTCTGCTTTAAAATTGGTTGAGAGCTTGCCTGTAGCTATGGCTAGAGTAACATTTTTCCCGTATTTTAGTCTGAGGGTCACTCCTCCACCTCCATTCTCTATTGCATTTGTGACCGAGCCATCTGTATAGGCATGAGTCCATGCATCTTGTGGGTAATTAACTGCGATGTGTTGTTCTGTGATACGCTTTCTCTCCAAGTCTGTCTGAGTTCCTTTCTTTTCTATACCTTCTATTTGTTCTTTTAGTTGTGGGAGTCTGTATGCCCAAGGGGGGATGATACTGACTGGTTGTATGGGCCTTGGTTTTGCTTGTCCTATAGTTGGTGCCTTTTGTATCAGTTTCTTTACATTTGCTGAGAAGTTGCTCCTCTTCAGCCTGCTTTTGCCATATCCATTAATTCTTTGGTGCATAGGATGATTCAGGAGTCTCTTGTATTTTTCTGCTTGTTGAACTACTTTCATGTCTCTTCTATCTTCCATTGACTGAAGGCCAGTTATTGTTTCTAAATTATTTATGGGTGTAGATTTCATAGCTGCAGTGATAATATGTGTAGCTTGATTCGGGGTTTTGTTTATTTTGTTGAATTGCGTTTTAGATGCTGTGGCCCAGGCTGTAATGCCATACTCTAATACTGGCCTAACTCTACCTGTGTATAGTCTTTTCAAGATTTTGCTGTCCACTCCCCAGTTTATGCCTGCTATCTTTTTCATTATTGCCATTCTATTTCTGGCTCGTTTCTCTGCTTTTTCTGTCTGTTTTGCCCATGTCATTCTAGAGTCAAGAGTAATTCCGAGGTATGTTGGGTTCTGCTCTAGTGGGAGTACGTGATTGTTTATTTTTAGTGTTGTTTTCTGTACTTTGTTGGATAGGGTGAATATTGTGTGTGTGGTTTTCTTTTCATTAATGGTAAGCAACCATTTCTTGGTCCAGCTTTCTAGTTTGTGCAGTGCCCCTTGCATTATATTTTTTGCAACTGCTATTGTCCACAAGGCCAGGTCATCTGCATACATTGCAGAGTGTACCCCAGTTGGTATGCCCTCCATAATATCATTTATGTAAATTAAGAAGAGTGTAGGGAATAGTACGCCTCCTTGCAGGACACCTTGTTCTAGTATTCTCTTCCTGCTACGTTTTCCCTGTACTTGCACTCTAGCTGTTCTTTTTTCCATATAGTTGCATATCCAGTTATATAAGTGTCCTCTGATTCCTAGTCTAAGGAGCTTGTTCTTGAGTCCGTCTTTCCAAACTTTGTCAAATGCCTTCTCCATGTCAACCCACATTGCAAGCGTGTATTTTTTTTCTTGGTATGCATCTTCAATCTCTTGGGCTATGTAGGCGACCTGGTCTTCTGTTGATCTGTGTTGTCGGAAGCCGCTCTGTTGTGCTATTATGAGTTGTTTTCCTTCCAAGTGCCACATGAGCCTTCTGGTAGTGATATAAAGATAAGCGGTAAAGATCTTTCTAAGCATAAAAAGTCATAAAAATGACATTTCTAACACTGCATCTTCAACCATTTCTTCTTCCTCTTCTTCAGTAGAATTCTCAAACTCCTGCTGAATTTCTTTTGTAGCAGAACCATGGTCCTACTAGATTTCCAGCAGGATGTCGTCCAGAGAATGGAAATGCATTGTGTTGCCATTTTATCTGCGCCAATGGACCAACACAGTCCAATCATTTAATTTACCTGGTCACCATCATCACCTCCATTGTCATACTACCAATAGTCGTTGAAAGCACCCATTTCTTCTTTAATACATTTTTATTTACATTGAGTTGTATAAGCACATACACTGCACACATAATGACTATCTGATCCATCAGTGTAGACAGTAATATCCACATAAGAGGAATTATCACTGATCATAGCCAGGACCTCTGATTTTAACAGTATAAACAGCCATAACTTTGATCGGCACTGGAAATCATACAGCACACTTAATCTTTTCGCTTCGTACCCCTTTGTGCCTTGCATCATCAGGGATAGATAAGTTTTCTGGAGATGACTTTTTTTTTGTATTCTTCATATTTTTGTTTTCTTTGACTATTTCTGCAATCCATTATTTGTATGGTCTGCCCCTGGCTTCATAACCATCGTGTCTGTATATACACTTAAGGAGGTTGTGACTGAATGAATCAAGAATCAAACATCTCACTTTATGAATCAAACATTGAACAAGAAGCAAATAGCACCAAACTTTTATGTATAGATTGGATGGCTAATTGGCTGGATGTAAGATGTAAGATAAATACTTCTAGGAATGTATCCTGTGCAATTATATTAATTTCAAATAAAAAATCAAATGAAGTAAATATCCGAGACAAGTCTGAAAACAATGAGTCTCACCTCCTTATATCACAAACTCTGTCCGACAAGCGATAACCAAACTGAAAATAAAAATGTATTTTAACACAAATTTGTTGAGATAAAAAAAACATGAAAATTTCAAGAAAATATGCCTTTTCAATTATAACAATTGCATTATACATATGTTACAAGACAAGAGAAGATACACATGATGTTATCAGATAAAAGTACAAGACACTGAGGATACAGATAAAAAGACGAGACACTGAGGATGTTACCAGATGTTGTTGTTGTCGATATCCAATTGCTGCTGAGTGGTTCTCATCTTGGCAGCTCAATGGCATTCTTACAAGATCCATACAGTGAATTAGTGACTATTAAAGGTATCAGCAAAAGTTTATACCTGGCAGTTGGGAAGGGCATCCAATAAAGGGGTGTTCCACTATTTCGTTGGGATAAGAGCAGTGTCTGCAAATGGGTAGTTTCTGGGGTCTGAAATGGTTTAAATGGCTATTAACTGTAGCATGTTCTGTTCAAAACTGAAAGAAAGGGATTGATTTCTCTAGCAGAATTTGTTTATGTTGTCATTGTCCTTTGGCCATACCATTTCCTAAATACATTTTGACCAGTCAGCCCATTTGTTCTGGCTCAGCCAGATTTCCTTGGTGCTGTTTCTGAGAATCTCTTTGACTGTTCCCATACTACAAGGTCCTTGCTTTTGTTGTTTTGATGCACCTCTTTTTGCAAGTCTGTCTAGTATTTCATTTCCTGCTAGATCATTATGTCTAGGGAACCATTGCTGGCTCACAGTGATTGGATATGCGGAGATAAGACTAAGCACTTCTCTTGCTATGCAGAGGATATCATTATTTCATATAGGGTCTATTTAAGTGCCTTCAAAACAGACTGTAAAAATGACTATGTATGGCTGTGTTTTGTTTAATGAATGTTCCCAGATAAAAGGACAACATACCCTGAGGATGTTACCAGACAAGAAACTGAAAATGTTACCAGAGGATGTTAAAAGATAAGAAAACAGGATATTGAAGATGTTACCAAATAGGTAATCAAGACATTGAAGATAAGAAATCAAGACATTAAGTATCTGCTACCAGAAATTAAAGTTCTTTGAAGATAGCCTCCAAGATAAAATAAACAAGACTTTGTTTAAATATACATGCACCAGTCTGTTCATGATTTAGTTGAAAAGACATGCTTCAATTTTGCTGCTGAAATGTAAACTACAAGCACTAACTTACTTACCTCATCTTTGATATAGTCATAAACTGTAGCATCCTCGCTGATCAGTCCTAGAGCAGCCCGTTCTCTGTGCAGCTTCTTGGCCTTCCGATCAAAAACATTCATAACAATGTCCTGTTGTCTGATGCTCATGTGTCTGTACATGTTCTGCTCTAATGAGCTTTTTGATATGGGAACTAAAGATGACCCGCTCAATCTATCAGGTACATGTTTGATATGCGAAAAGAACCTTATTGATCTGTGACGGCAGGTTGAGAAACCTGTCTTTACAAGCATACAATGATGTGTATGCATTTTTGGAAGATCTTGTTACAAGTTCAAATCTTACTAAACTTTATATACATGAAAAAGATGCCAAGATTCAGAGTGCCTAAAAAATAAATAAATGCGAACACTGGTTTAATAGTATTAAAAATTCATATAGTTGAACATTATTATAAAATCATATCAGTTAACATTATTATAAAATCATATGGTTTAACAGTATTATAAAATCATATGGTTTAACAGTATTATAAAATCATATGGTTTAACAGTATTAGAAAATCATATGGTTTTACTTCTTTCTTCTTTTCGCATTATACTCCTTTGTGTCTTGCAGTGTCTGGAGTAAAAGAATTCTCTGGAGATGGTTTAACAGTATTAGAAAATGATATGGTTTAACGGTATTAGAAAATGATATGGTTTAACGGTATTAGAAAATGATATGGTTTAACAGTATTAGAAAATGATATGATTTAACAGTATTAGAAAATGATATGGTTTAACAGTATTAGAAAATGATATGGTTTAACAGTATTAGAAAATGATATGGTTTAACAGTATTATAAAATCATATGGTTTAACAGTATTAGAAAATGATATCAGTCATCTTGTACATATCTTTTGTATTCCACTTTCTTTTCAATTCCCTATCAAACAATGGACATAGTGAAAATGCGATCGGGGTATCTATGGACTTGTTCGAAGTGTCATAATGATCATCTGATGACTAAAACTAACATAGGGCTGCAAATGTTGCTGCAACAATTTCTTTGCAGCGGTGTCTCCTTCATCTGTGCCCAGGAAGTCTCAATTGATTTGGTCTCTTCCTCCACTGTTCTTCTCACCGTGTTCCTGACTTCCAACTCTTCTTCCTTGTGGATTGCAGTCCAGCTCCTGTCTAGTTACATTATCAGGCTTATTCCTGGGGATGTGTCATATCCATCTCTATTTTATATTTGTTGTCTCTATCTGAATTGGTACATACTTTCTGCATTATATACAGAAGCTACTCAACATTCATTGAATATACCCATATTGATCTTTAGTGCTTAAAGTTCTTTTTATACAGACATTGGAATAAAAATACAAAATGTCATGGTCTTATTGGGCTAATATATAGAATAATTCTGGAATTTGACAGGTATGAAGATAAGTAGTTCTTCTTCTGCGTTCAGCATCTGTGGTCATGCTATACCGTCAGGCCTGTCGTCAAGACAAAGTCCACTGTCTTCTCCAGGTCAGAGCGGCTGCAATAAGT
The DNA here is from genome assembly GCA_034231615.1 of Meghimatium bilineatum. NCBI lineage: Eukaryota > Metazoa > Mollusca > Gastropoda > Stylommatophora > Philomycidae > Meghimatium > Meghimatium bilineatum. Next base: position 26,303,478 of record CM067322.1, read on the forward strand.
AGTTAATTGGCACACTAGTTAACAGGAGACTATAGCTAGAATGGAAGGCAAGAGAGATCAAGGACAAAAATGATAGAAGATATTAGATGATGATGTTCGTCCGTCGTGATCGACGATGACCAAAAACTCAACCATAACATGACAAAAGAGTCAGCAACAATCCTGATAAAAAATACTGGAAATAGAGAATTGTGATGATTCATGATAGCCTAAGCCAGTCAGCTCAGCTCATGGTGATGATGGTAGCTAGAATATTAATTAAAATCATCTACTATCAATTTTAAACATGGACCTATCTGGACAAGTAGCGGAGCACGATCGGCTCTATAAGATTAATAATAATAATTGCTGGTTAGTTTTTGGTTGGCTGCCTAGCTGTTTGGTAGGTAGATTAGGTGGATGGGTAAGTGTTTAGGCGAGCTAGTTGGTTGGTCAGTTAGCCATCAGATCACCATCATTATACACAGCATATGTTCACATGTGCTCTGATATCCCTAATTTTTATTATTACACGAGTGACAGTTCTAGTTCTCTCTTGATTTATGATCATTGTTCCAATCCGACAAAAGACATCAAATTAACAGGCAGAGACATCAACACTATTATCATGGAGTTTAATAAAGGAATACTTCAGGCAGCTAAGGAGACAATACCAAGAGGAGCCAGGAAGAATTATGTGCCATATTGGACCAATACACTTCAAAAACTACAGGAAGAACTGACTGAAGCATGTAATATGGCAGAGAAGCAACCATCACAACAGAATCACATCGCTCTACAAAAAACCAAAGCATAGTTCACTAAAGAAAAGATAGAAACACAGAGAAGAAATTGGAGGGAAAAAACTCAAAAATTAAATTTTGAAAAGGAAGGGAGAAAGCTGTGGAAACTAACCAAGCAAATAAATGATGATAGCAATACCCAGCGACAAAAAATTACGTTGGAAGATTCAGGTAAATTCCACTCTGGCAAACAAGCAGCAGACAAGCTTGTGGAATCTTACAGAAAAGAAAGCACAATTATCATTAATACATGCAGATAACGAAGAATTCGTCAAAAAATGAATAATGATAAGAACAACACAAACAGCCCAGATGTAATGTCCAAATTATTCACAATAGAAGAATTAAAGGCATCTATAGGGAAACTAAAGGATAGAAAACCACCAGGATCCGACAATGATGATCATGTACATCTCAAACCAAGCTCTTACATAAGAATACTAGTCAGCACAAAAGCTTTAGAATCAAGCATGACATGTGATGAATGCCAAAAACAGATAGAATATGCAATAATGGAGGTTACAACAGTCTCGACATTAACAAAAGGGGAACAATGGCCTCTGATGGATGAAACAATGAAAAACGTCCATATGGTAATACTTACTTTCAACAGAGAATGGGGTAATGAAAAGACAAACATTAATAGGTAATAAATAAGGGACTGATATCATTGTGTTCATATATGGATCTGTCTGTTGTGGTAATACATCTGGCTGAATTATTTTATAGCTAGTGCTAGTGGTAAACTCATTCCAAGCACAACAGAAACATAAAGGAGTACTCTCATTGCAGGCACAACAGCAACATAAAGGAGTACTCTCATTGCACGCACAACAGCAACATAAAGGAGCACTCTCATTGCAAGCACAACAGAAACATAAAGGAGCACTCTCATTGCAAGCACAACAGCAACATAAAGGAGTACTCTCATTGCAAGTACACTAGCAACATAAAAGAGTACTCTCATTGCAAGCACAACAGCAACATAAAGGAGTACTCTCATTGCAAGTACACTAGCAACATAAAAGAGTACTCTCATTTCAAGCACAACAGCAACATAAAGGAGTACTCTCATTGCAGGCACAACAAAAACATAAAGGAGTACTCTCATTGCAGGCACAACAGCAACATAAAGGAGCACTCTCATTGCAAGCACAACAGCAACATAAAGGAGTACTACTTTCAGTATGAGGATGAAGATTGAAGCTGTTAATGCAGCCCAAAAACAGCATTCTGAGATCAATTTACTAAGACAGTCAGCAAGAGTCTGATTATGTGTCCATGCTTCAAAAACAGTATAATTTCACTATAGCTTGTTCCAACCTACTGCATATTACATGTATTCACTGCCTTGGATAGCTTATGCTGGGTCTTACAAAAATAAAGAGCACATAGACTTACATAAAATATACCTATAGTTGGTTAATTTAGAATGGATTAGGACACTCAGAATTTGCTAAGCGAGCACCTATTAGATATGGACACTGTTAAATGAAGCATCTATGATAGGATTAGGAGAATTTTTGGTATTAAATGTGGCATGAGTAGGACAGGACATCATGAGAATTATATTTAACCAAAAAGTCATGGGAATTACTCCTATGCAAAAATTTTAACAGCTACTGGGAGACTAACCACATAGGCAGACTACAGGTTTGCCCAGAGTGCAATGACTTCAGTTTGCAACTAATAATCAATCTACAATCTGGACATGGAACAAGAAATCACCCTCACTAATTTAACTTGTGCATTCAGATGTGTCTGTCCATTTGTGTGAACATAAAACACATCTTCATCTGACATTCTCTGAACCACATCCTGCTGGAAATATAGGGTCATTGATAATTGATGTATTTGTCATGCTACAAGATAGATCCAGTGAGTGGGAGTCTGAGAACGAATGCAAAACGTAATTTCATGTGTACATGCTCTTTCTTGTAAGAAGTTACAGTTAAGTGCATCAATCCAGTCCATATAAGTAAATAGCAGACTAACGAAATCATTTTTCATTTGTTGTCATTGGTGACCGTAGTCGTGACACAGCATTCATTCTCAATCATTAATTGATAGTAAGAAGGGAAAGAGAGCTTGCCAGCGACGGTGAGCTTTCTATTGTCTATCCCCAGGTGGAAACTGGTTGATAGCATACATACTTGCCATTAAGTGTAGGGGTGGGAGATGTACGTTTCTTTTCAAGGCCAGATGTGATGTCTGAGTCTTACTGAGTCCGTGTTTGTGGAGGGTGGTCGTGATGTTATCAATCCATCTCTTTCTCTTGCTTTCCCTTTGCTCTGTATCCAGCTGATCATTTGTTATAAGCTCTCAGTGGTAATTGGCTTGGGTCCATTCTCATAAAGTGACCAAACCACTTTATCTGCTATATTCGAAACAAGGCATTATTCCTACTCTTTTTCTGATATCTTCGTTTCTTACTCTGTCCAGCTTGGTGACTATAGTTGTTTTTTTTAAACACTTCATCTCACATGTCATACTTTTATCTGCTGCTGGGTGCTAAAAACCATGTTTGACATTGGTAACAAAGTGTTGTATGAAAATTGTAGATATTATCCGTCTCTTTAACTTTACTTTATGTATATAATATTATATATATTTATTTTGATCTTTGGATGCTGGAGTAATGGTGAAATTTGATGTCACTCGACTCGCTGCGTTTGCTTTATGACATCTTGATTCTATTTCTCTGTCTAGTTTTCCATTTATAAAAAAAAACATATCTTAAATATTTGAATTCTTGGTAAAAATTTGATTGCGTCCACCGTTGTGCTATAAATCATATCGATTCACGCCTTTTTAAATTCACAATTTTTTTTTTATCTAAACACTGATTCTAACCCTGCTCCCCTCCTAAAAAATCTAAAAACTAATTCTAATCCTTTTAATCTCCATTTACAAAAATCTATAATTTTATGCAACTTATCCAACACTGCAAATGAATGTCACAACGGTGGACGCAATCAAATTTGCGCCGAATTCTTTTGTTTGTTTCACTGCTTAATCGTGTATTATTGGATATGATATTAATCATTAATCACAGATCTATAATTATTTGTTGTTGTTGTTAGTGACTAAATTTGACTTTGTTAATGTTACCTTGTAACAAAACAACGTTTGTTGATTTTCATAACTTCCGTCTTTATGAAGGTGAGTTGCATTGTATAAATGGCATTTATGCGTTGTATGCTATATTTATGCACTACTAAATATTTTCCCACCTAGTCGAGAATTTCAGAGGACGAGGTGAACAAAAATGCAATGATAACAAAGCTAGGAATCTAACCTTTACACTTACACTGATGACAAATGAAAGCGAAACTGGATCGGAAGCGGCGATCGTCCATTTCCTGTTTATGAATATAAAACCCATCTTCCACCATCATCTAGAGTATTGTTTCCAATATTTCCAAAGCTGGGGATTTTCCCACTAGATCTGTCATTCTATGGTTTTTGGTCGTTACTTGGGGTGTGTATAATGTGACGTATTATTTCCAGAACTTAGTCTTCCTTATGAATCTCCTGAAATCCCCACGGTCTCTAGCAAGTTGTCCCGCCTCCTTTAACAACAGGTGCATGGATTCCTGAATATCTCTTCTCCTGCGAGTGCGACGCCTTGGTCGACCTTTGCCTCTGCTGCCTTCTATCGCCACCTCCAACAACACTCTTTCCGTGTCATCGTGTCTTAAAATGGCCGGAAAAAAGAAACAAATTTCCATTTTAATATGATGTGTGAAATCCAACATTCTTAGACATTGATTTTGCTTAGCACGTCTTAGTGCGATAGGCCTAGGCCTATAGATTCATTAAAATCTCACACACAGAAAATGTGCTTTTTACAATCTTGCAATTATAGGGTCTATGACGTTCTAGCCCAATCCAATTGGGAATCTTTTTCGCAGAGCTTCTGAAACATGCTCTTTCGGATGCAGAAGGTGACGTTTTCATCCGCACCCGTTACGATGGATCACTCTTCAACTTAGCGTGTCTCAGAGCGAAGACGAAAACATCCAAATATAGACCTTTTTTTCGCCAATGATGCTGCACTAATGGCACACAGTGAATCCACCTTGCAGTCCCAAATTGACAACATGACAAATGCCTGCGAGCTCTTCTCAATGACAATAAGCATCACTAAAGCTGGCAATGTGTCAGGGATAGGCCTATAACTTATAAGCCTACAGTACTAACAAACATCACCTTAAACAACACCCATATAACGAATAAAGTAAGTCAAATTTTGCTACTTAGGATCCACCCTTTCCCTGGAAAATGAATTAAACGCACGATTAAATGAAATGAATCAATTGAGCCATTTAGGAAAAGTGGCTACCATATTTTGAGGACTGTTAAAGCGAGCTTGGACAAACCATATGAGCCTACGCTAAAATTGAAAACAAAAATACAAATCTATCAAATATGCGGCTGAGTACACTTTAATATCAGGGTCGGATTTAGACTTGATAGTGCCCTAAGCTATTTGAGATATGGGGCCCTTTATCGATTAAGAATATATGGATAGTGAAATAAAAATATTGGGGGGGGGGGGGGTGAGGGTGCAAGAAAGTGGGGCCCTAAGCTATAGCTTGTTTAGCTTATATGTAAATTCTGCACTGTATAATAGTGTCTGTCCTCAGGTGAACGATTGTTGATCGTATTCACACTTGCCGTTAAGAATTGGTATGGGTGCTTCAGCTGTCGTTCCATGGCCAGATGTGTTGCATTACGACCATGTTTTCCAAGGCTATCTTGATGTTTTCTATCCGTCGTTTTCTTGGTCTATCTTTGGCCTTATGTCCGGATATTATTTTGTTATATGCTCTTATTGGTATTTGATTTATGTTCATTTTCATAAGATGACCGAACCATTTTACTTTCTGTCTTTAAATATGTTCAATACGTGATTTTTATACCAACTCTTTTCCTAATTTCTTCGTTTCTTATTTGATCTAATTTAATAACATTGGCATTTTCTCAGACATTTCATTTCACATGTAACGATTTTCCTCTGCTGCGAGGCTGTTAAGCACCATGTTTGACATTGGTAGCAGAGTTGTTATAAAAATTGTAGATATTATCTGTCTTTTGATTTCCATCTTGATGTTTGTGTGAAGAAGTAATGATGAAAATTGGTATGTCGCTGTGTTTGATTTCTGGCACCTTATTTCTATTTCTCTGACTAGTCTTCCATTTTTGAAATAAAAAGATTTTGCCAAGTTATTTAAACTCTTTGGCCTGTTTCACGTTGGTGTTATCTATTGTTATATCCATTGGTGTTGCAGACTTGCTAACTTTCATAACTTCTGTTTTTGTACGTTAATTGCCATGTAACTTCTTACATTCTAATAGCAATGCACTGATGTGATTTTGCACATTTTCTTCATCTTTTTATATTATAATGTGATCATACTGTAAAGCCAAAGGTAGACCACGAAAACGGTGGATAGAAAACATCAAGATAACCTTGAACAAACATGGACTAAATGCAACCTCGGCGACACATCTGGCCTTGAAATGACAGCTTAAAATACCACCCCTACGATTTACGGCAAGTGTGAATGCGATCAACAATCATTCTCCTGGGGAAAGACAATAGACAATAGACTGTGATCATCGGCAAATAACAGTTCGTTGATTTCATTATTAAGTTTCTCATTGGGTTTATTTGTAATGTTTTTCTCTTCGATGTAAGATTCTTTTATTATTCTGTCCATATATATGTTGTAAAAGTAGGGGTGAAAGCAGACAGCCTTGTCTTACTCCAGATCTTATTTCGACAGGTTCATCTGTGGTTCATACTGAGCTTTGGCATCTCTTTGATATCGCATTTATATTTCGCTTATTATCAAATTTAAAAAATCGCTTATATCATTCGGCCAGATTCTAGACCGGGTAGTAGTTTTCCGGTGTGTCAGTGTATTACTGATGGGATAGGTGATTTCTACATCTGAATGTGATAGATTAGAACACAGTGTAACCATTTAGAAACTTAAACAACGATGTGACAGATCTAGCAAATTGACAGCGACGAAACACACTGCTCATTATTATTATTATTATTATTATTATTATCCCATCACTGTTCTACCAGTGCCAAACCTGGACAATGACAGCACAAGACAAAACACAAATAAAATAGTGACAGCTGAAATGACATGTCTACGAAGAATACTCAGTGTCATTAAGAGACAAAATCAGACAGATAACCGAAATAATACCCGTATTGGAAAACATCAAAAGACAACAGATCAAGTGGTTTTCACTTCCAGACTACCACCAGATAGCATGCCACAGTGGCCATGACACATTGACATCACGGCTATAAAGCCAGAGGCAGACCATGTAAAAAAAATGAATCACAGAAATCAAAGAATCCACAGGAACAGGCTTACACACAGCACACAAGGCCATTTCCAGAGAATTCTGACGCCGCAATGCAAACAAGAACCGCAGCGTATAGATAGCTTTTATACCATCTAACAGCTGCTCTCTGATGTTATAAATTTTTAATGTTTCCCAGAGAATGTTTCTATTTACTCTGTCAAATGCCTTTTCCTGGTATACAAATACTGCGTTTAGATCTTGATTGTATGCAATTGCTTTTTCACTTAGTTGTCTCAGTGTGAATAGTGCATCTGTACAGATTGTCCCTCTTCAGTAGTCAAATTGAGCGGTACTCAGCTGTGGTCCTGCAGTGTATCATCTAAGATGTCTCCGCAAGATCTTAAGCATTGAATGGCACGACAAAATCACCAACATAGAAGTGTTGCGCTGCACTCAGCTGCCATCTGCCACGGAAATACTCAATATAAATAGATTGTGTTGGCAGGGACGCGTCAGCAGAATGCCACACCGAGCATCCCAAAACAACTACTATTCGGAGAACTGGCTGAAGGTCATCGAGCCTGCGGCAGACAGACTAATGCTGAGGTATGAAGACATCTGTAAATCATCAATGAACGGCTTCCATATAGAATTTAAAAAAAACTGGGAAAACACAGCAGAACCTGTGATCGGAAGCAGCATTGTTCAGAAATAATATGTTATTACATATAATATCTTCGAACTATTTTAACATCATGGCAGGTGCTCCAATGAGATAAATAACAGGATAGCACAGGCCAAATATTGATTTTTTTAAATGAGAAACATTATATGCAAAGAAGTAATATCAATGCATACACGAGTTCGAGTGCTAGGATGTTCTTCTTCTGCGTTCAGCAGCTGTGGTCATGCTATATTGTCAGGCCCGTCGTCAAGACGAAGTCCACCTTCTTCTCCAGGTCAGAGAGGCTGCCCCATAGCTTTTGCCTCGTCTGTATCCTCTGGCCAGGTCTGCTGTCTCTGCTCTTTTTATGTTGAGCAGTCCTGAAGTATGTGTTCCAGAGTCTGGGTTCCGGATCCACATGGACATTCATCTGTGTATGTGATCCTCTCAATGAGTAAAGGTGACCAACAGTCTGCAGTGGCCTGTTTTAAGGCGAAATATTGTGGTCTGTTGATATCTTTGGAGGAGATGTATTGCATCATATTTGTAATCCACTACCACTTTGCTGTGTATGTGTTGTGGATTATTGTTTTTGCTTCTCCGTAAGACAGTGGGCGTCTTTGTTGCTCCATTTCGCTTGCTGCTTCTTCTTCTTCAGCGTTCATTCTCAAAATCCCGCCGGATTTCTCTTGTAACAGGACAATGGACCTACAAGATTTCCAGTTGAATATAGTCCAGAGAATGGAAATGCGTTGTGTTGTCGTTATTTGCGCCAATGACCCAACACAGCCGTCTTCAGTGGTTATGCCTGCTGCTTTTGACAGAGCATCTGCTTTCTCATTTCCCATGATTCCAGTGTGATTGTATCCATTGAAGGGCAATAGCTGACGATTTTTGGATCTGTCTTAGCTCATGTCTGATGTTGTGCAGAAGGCTTTCGTTTCTGTTGCTCTGGATTGATTCCAGTAGGGATCTACAATCTATGAATATGGCTATCTTCTTTGGTCTTGGCAGTCCTGAGTCGGTGAAGGCTTTCATTGCTTGATGGAGTGCAACTGCTTCTGCTCTACAGTTAGAGGAGTATTTCCCGGTTGGAAAAGCTTTTGATATTTTCTTCTCATCTTCGAGTCTTATAAAAATTCCACCTCCTCCATTCCTTACTGCTCCTTCTGCCGCTCCATCTGTGTATGCATGTGTCCATTCCTTGGGATTGTATTTTATTTCTATCATCTCTAGTGTCAATGCTTTTAGTTGAGGTGGAGTTTGGTATTTCTTATTAAGTATTCCAGGAACCTGTGTTATTATGGAGACATTTTGGAGACTATTGTCTGGCTCTTCAAAGTCCATTAGTGTTTCAATTTCATTTGGGAGGTTTGTGAGGATATCTTTATGTTGTTGATGGAGATGGTTGGAGAAGTGACAGAAGCTGGTTCTCTTCAGCCTGCTTGTGGTTGATCTAGAAATTTGCGCATGCATTCTAGGATGTTATATTGAGTCACTCTTTATTTATGGAAGTGAAGCATGGACAGTAAACAATGTGTCCAAGATAAGCTGGAGGCAACTGAGATGCAGTTTTAATGTTGAAAATTCCATGGGCAACCAGAAACTAATGTAGAATTTATCAGAGTTGAAGGGGTAAAATGATAAATTATAACGATAATTAGAAACAGACAATGCCCTAAATATTTGTAGGGAATGTGATGAGAAAAGTAAAATTTGAACATCTAGTAACTACCGGAAAGGTGAAGAATAGAGGAGACAGAGGAAAACAATGAGAGAACTTTATGGATGGGTTGTCACTGTGGCACAAAAATAAGTCACCAACTGAACTTATTAGCAACACAAGTGACAGAGAGTTGTGGAGAAGCATGATCGCATGCGCAACTCTGCATTGCACTTGATTGATTGGCATTATTTAGGCGTGAAATGTGAGTATTTTGTACTCTCGAACACAAGACAGATGGGGTTTAAGATTGTATCGGATATAATATCTGAAGTGGCAAAACTTCTTTCTCGAGACACAATAATTAAGATGCCAACAAAGATCAAAGGACTTAATTTGTTCATAAAAACAGGACATGAGGCACAAATATAAAGTATAAATTTATTGGGTTTAACTAAAAATAATATTCAATGCAAAAAATGACATTAATACGTTGGACGGTTATTCAGATAATTACATTTATCTGATGGCAAAGCTAGTGAAACGTGCTATAGCTCTCATTCAGGATTTCATTACAAATTGCTTCTGCTTCATTTTTGCTCATTTAAAGTCAACCATCTATCGCAAATTTAGTCATCTAGTTTTTCAGATTTCCTTGTACGTGTATAATCAACTTTTAACGGGATCCATCTCTGTCAAGCATCTCCCATGTATAATCCGAGTCTGCTGTACTAATGTCTAGTCTCCCAGATTCAATTACAGGCGTCTTTATAGTGAAGGGCGATTTTCTCTTGCTTCTGTTACCAGATATTAATTATGCGTAAAAATGTTGTTACTTTACAGGATAATGTTTCCAAGCTTTTAACAAAACAAACTTTCGTTAAAGGCACATGCAACGTAGCACATCCATTGATATGTGCCAAACGCACTGAGAGCCCCCCCCCCCTTTCCCCTCCCTTGTTAAAATCTTTGGGGGGGGGGGGGAAGGGGCCTCTCAGTGCCTTGCGAGCAGATCAAATGATCAGTAGCAGAAGCTGCATGTTTTTTTAATCTCCATGTTATGTAAGCTGTATGAAATCGTTTGTGTATGTCAATATGTGATTATTTTGTACTCTGCCATTTTGTTATTGTTAAATCATTTACATATTTAGATTTTGATTTCCTCGTTGTTATTGCAGTTGAGACAATTTTTCGATGGGTGCCCACACATGTAGTTATTTATATATGCATTTTGTTTTACATGGTTCTATGTATCCACACAATTACTTTGGGCCACACATTTGAATGTATACATATGCAGTTGTTATAGCATTATCTTTATGTGAACGAACGTTTATATTTACATTAATATATGTATATGTTTCTATGTGTACGAATGTTCATGTTACTGTTTTTATTTATGTGAGAAAATGTTTATGTGGATGCATGTTCATATTTATGTATATATATATATATATATATATATATATATATATATATATATATATATATATATATATATATATATATATATATATATATATATATATATATATATATATATATATATATATATATATATATATATATTTATGTGAGCGCTTGTTTATGTTAATGCACATATCTCCATTCTGTGTCAATATGTATGCCTATTTTGGTGTGAGCCCTTTCCTATGTGTGTATACATTTACATGCCTGTGCATTTTGTGTGGGTATCCTTCACACATCTGTGTCCATTTTGTTATATATTTATTCTTAACTCTTGGTGTGTGTATACATTTCTATGTATGTTTAGGTTTGGTTTTGTATATATGTTTATGTCTATATTTGGTTTCACATTCATTCCATGCGTTTTCAAATGTTGATTCTTCTTGTATCCTTCCTTCCCCAAACCCACACAACCTCATCAACTCATCTATCATTATCATATGCCATTCTGGTTGGCGTAGGTGACCATGGTTCTCTGTTCACAGTATTGTTATCAGGATCGTTGTTTCCAAGCCTTGCTAGGTTGTCACATGAATATTTTCTCACGTCCCCATCTGTCTCTGTTCCCTTCAGTCTTGCTTGTTGTGACTATGTTCTTAAAACCTGCCTGTCTGATAAAGTGACAAAAGGGGTATTTTTCTTATCTTTTTCTTTTATTATTCTTGCACTCATTATAAACATCCCAACTACATTTATAGTGCCTCTAATTTCCCACTTTCGGTTTGTTTATAATGAATGCACGCATTTTCTCTTTTACTAGATGCGTTGCCATCCCTGCACTATGGAGACGGGGCTTGATGAAATCTAGTCATCTATTTTGTTTTTTATTTTGTTGTTTTCTGTTGTTTGTCTCTTGAAAAAGGTTCAATTTGAGCCGATACGTGGAGAATTGTCCTGTTTAGTTTTATTGTATGTTTTTTTATATATATTTTTTAAAATATATTTTTATTAATAGGCAAGGTAAGTGTTTTAGTAACCTGTTTAATTCATTTTGCTTGACTATTTGTTCATTAGGTTACTGCGGCACCATCCACTTTGTCGGACACCCTCTGACCATTTGGTTATTCAAATTATGAAGCAGAGGCAGAGGACATTAAGACAGCCAATTAGTTCATACACCAAAAGTTTGATATCATGGAACACAAACCATCAGACGTAGTCATTTTTACAGATGCTTAAGTTTTTGAAGCACTTAAACATACCCCATATGAAAATCATATAGCAATAGCAGCGAACAGTCTTATCTCTGCATATTCAATCAGCGTGACCATGCAATGGATCCCTGAATATAGCGATTTAGCAGGAAATGAAGTAGCGGACAGACTTGCAAAAAACAGTGCTTCAAAACAACAAAAGCAAAGACCTTCTCAGAAATAACACCTGGGAAGTCTGGCTGAGCAGATGGGCAAATAGGCTGACTAGTACTGGTCAAAATGTATTTAGTAAAATGACACGGCCAAAGGACAAATAAACAATCTCTGCAGGAAAAACCAATCCCTTATCTTTCAGTTTTGAACAAGCAAGGGTCAACAACCATTTAAACCATATCAAACCCCAGCAGCTACCCACTTGTAGACACTGCTCTCATCTCAATGAACAGCAGAACACCTTATTGGCTGCCCTTACCTTTCAACTGCCAGGAAAAAACGTCTATGGACACCCTTAACAGTCACTATCTTACTATATGTATCACTAAGTTAACTTCAGAAGACCTGCACTTTTTTAAGAATGACATTGTGCTGACAAGAGAAGAATTACTCATCAGAATTTGAATATTGACAACAATATATCCCACCCCATTTTGGTAAGCAGCAACACTGGTTTGGTCAGTGACTGTTTATACATCCAGAGACTTATATCGCAGCTTACCTCTATATCTAGAGGCTTTTCCACAATCCGCCACCTGTGGATGCTCCTGGTAGGGCCGGTACAATATTTATGAAAAAATAACATTACTGCCCATATTAATCGCACATTTGGTAAAGTGGCTCATATTACAATGAAGTTATATCTACAGCAGATGCTGGAAGTATCCACCATTGATCTCAAGGCATGTCCTAAATGGCTTTGGATAATTTTGTTCTGAACATTGATACATATTCTGAATTCATAGGACATCCAGATAGGGGTGTACATCTTGTCAGTGGAATCTCTCTATAGTGTATCCTTTTATAACAAATTTCCATATTTAACAGCAGTTTTCAAAATCCTAAACTATATTTATTCTTTATTGCTATGCTGTCTATAACAAATTTTTGTTATTACATACATATTTCATTGGTCCGGACCATGTTGTTATAATTGGATTTGACTGTACCTGTATCATGAAACTTGTTAAAATTATCAAATTTTCTAACCACATTACGGTGTTGAATTTGTGCATCAGAAAACTTCAGCATGAATTTTCTAATAACACCTTCCCTATATATACCCCAAATTCCGTCGAAGACGGATGTGTCGGGCCATTGGCGCAAATAAAACGGCGACACAGCGCATTTCCATTCTCTGGACTGCATCCTGCTGGAGATCTAGTAGTACTGCTACAGGAGAGATCCAGCAGGAGTTTGAGAATGAACGCTGAAGAACAAGAAGAATACCCCAAATATTAAGTACTTGTTCCACCACATATACTCTTTGTTCAGTGGTTAGCAAGTGACAGTAATGTAGACATTTGTAATAGTAACAATCTTTTTAGTAAAAAGGTTTAATTTCATCATTAATGTAAAACAGATACATTATTGGTCGGTGAATACAAGTTAACTCTACAGCTAATATTAATCTGATGAGTCAGGAAATACACCACATTGAGTGATGTGATATTGAACACATATTTCATTCCATATTCAGTGCACGACAACTTTATGGACACTATATTACCTATTTATCTGTGTTACCCCAATTCTATTTTTTCAATTTTCTCAGGCATGACATTCTGGTTATCTGACTATTCTACTTGTGTTCATTCTTAAAATTTGCTGGTTAGCAAGATGTTTTCCAAAATGTTATGTCATGGTTTACAGATTTGCTGCAATATCTGTGCCTCCTGAAACATCCAATATTAGCATGGCTTTTGGATAACTTGACCTATGGGATGAGACAACTAACCTACCCCAAATCTTAAAATCCCCAATAAAATTTATTATTTATACCGTATATAGCAAATCTCTGGTACCACAAACAGATTTTGTCGGTCAGACCACATTTTTATAATGGGATTTGACAGTATTTACTTGCTGGTCATGTTACAATCTTTATAAAGAGAATGAGAACTCCTACCATATTTTACACACCTTTACCATCAAATGTTAACAAAAGTCAACAGTTATAAATAACACACAAACAGTGGGAATGATGAGATTCAGCAGCAAAATTTTAATACTTATGATAATCTATGGTACTGTCAGATTATGAAACTATTCATCAAGCAACAATGTTAAAATTATACAAACGTTTTACTAGTCTTTCCTTTCTTACTTTCAAATATTAAGCTTGTAGTAACAAGTCTTCCTTTCCTCATTACTTTCATATATTAAAGTTTGCAAGAGTACAGAAAGTCTTCTTTGGTACCTCTTCAAATAAATCATTGAGGTAAATCACAAATATGCTTGTTGCATTTATATGTGACCTATTATGTTAGTGGTGATGTGGTCAGCATCACATCTGCCACCTTTATTTTATACTTTTCGGTACCAATTTTTTAAGGCTGGGTTAACTTGGGAGCTATTTGTAGACTAAACAATATTTTCCCAACTAAGAATTGAACCAATGGCCAATAGGAAGCCACTGCAATAACTATGGCTCCCATTACTTTTAGACTCTTGTCCCTGATTTTAATTCATCAAAAATCGATTTCTGTCTATCAATCCACCCACAATTATCTTTTCTTTTTAGTTTCACACATAGGAAAACACCTAGAAATAGATATGCTGATGATAATATCCTTTTAATTATCAAATTATCAGCCTTGAAGGTCTTCAGCAACTGATATTATGAGCAAAATAAATACCGGTAGTTTTTAAAAAAGTGTCTGAAATTTGTATTTGAGCACAAACCACACCAAAAAAAGCTATGACAAAAGATAGTTATAATTTATCCTACCAAACATTAAAAAAAAACTGGAAAAAGTCAAATCTTTCAAATAATTAAGTGCAAACATAACAGCTCATATAAATTTGCAGTTGATATCAAAAGATGAATAGCGATAGCAACAGCAATATCTGAATTAACATAAATAAAAACCTTTCATAAGGACTCAACAACCAGCTAATATTTAAAGTAGAGATGTATCAGGCAATAGCACAAATGCATTGAAAAACAAATATTTCAGAAAGCATAACACATTCAGTCTCACCTGTGATGTGCAGAAACACTAAAAGATATCATATAAAACCAAATGAGAATATATATCACTACAAAGGGAAAGATGCTAAGAACAAACAGATGTATGTTAGTACCAGAACAAACAGATGTATGTTAGTACCAGAACACGCATGTAATTAAACATGTAGATGATCTACTTTGCTTTCTGTTTATTTTCAAACTCCTGTAGTCCAAAGAAAACGGAATGGACAAGTGTGTATATGAACTGCCAGAGCTTCTGAATAATGATAATAAACAATGCAAAGAATAGTGCCCTATCATGGTAGAATCTGAGATGCAGGCATTGATCAGTAAGAATTCCAGGGGGAGACACATGATTATATACACGGATAGTTCTTTTGTTTAAACATGAAGTGCTTGTGCATTCACAGCTAGTCTGTAGGGAAGACTATCAAAGAGGAGAGTGGCACATTTGCTGTAACTACAAACAGCATGACTAGAGAGATTATGGTAGTGGTCACGGACTTGAACTGGTTGAGTATAGAAAGGGCAACTCATGTCTGCATCCTCAGTGAATAGAACATGATCAGAAAAATACAAATGAGTTGCATTCTAGAACAGTGGAACGAGGGAGTCGAGAGGTTAAAGTTGGAATGTGTCATATTCATTTTCATGCCTGGTCATGTTCAAGACAATGAAAGAGCAGGTTGGCTAGCTTGAACTGATACTGTGTCTTCTTCTTCTTCAGCGTACATTCTCAAACTCCTGCTGAATTTCTCTTGTAGCAGGACCATGGTTCTATTAGATTTTCAGCAGGATGTAGTCCAGAGAATGGAAATGCGTTGTGTCGCCGTTTTATTTGCGCCAATGGCCCGACACATCCGTCTTCTGCAGAATACTGTGTCTGGAAGTAGTGCAATGGATCATCCTGACATATTGAACTCATGAGAAACTACATGGGCAAATGATATTAATAAGGATGATGAATCCATTTTCCATGTCCAGAATAAAGGAACTGGGCTTGAAATGCAGTATTGCCAGAAATGAATGCTACTTTGTTTAGAAGAATTTTGTCAATCAACAAGGAACTGTAACCGTCAGTCATGGTTTGATTGTGGATACACTCAAGAAGAGATTGGAGCACCTATGGATGTATCCAGTGCATAATGATGATCAGACAACTAACTATAGTAGGTTGCACTAGTGCTGTTCCCTTCTTCCTTTTCAGAATTTGAAACACTGCAAATTATCTAGTAATTAAACATGAATAAAATAAACAACTGACAAGAATTACATAGAGTACTCTACTCATGTTTGTCATTTAATAACTCACATATATATATATACATGATTTTTTTCATCATACAGATGTCATTAAGCAATAAAACAATACAAATTAGTTGAGAAATATCATGACTGAACATCCTGTTCAGTCAGTCCATTTGTGTTTACCTCTGTCTCTTTTGTCCTCTTTATTTTTTATTATGGTTTTCCTAAAAACTCAAACATACATTTTTTTATTCAATCTAGACAACAGGGCCCAATTTTGTGTGCAACAAATTAACATATCCCACAGTTTCAGCTGACAAAATTTTCATCCCCTCACTCAATTATCAACTCACTGAAGAACTTGGATTGTAATCACTGTCAAAAGTCTTCCTTTTAAAAGTCTAAAAAAATATTGATTGTAATATGTTTCTAAGGTCAGTCATACTTTCCCTCCTTCACAAGACTGACATTACGAAGGTGACGTTCGGTCTGTAGGTGATATGACAGAATGTGTGAGTTAGCAAGTGTTGCCTTACACAGTTCACATCTTATGGGTTTCCGCTCATGGCTGGAAATAAATGACAAGAAAAACCATGAATTGAGGTCCAATTTGGTTCACAATATTTGTGGATATCTGCGCTAATACTAAATGTCATCATGGTTTATATTATTTTCTAAGATCTTTCATTATGTCTTCTTTGTTCTCCAGTCAGTCAGATGCTGACATAGATTTCTTCAATATGTGTACTGTGGCCACCAGCCCTGTGACAGAGCCATGGATTTTGTGTCTCAGAGCTTTCAGATAGCCATCACCCTTTATACCAACCTCTAGATAACACAAAAGAAAGGTGCATCAAATGAGTAAAGTCCTTGATGGCAGAAGATACCCATCTCAGTCTGTGAGCAAGAAAAGGTAGGAAGAGGCTGTGAATGGATTAAGTAAATAAAGAGAAGATTGTTGACAAATACTATAATACAGCCAGGAAGAAAGTGCCATGATTGGGCTGCAAATGACAGCGGGAAAGATACAAGAACTAATAGAACAGTGCTTAAAGCCACAAGATATAATTATTTACACTGATGGCTCAGTAACAAATGAAACAAAAGAAGCAGAAGGGGTTTTATTTTGTACCAAAATGGCATGATGGTGATGGAAAAATCTGGTGCCTATCCCACCAAAACATGAGAAAGGCAGAAACAGAAGCTCTGAATTGACTGACAACACAACTACCAACACCTACAGTAATTTATAGAACTCCCGGAGTATGCTGTGCAAGACGTAAGATACGTAAGAAAAGAGTGGGACAGTCTTCTCAACTATGTCCTGAGCATTACGTGGATGTACTTTCCTGGCCATGCAGGAGTCCAGAGTCTAACATTGACGGGTAAAGCTATAGTGAATGGCAAGTGATGATACCAGGCTGAGTTAATTAGACCAGTATTGAATACCCTACAACATGATGAAGAGGATGTTGAGAAAGACAATGCACATATTCAAAGAATTATGGAAATGGGAAAGTGGTAGAACGTGTGTCCTCTCTTGATAAACCAAAAAAAAACCCCACAACCAACAGCTTACTGGGACACTGAGTTTATATATATATATAGATGGCTGACAGAATAGCAAGCAAAACATTTCTGAAAATGTCCCTTGTACAGTGTTGCTGACTCCTAATCAAGAATAAGATAGCCATAGTTTTCTTCTTGTGATTTGATACAGTGCACAGTTCTGTAAAATATATTGTTTTCTGTAAATTATCCACAGGGGCACATATTGGTGTCGCCATCTTCAAATTTCATATTCATGAAAGTCTATTGTGGCCTGTTCTCAATCTAAAAAGGATTGTTTAAATCTAAAAAAAGACTCTTTTTGGCTACATAGGTTAGTTGAATTCCATACTACGTCTATGGAGCTTTTGATAATGGACTCCATTTCTGGAAGTGTCTTCTATCTGTTGCTGAGGGCGGTTACTTCAGAAGATGTTGCACAAAAAAAAGCGGCGGCTACATTGTTATCTGCATGCAAAATATGGTCGCAGCAGCTTGTGAAAAAAGTACCTAACTGTGGAGACTAACTATAAAGACACCAGCAGATGAAACACCATCTAAAGTGATTATACCAAACTCAGCTTGTCCAAGAATCTTTGCAGCCAGCATATTAATCATTTACAAACTCATCGAAAATGACATAACTCATAGAGTTTCATAAAATAGATGTAACAAATGGTCATCATCACTTGAAATAAACAAACAAAAAACACTTATATCGAACATGAAGCCTACCACTCTTCATGTGAAAAAAAGGAATTTCAGAATGTGAGACTAACTGCTTCAAAAAAGCAGTAAACTTTACCAGAAGTGAGAAATTGAGAAACAGCAGCATCAGAAAAATTGTAGAAACCACATATTGCCATAAAATATGCATCAGAGAAGACCATTGACCAAAAAAAAAGATTTGCCTATCTATGATGAGTATAAATCTTAGTAAAATACCCACTTGGCATGTACAATAGCAGATCTGCATGAGAACATAAATAAGAACAATACATAGGTGGATGATGAAATTCCACCTTCCCAAGCAAAGATGAGTATGGCATTAAAAATGCTCAAGTTACATTTGTTTGTAGGTTCACAGTTCACTGAAGTCTAATCTGGGCTCTGAATAACCTCTTGCAATGTGAGCAGGAACGCGGTAGGTCTTGAGATGAGGGAAAACAGTCTGTCCTCTCCTTTCAGTCTTTGTCTCTTTCAAAGTGTCTTTAAAAAAAGTCTGTAATGTCCTACGTTCAGAGTTTTTAATATCTGCATTGGTATTCAGCATGTCACTCTGGGATGGTCAAGAGCTGTAGTTTACACAAAGCTTGGGCCATTCCTGCAGTGCTTGAGAAATGTCTTCATCAAGTAGTTTTTTAAATGTATTTTCTGAAACGTTTTCCTTGCTTAGCTTAGACAGTTCAGGATTCAACCATATATAGTAGCGAAAGTACAATGATTGCATGGCTGACCTTTCCTTTTGGATTCCAGGCTCAGACCATGCCGGATCTAGAAATTTGCATAAAGACTACCAAAAACTGAACTAGTGTAAGCAATGTCGAGATTGACATCTGCGTCAAATGTTGTGGTATTTGAAAGAGTGCTTCTGGGGTACACAAGAATGTTTGCACTGCTGAGTTGTTTACCTTGAATGGTAAGAGAAAATTTGGAGTAGAGGTACTGGTGGTGCATTATGACTGTTTTTGATGTACTGATAGTGAGAGCGAAATCATTACATGCTGAAGTGAAGATGTCCATATTTTTTGCATGTTATACACACAGGTAGTATTGAGTGCACAGTCATCCACAAACAATAAGTTGCAACCAATGTGGGCCTGGATTTTTCTCTTTGATGTTAGTCTGCGAAGACTGAACAGGCCACCATCAGAACAAAAGTCAATTCCTGTTACTCCAGAAAACGTCACAGAGCATAGCAGAGAACACCATACTAAAGAGCATTGTAGCCTTTCGTACATTATCAAAATGTTATGTACAATCTTTCACAAATTTCAATTCTATTTGTGATGAGTTTTGATCTGCGCGGAGAAGATGTTCCAGGTAGGTGGATAGACAACATTAAAAAGAAATTTGGCAACCTCTGTAATACATTTGATTCAGCAATGAAAACTTCAAAAACACTTCAATACACAATTGACAAAGTAAGACTAGACAAGTAATATCTCTGATCACAAATAAAACTTAGCAGTCTAATCTGGCATACTCACCTATCAACAGACTTCTGCAGGTTTTTCAAATGTGTGATGTAATACTCTGTATTATGACGACCTTCACCTACATGCTTGCTTTCTTCTGACAAACAGATAGTCTGATGTAGCGTTAGCAAATGTGGGGCATCTGCCTCTGTGTCTGTCAGATTGTGATCTAATATGGTATCTGGGTCAACCTGGTCAGTATAAAAGTTAATGTCAGACTTATAGATGACATGCCATAAACTAATCACAGAAGCAAGTCTGTAGATAAGGATGGGGGGTTGAACACACCCCCCCCTCCCCTGAAAATCAGAACATGACTTTTGGCACTAGAAATGTGGGTAAAACTCCTCCCGTAATGATATTTCTGATAAAGGTAATTACATTTTTCATTAAAAAAAGGGTATTGCACACAAAAACAGGTGAATTACCTTTAGTTTGTTTTAAGTTAACCTCCCCCCACCCCCTACTGAAAACATATATAGGCCCGACACAGAAGGATATTAGTACCATATCACTTGACATTAATTCTTTTCTCTAAATGACATGTCAGAAACTAATCACAGAAGCATATTAGTACCATATCACTTGACATTAATTTTCTTATTTAGATGACATGTCATAAACTAATCACAGAAGCATATCAGTAACATATCACTTAGCATTTGTTCTCTTTTATGTTTGGTTCATAATAATTACTTTAGCATTACATAACACATACAAAGAATGACTTAAATAGAGTGGGGAGAAAGTGTGGTCTTTCTGGAAAGATCAAAACATAACATAATTAACATTTGACTGGGACTTGGAGTCTGTGTACTCTCGGATGGCTGCTTGAATGGACAGTAGAGCACTTATGGAAATGTCATGTGTGCATTGATGCTGTTTTCTAATCAATGAATAATGTTTGGTCCAGATATCAATAAAATAAATTTCTTAGTCATTGTATGGTTCAGATCATTTAATAATAAACTGATGTACTTCTTGGTGTATAACTGGATGAAAATATGTTGTGCCCAATTCTCTGGAATTATCTTATCCCCATATTTATATTGAATGCATGTCTTCTTTTTCTGCGTTTGCTTTCTGATAACCAACACGAAAGTGCATGTGATTGCCAGTTTCACAGCAAAGCTGCATTATTTTACATCTTCCGGCCCAAGTGCATTTCAATATTGATACAATAACATTTTATGAAAACATCAAATACTGTTAAAATGTTGACAATCTTGCCTGTTTCCATGTATATAAATTGTGAAAGTAGCCAGGCACAACAGGTTCTCTCTTCTTCTTCAACAATCTGTAGAACAAATACATTATATACATTATATATAACAAGAAACACAATACATATAGTACAAAAAAGGCAAAGATAAACTATTTAATAAGGAATACAACAAGTTTAATGGGTTATGGGATTATAGGATAAGATAAGTTTTATCAAATATTTTTAAAAAACAGACTAGACCTGTTAAAGAACGGTTGAACTAATGCATTCAGCAGCAGGTTTAGAGTTTAAAATCAATACAACAAACACCAGTGTGCTGCATGTGCCCAAAAGGGGATCAAAGAATTATAAAACTGTGACCTGGCATGCATGTTGTAGGAGATGATTGTGAAGCTTTTGAGGTGGGATTGGCTGTTCTACTCTACTGAGAGTCAATGTGAACCAGAAGTCATGTTGAAGTTAAATTTGTTGGGCAGAAAGGTGTAGATATTGCAGCCAAGCTTTAAGCAATGATACAATGTATTTCCTTCTCAAGACTGCATTCTACTAGCCTACAGGAGTTTGAGAATAAAGGCAGAAGAAGAAGAATGTCATAAAGAGTTTCAGATATGAAGTGTTAAAAACATGCTGGACAGGCTAAACTAAGTAGAACAAACATGCTGGACATGCCTACTAAGTAGAACATACATGCTGGACATGCCTACTAAGTAGAACATACATGCTGGACAGGCTTACTAAATAGAACATACATTCTGGATAGGCTTACTAAGAAGAATATACGTGCTGGACATGTATGTCTCTTCACATGGCCGAAAAATTGAATTTCCTTCTTAATATGATTACTAAACAGAACATAAATGTTAGACAGGCTTACAAAGTAGAACATAGATGCTGAAAACCCTAAGTAGAACATACATTATGGACAAGTTTACTGGAATGGCTGCCATAGGAATCAAACCAGTCTAATATTTGGAATGCCATCAGGGAGACAGGACGAGTGAACAATAGGACAAATTTGTCATATTTTGAATAGACTAAACAAATGTGATGTCTGAAAGCGCAAGGTTAGACGAGAGTGATATGTAGGTAGCAAAAGGAATCTGTAAACCAATACAGATTGGGTGTGATCAGTTGCTATATGTGGATGGATATTTAAAAAAGGAGATCTAAGTAGTTATGGGCGGCTGGTAGTTCAATGTGCAGAAAAGATGATCTGTTTCAAATGTTCCACAATATCTTTTCAGCAGAACTATTATCACTTACCGGATTGCTAGTAAATGATTGCTTCGTTTTAATATTTCTTCTCATCCATTAACCTTTATCACTCTGAATTAAAATTATGCAATTTCTCCCCGCTACTAAATTCTTTTGTGACAATTTGCATTATTGTTGGTTGGCGTTTGGAAAAGACATAATTTTTTGGTTTTTAGAGATTTTAAATAATTTTTAAAAATGTAATTAAATATTTGAATACTGAATCTTCTTCTTCTTCAGCATTCATTCTCAAACTCCCGCTGGATCTCTCTTGTAGCAGGGCAATTATCCTACTAGATTTCCAGAAGAATGTAGTCTAGAGAATGGAAATGCATTGTGTTGCCATTTTATCTGCGCCAATGGCCCGACATAATCGTCTTCGGCAGGAATACTGATTCTAATGATGCAAGTTATGTTGGTGTATGTATCATATGTGAGAATGTGGTAAAGATCAAACATTGGGGTAAAAAATACTGACTTGCCCAATGTGTGGCACCCCTGAATTATTCTACATATCTAGAACTATTGTATTAAGTTGTTTCAAAACTAAACTAACATAAACTGTAAAAACAAATAAAATTTGTAGGTGCCCCATACCTTGTCGGTTCATTCACCATTAGGCCTAGTGTCCTTAGCCCACGAAATCACTATATTCAACCTATAATTGTCATGCGTGATTCAATTCAAACAAAACTAACATGTCACTCAGATCTAATTTGAAAACAGAATTCCCAAAGAATTCCTCATCAGAATCAAAATCCATAATGATGTTACTGACAATGACTTCCATTCCAACCGGTAGATTCACGCTAATTGCAGCAAATAGTTCGAAATTAAAAACCCCAGATCCTATATTTTCCTCTCTTCCAAACCAAATGCAGGAAAAAGTAGAATATTATTACTAGCTAGGATTTGCTGATTCTGGTCATGTGAGCCTAATCATCTTGTATATGTCCATAAATTAGTGCATAGTAATGATCGCCACCACCGACTGCTGTTTACAGAAAGATATCCATGAGCGGTGACTACCGTCAATAGCGTGCTGAAAGTTAATGTTTTTTTTATAAAAAGGATCTGACCTTATAGATCCACAAAAAAAAAACTAATTTCAAAATACCGTAATGAATCTTCTGATTGCTAGCTATGTCTCTCATAGTTACTCGAATTATTTTTCTCAAATATCTCATTTCTAGGGCTTGGAAAGGCTTTTGTAATTGAGTAAATTGCCCATGAGTTGCAACCATATAGCAAGACTGGGATGTAGGTAAAGAAATTTGTATTTATCTCTGTCATATCAACCCCTTTCTTACTCAGGAATCATAGACTTATGGATAGAAAGAACCTTCAAGCTATAGCTTTTCCTATGAATAACTCTTCGTTGGTACCTTCATCCCTAATCAGCTCCAAGGTATCTAATTAGAATAATTGTCTTATTTCAGCACCAGTTCTTGCAGCTTAAACTTCGACTTTTCTATTACTATGGTTTTAGCTACTTACAATAGCCTACATACCCTTTTACATCTGCTTTGGGGAGACTGAACACCAGCGAGTTTTTATAGGAAAGGATGATGTTGATTAACCAATGACCATTCATTATACTCGACAACCTTTTTACTAGCTATAATCTTAAACTGGTAATCAGGAGCAGACAATTTGGCATCTGAATAGTTCATAAATGGCAGAGAACTTAACATAAATAATGCCTAGAAATAACTATAATGCAAACAATTCTTGGTTAATAATAACCTTCTGAATAGGATATACAATCTTATTCTATTGGCAATCAATGCGTATGTAGTCAAGATTGCATTGTAAAGTGTATCTCAATATAAAACTAATGAATAGGCATCATATAATAGATGGGAAACTTACGCCAGGAGCTTCTCCCTAGCTTTGGCCTGTATGTTCACAAACACATCTTCACCCCAACTTGCCACAGTGTCCTCTGTTCCCACAGCAAGGTTTATGGCCATGCGAACTTCATTTATCTAGACACACACAACAGAAAAAAAGTTTGTAGTAAAAAACACAAAACACTGTATATATTTATCAAGTCATTTATTAATAGGACTACAATAAGTTATCTAGACTAAAAACTAAACTCATGAGGCACAAAGAAGTACTTCATTGTGTTCGATGGTTTCTCCATATGAACTATACCTTTCTACTTAATTCATTCTCAAATTCCTTCTTGTTAGTAGGATGTAGTCCATAGAATGGAGCATGCTGTCATGGTTTACAGTGCCTTTCAACCTAATACATCTGACTTCAGCATGGCTTTTGGGTTACTTTGACCTAAGGGATAAATCAGGACTGTCAACTCTACCCCCCAACCTCTTTAGTCACCTCTTAATATGACTCTTGTTACTGTTCTATAATCAATTTCATCAATCAATGAGTATGAATGGGAGGAAATATGGCCATTCAACCTAGGCAACACTTGGGTAACTACCTTTCAACTTGTCTTCATATACAAATAGAAGGTACATCCTCTGTTTGACTTTGGTGCCTGTCAATGTCAATGTTAGGGCATGACTTCTTAGTTCAATTATTAAATCAGTGCTAGCTGCTGCAGTCAGATGTGTTTGGCTATTAGCTCAAATAAAATGGTGACACAGTGCATCTACTTTCGTGGGACTACATTCTGCTGGAAGTCTAGCAGTAGCATCTAGTGGATGTTTAGTTGAAAACATTTTATAATGGTCATTATTCTGGATCCCGTAGGAATAGAGGAAGACAGAAACATTTGGAGAAAGAAGAATGGACACAGAAGAAATAGATAAGACAGAATGAAATGGAAGGTTTATATAGCCAGAATATAGATGGCAGTTACTTGTTAAGGACATGCTCTACTGAGAAAGCTGAATAACAATAAGAGATACCGGACAAAAATTGTATAGTGAAACATGCTCAATCATGCCAGTTAGCACAGTTCCAGATGTAGATGAAAGTGTATCACTACCGGCCCATATAACATACAATAATAATGCAAACAGTACCAATATAACTGACAATAACAAACATAAACAAACAGTAACAATAACCATCAGTAACAACACACAAACAGAAACACTATGATAGAAATAAAAACATACATGCAGACAGTAACAATATAACAGAAATAACCACACACAGACAGTAAACACTCCACAGAAGACAGATGTGTCAGGAAAGTGGCGCAAATAAAACGGCGACATAAAGCATTTCCATGCTCTGGGCTACATCTTGCTAGAAATCTAGTAGAAAATGTGTCCTGCTACAAGAGAGATCCGGCGAGAGTTTGAGAATGAACACTGAAGAAGAAAAAGTAACAATATAACAGAAATAACATCACACACAAACAGTACAAATATAACAGAAATAACATCACACACAAACAGTAACAATATAACAAATAACAAACACGCAAACAGAAATAATATAACAGAAATAACAGTCACACCATAATCAATAAAACAACACACACAATCACAATATAACCAACCATAAGAACATCTTCAGTATCAAATGTTGTTTCAAAAGCCAGTTCAATATCATGATCCGGTAGAATAGACATACCATCCTCATCATAGCCAAGCCCACACAGAGCACCAGTGTAACGTTGACGTTTGCGGTCGGTTCTGTTGAGTTTCAAATTACAACATTGTTACCGATTTTAAAAATATAAACCCAGTTTCAGCACATTTCTCACAAGCTTGACGATACGACTGCTCATTCAATTGTTCACTGAAACTATCTTTTTTAGTTAATTTCTATTTTTATAACACAGTTGAATATAGACATTATTATTTAAAGGTAAAATTATAGATAACAAAGAGGTAGGCAAAAATACTCTCCTCCAGAAAGCCCACTACTTTGGAAGACAACAAAGTGGAGAGTGCTGCAATAAAACAACCAAGAAGCGATAAATACTAAGTTAACCTTTAGCATGCTCTGTTTACAATTACGTGATTTCTTTCCTCCCGCTGAATTAGTTTTTGGAAATGTTACATAATCGTTGGTGGCTGTTTTGAAATTGTTTTAACTTTTTTGTTGTTAGAGATATTTAAATAATATTTGCACATATAAATAAAGAATTGAATTCTGCATATATTGGTGTAAGTTTTGTTTGTGTGTGTGTGTGATACAAGACATGTGAGAAAGTGATAAAGACAGATTTGCAGTAAAATCGTTATGTAGATCTAGACCTATTGTATTTTTGGTTGCTCCAAATCTGTTGAATATTATATATTTTAAATAACGAAAACCTCATGGTCTATTTTATTTAATCTATTTGAGAACTTACCTCTCAAGATTTCCACTTTAGAATCACAATCATTAATGATTTCACTGAATATATGATAAAACAAAATTATATAAAACCTGATTCACTGTCATGTCGCATCACCTCAATGCCGATGGATATAGATTGTTCGGATTTCAAAGTCATAATCACATGACATCTAACACCATTTTAGTAACAGAAACAGAAAGTTAAATAATATATCTAAAGGGTTGCCATAACATTCTCTAAAAAAAATACAAATCTGGCTTTTTTTGTGTTTTATCCTATATTTATTAGCTATATATCATTAAATCCCATCTCTGCAACAAAGGTTGGTTGTAACAGACCTCCAAAGGGTCTCTTGTCTTGGTGGTGCACTCTTCTAGACTAATCTGTCCATCTTGTGATGTTACTCTCCTACTTGTATTTCTGCTTACCTCTTGCTCATCTCCCCTTTACTTTACCTTCAAGTCAGGTCTTCAACAAGGTGTCATGTCTTTTAATGTGTACAAAATATTTTATTTGCTTGATATTTATTTCCTTTAATAATTCTTCATATTATTAAGTTTTGTTAAAACCTCTTTGTTTTCCTCTCTTTCCGTGATGTTCTTCCTATTCTTCTATATATCCATATCTCAAAGGCATCAATTCTGTCTTCTAATTGTTTTTTTTTTTATTGGCCATGTTTTTGAGCCATATATTAATATAGGTTGGTTGGTTGGTTGCTGATCCAGCTCATGCCCTTTGACCTAATGCCATTAAATGGCATTATATTGCTGGGAAGTCTGTGGATTTTCGGCCCACCCCGGGACAGAGCCAGAGAATAACTATCACACCTCCAGGAAGGTAGGTTTCAACCTATGCACTGCTCCTAGCCACTGTAGCCAAGATAGGGTTCACTGTGCTCATTCCCCGCCACCAATTGACTGTTGGTTATGCCGAACTTCTCTATTGCTCCAGGCATGTAACCAAATGTTCAAGTCAAAAGGATTGTCATGTCCTGAGTCACTGTGACTATGATGGGCTTCAGCCATAGGAAAAAAAAATTGCTGTCAGTTTCC
Organism: Meghimatium bilineatum; assembly: GCA_034231615.1. Taxonomy (NCBI): domain Eukaryota; kingdom Metazoa; phylum Mollusca; class Gastropoda; order Stylommatophora; family Philomycidae; genus Meghimatium; species Meghimatium bilineatum. Next base: position 26,331,529 of record CM067322.1, read on the forward strand.
TCCTCCCCAGTGCTGCACAGTACATCTCTGGCTCCCTCCCAACCACAGAGATGTACATATATATTTAGGTAAACATAAAACACATTTCAACAACAAAATAAAAGCATAATTGTATAGATGATGTGCCATGAAGCTTCTCTAAGAAGATAACCTCAATATAACGGCATGTCATCCACTAAGGTTTTCTGTTGCATGGGTGGTATGTCTAGTGGGCTATTGGTGAGACCCACAGACGCAACCACATACATGTTAATATAGAATAAGTGTAGCATTTTATAATTCTTATTTTTAGCTTGTTTGTAATTTGTTTAGATGTTAATATTTTACTCATGTCATTTAAAGTACTTAAGCAATTCTTATTCTCCTTTTAACTTGTTTTGCATCTGCCATCATTTGTGATTATGTGTATGAGATATTGATAATGTTCTAGTTGTTGTAGTTTCTCTCCATGTATGTTTATGTTTAGCACCTGTTCTTCTGTGACTTGCTGATTATCATGGTTTTTATATTTTGGATGGTTATATCCAGTCCATATTCTTTACTTGATTTATCAACTTTATCTATTAGTCTTTGTAGTTTCTGTTCACTTTCTGCTAAAAGAACAGTGCCATTTGCATATCTTAGATTGTTTATTATTTTTCCACTGATTTTGAGTCTTGGCATTCTTTCTATGTATATCTTACTAGAAAAGGTTAAATTGCTTAAGTGAGATGTTGATAGTTATAGGGGCACACATTATAGCTCACTTTGTCTGACTGCATCAGCTCGGCCGACTCAAATATTTGGTACCACATTTCATGTTTAATTAAATTTACATTTATACACCGATTTTCAATTCTGCCAATAATTTTTACAAGCAGAAATAACTACTTGTGCTCAATCCTCCAAAAAAAAGAAATTTACTTGTTACTATTTTTTAGTGGCTAACGGGTTTTGAATTTCAATTTGGTTTAATGCTAACCAAACTGTAACTGAAAACTGCTAAAAAAACATGAACGGGAAGTAACAAGTACATTTTCTGCTTTATGGGCAAATTAAGGATAAGTACAGTTAAATACTCTGCTAGCACTTGTGTTGCAAAGGGCCTAAAGGGGAACATAGAATAGTAACACTGTTACCTGTCATGCACATCATAAGATGTGACTAAGGAGATTTTATAGGTGGAGTTGGCTGACCCCCATCCCATGGAGTGTCAAAGTGATCATGAAACCATGTGGAAGTTGGATGTGTCAGATAAAAGACAGAAATATCACAGCCAAGTTGTAAACTATGGCACAAAACAGCTCATCTGCAGAAGTTTGTCGGGTCAAAGGGCTTGAGCCCATGGATTGCTGGGTTAGCAGAAGTTTGAGAATGAACGCTGAAGTACTCTGCTTATTTGTGTGCATATTTCTTTATAGAAGAATTATCTACTCAACATTCCCCTCCCAAATAATCTGATACTAATTATAACCCCTCCCCTCCATCCCAAAAAACTAAAATATGCTTCCTCTACTACTCCATACTCTACAGGTAAGAGTGGACAAACCTGTATTCAGTATAAGGGGCAAACAATAACGTGACCAAAGCTGGTAGTCCAGGAATCTGAGGCATGATTGTTGTGTCTCTAGCTACCATATTGTTGCCATGGGGATTCATGCCGATGAAGCTTGACACCATCAGGCGGCTGAACTTATTTTGTGGGTCCTCATCAATAGCGACTGAGTTGACACTCTCCTGCTCAATCTTGACAACCCTTTGATCAAAACAGAACAAAATTGTAGTGAAAATTTCAAGCAAGGCCATTAAAAAAAAAAAAAAAAACACTAACACTATTATAGCGACATTAATCCTCTCAGATATTCTACTTCTTGTTCGCAGTTTAACATATCTACACAGCCAAGTCCAGCTTTCTTGATAAATATAAATAACCAAATGGTCAGAGGGTGTCCGACAAAGTGGATGGTGCCGCAGTAACCTAATGAACAAATATAACCTGTTTACCTCATTTTGCGTTACTATTTCTTGATAAATGCTGCTGTCTTTGAAAGCTTCTTGAGGCTCCAATACAGCTATCTGTCGATATCTGTCTGTGGGCTCCTCCCGTAACTAGGTTAGCATAATGCAGTCTTCCAGGATATGTTCTGCAGTCTGTGCTGCCTGCCAACATGGACACAGAGATGATGGAACCAGTCTCAGTCTATTTAAGTGGCTGTTTAATCTGTTGTGTCCTGTCCTGATCTGGGCAATGATAACTTGCTGAGCTGTCATGATAGTGATAGTTATCTTTTAGGTGGCTGACTTTGCTAATAGCCTTGATGGGAGTTCTCTTATCCTGGTAGGTGATTTCTTGGTCTATTTGTTTCTGTGTTGTTCTATTTTTTGCTAGTATATCTATCTTTTCATTTCCTGATATGCCACAGTGAGATGGTATCCACTGTAGTACTACTCTTTGAATGCTACCCTCTCATATGGATTCTTCAGGTCTGGCAGTATATCACTGTCAATGGCTTGTATGACAGACATCACATAAGTTAGAAACACCACCTTTTGACATTGGCTTGTGTTTTAATTATTTCTGCAGTAATGTTTAGAGCCTGTACTTCTGCACTGATGTTGAAACAGATGATTCCAATTGGTGAATATGTGGTTTCATTTTCTTTTTCTTGATACATTATGCACACTCCAACACCTCCATGTTTCACTGCTTTGGTTGCTGATCCACCAGCATATATTTGTATCAACATTTCTCTGGTGTAGATATCTTAAATCATGTTGCATACTATTGGTTTTTTTTGGAGAGTATTCAGTTCTCTCATAGTGTAGGTGTTGTTTATGGTGGTTTTGAAAGTGAGATTTTGATATTGTTCCCACAGAACTGGGAAAAGTGTTGGTGTTATTTCTTTTGTAGTTTCTTTTGTAGTTCATCCTTGTATTCTGTTTAGTTTTTTTGGATCTGTGAATAAAACTGCTTCTCTTCAGCCTTCTACTTGCTGAATCACTGAATCTGGTCTACATTGGGTGTGTGTGTGTGATGGCATGCTCTTGTACTTTTCTGCATGGATCATGGTCTTAGTGTCCATGCTTTATGTAAATGGGGGCGATACCTGTGATTTTCTCCATTTCACTTATGGGTCTTCATGCTACCTGTGATAAGATGTGCTTGATTTTGTATCTTGTCCATTGCTTGTAGATGGGAATTGGCTGCTGAAATCCACGCTGTTGATCAGTATTCTAGTATTGGTATAATTGCACCTGTATATACCTTCTTCAAAGTTATCTCATTGCCCCCACCATGCTTGCTCCTGCCAAGTTCCCCAGGCTGGCAATTTTATTTCTTGCTTTTGCCTCTATTTCCTAAATATGAGGCCTCCATGTCAATCTTTTATCTAGTTTGGATACATGTATTTCCAAGCTTTATCTCTCCTCCTTTGTCCTTATTTGAGAGTGTTGTTGAGGATTTCACAGCAATGATCTTTACCATCTATTTCTTTGACCATGCTGGTATGTTGTCTACTGCCTTTTGTACTTTCTTCAGATCTTCTACTCACCACCAAGTCATCAGCATACACAAGAGTTCTTACACTCTAGCAGATATTCTCTCAGATAAAATGGTATCTAATGTGTGTTAGCTGCTGGCCTATGAGAATTCTTGTAATTTAAATCAACTTTCAAACTGGCAACTTATCATAAAATTTGAATATAGGACAAAGATAATTAAATTGACTCAGAGTATAGTGTTCATGATGATGATAGCCTTTTGTCCTCTGCAGACGGACAGGAAGCAGGTCAATGTAAACTGCTAAGACACACTCTTCCTATGTTTCACACATGACTGCCAGCACGGGCAAGTTTTATGGAGAAAGTGCCTTGCTCATTTTCACTAACCCCTTCTCGGATCTGCTGATTAATTCCAAGGGAAAGGCAATTCCTATATGCTTGGAGCAAGCAGAACTGCTAAAATAGTGCTCGTACTAAGCATGTAATATCCAATATTTCTAGTTATATTCTAAACATGAAATCTCAAATAGCAGACACATAAATAACAGATAGTTCAGCACACTTTTAAAGAGCCATACTTTTGTCTGCCGCTGAAAGTGATGTTGCTAAATGTCATCTCCAGAGGGTTGGTTGGACCAGACAAGATCACCTGGAGGAAATGAAGAATGAAAAGAAAACTCAAACTATTACCATCTATGGAACAATCTTTGACATGAGAAATGATTACAGTAAGCTTTATTGTGAAGATTTTAAAAAATGTATTCTCACAATAACTGTCTTTTTTTAATCATACTTTATCTGTGAAAAATATTGAGGATTGGGAAATTGCTAAGCGCGGGGGGTGGGGAAGTATTTCTGAATTTTTGAAAGCTGTTGACAAAGGAAGGTTAAAAATTGTTATGTAATGTCTGGTCAGCCCCATATATTTCTACTTTATTGAAGTTGTATCTGAAGTCAATAAAAAAAAATATTAGAATATTAAATTAATCGGCAATAAATTAAGTAAGAACATAAAATTTCCATTTTAAGAATATCTTCTACATTCACTCTTGAACTCCTACTGATTAACAGGATGCATACTAGAGATTGGAAATGTGTTGTGTTATGGTTTACATCTTGGCGGTAATATCTGTGCCCTTTTGTTTGACAATTCAGCGTCACTTTGACCCTGTATGGGATGAGATAATCAACCCCACCCTACAACCACCTTAACCGCCTCTTACAACATGCATGGTAGGTCACAGTATTGCTATCTCAGGCCTAGCAACACAATGGTTAAGAGTATCAACTAACAGAACCATTGTTAAGAGTGTCCAGCAGGACTAGCAACACAATGGTGTAAGAGTATCAACTAATAGAACTATTGTTAATATTGTCAAAGCAGGCCTAGCAACACAATAGTGTTAGAGCAACACAAAATGTGAAGCCCGTCAACATCAGATTAGATAGCCTTGCTGCAAGAAGGTCAAAGCAACTAATAAATGCTATGTTGAATTTGGACGTACCAGGTCAAAGGGTACAGATGTCACAGTGAATCTGTTAAATCCAAGACAAATACATTATGTTTTCTAGACGATATTCTGCTGGTGGGCAGGAGTTTGAGAAAGAACACATGAAAAGAAGATTAAGACATGCACGAAAGGCAATATGCACACACTAGAAAACAATAACAACAACATTGCAAATGTCTTCAACCTTCCTTCCTCTGTTTTTCCCTTTCGTACTGAAAGTGCTATCATCAAGTGATGGTAGGCTGACTTTTAACCAGGAATCTGTTTCAGCTGCATTAGCACTTGATCCTCTTAGATTATTCCGCCATTCATGATTTTGCTGGGAAAATTAAAAAAATTTTAAGCTAAAAAATAGTAAAACACTAAAGTTATTAAACACAAGGGAAAAATGGTTTTCTGGTACAAGTTTACACATCACGCAGTCAACTTCAAACATTTTATTAAAGACAGGCTTTTCACCTGAGTATCATTAAATGATGGGGCTGCTAATCTTATATAAAATGTAACATTCACATAATGGTCACTGCTGGATCACAAGTGTTGAATGTAATCTGAATTCTCAATATTGAACTGCTTGAGATGCTTGTACAAGTGTCATGTCCAGCAAATAATACAATCAAATTTTTCATTCAAGTTTGTGTCTGCATTGATAGTACTCAATTGCATAGAATGTTTCTCATAATGGACAATCTAGTGTTATATTGACAATTGCGCTGTAACTTTTGTTTATGTGTGATTTGTAGATGTGAACAGTGCAATGACCTAGGCTGTGTGTGACATGTTGGTTTTGAAACATAAATTATGTGTTTGCTACTCACTGTGTTTGCTGGATAGATGAAAATTTGTTAGCTTGGGAGGGTAACTCATCTAATAGGATACTCTTCTTCTTCTTCTTCTTTCGTTCACTTAAAACATGTCTATATCTGTAATTCTGTCTCCTTAATAAAACTCACTGTCTTTTGTAGGTCATACAGTGTCCCATAGAGTTTTGATTCCAGTGTTGTTTCCTCTGGCCAATATGTCTGCCTCAGCGTTTCATGCTCAGAACACTCTTGAAGTATATGTTTGTCACTCTGTGCTGCCTGTCCACATGTACACATGGCCGTGTTGCCAATCTTGAACTTTGTATACATATGACTGCGGAGTCGGTTGTGTCCTGTTCTGAGGCGTAAAATTATAACTTGTTCTGATCTGTTCATAATATGATAGTCATCTTGTGTTGGTGTTTGTGGCTTTCTTATTGACTTTATCATCTGTTTTTTCTGATGGTAGGTGATTGGTATATCTGGTTGGTCTTCGGCAGCACCTTCCTTAGCTAGTTGGTCTGCTTTTTCATTTCCTGGTATTCCACAGTGAGAGGGTATCCACTGCATGGTTACCCTATACTGGTAAGACAATTCGCTAAGTAGTTTTTTCAAGTCTGTTAGTTTTTCAGACTGGAGAGCTTGAAGCACTGACCTTGCATCTGTCAGGAATACCACAGGCTGTAGGTCAGAGTTGGAGTTCAGCAGTTTTTTAGCTGCCACACTAATTGCCTGGATTTCTGCATCATAATTATTGCAGAATTTACCTGTCGGTGTTCTGATTGTATCTCTAGGCTTGTGTGGATATTCTATATATACACCTGCACCTCCATTCCTCACGGCATTCTGTGCTGACCCATCTGTGTATACTCTCACCCATATATCTTGTGGATATTCCTCATCCAGGAAACTGAGGGTAACTGTCCTTCGCTGCACATTGTTCTGTTCGTCCACGCTTAGTATTCCTTTCACATGGGTCTGAATGTATATTGGCATTCCATGTCTTTCACTCCACGGGGTTTGTTCTGGTACAGGCCTTAATGGGCTGTCAACTTCAGGTAGGTCTGTAAGTTGTCTGCGGAGTCGTTTAGCTTGATGAATAAAGCTGCTTCTTTTCAGTCGTCCCATTGCTAGATTTTGGAATCTTTCCTTCATTGGATGACTTGGCATACACTGAAACTTTTCTGCTTGAATTAGTACTTTTGTGTCTCTGCGTTCGCCAAGTGTTTGCATTCTTCCCATTTTCTGCATCTCTGCTATGGGTGTTGATTTCATTGCTCCCAACATTATTCTAAGTGCCTGGTTTTGCACTTTATCTAGATCTTGTAATGTGGTGTTTGATGCAGGACACCACGCAGCTGAACCATATTCCAGGTGTGGTCTTATGCCTTGCTGGTAAACTTTACTGAGTATATTCCCACTGGCTCCCCATGTGGTTCCACTTAGTTTTCTCAGGATAGCTAACTTCCTCCTGGCTTTTGTTGTTGCTTTGTTTATGTGCTGCTTCCATGTCAGTTTATCATCAAAAGTAACTCCGAGGTATGTGGGTTGTTTGTCTTCTTTCAAGAGCTCTCCATCTATTTTGATATGACCAGCTTTTTGTTTTGGTGAGAGGGTAAAAAGTGTAGTGCTGCACTTATCTGTGTTAATGCTGACGCACCATCTATTAGCCCATAAGGTTAGGGCATCAATAGCTCTTTGTATTTGTTAAGTGGCCACTGTCGCATGTTCTTCTGTGCACCAGATCACCAGGTCGTCAGCATACATTGCCACTTTGATCCCGTGTGGTAGTTCAGCAACTAGGTCATTGATGTAAACCAAGAAAAGTGTGGGTGACAGGACTCCTCCCTGAGGGACTCCATGACGCAGTAGAACTTTCTTGCTCTTGCGACCATCTAATTGTACCCTGGCTCTTCTATTATGCAGGTATGCTTTTACCCATTTGTACATTCTTGAGCTAACCCTGCAATTTCGCAATTTCTTTAGGAGCCCTTCTTTCCAGACCTTATCAAATGCTTTTCTGAGGTCTATCCATGCTGCTAGTACCAGTTTCTTATCTTGGAAGGCATCCTCAATCTCTTGGGAGAGGTAGGTTGCCTGATCTTCAGTAGAGTAGCACTGTCTGAAACCTGCTTGCTGTGACACCAGAAGGTTTTCACTTTCAAGGTACCACTGCATCCTAAGATTGATAATGCGTTCCATTGTTTTGCATAGACAGCTTGTGAGGCTGATGGGCCTGTAGTTGGAGACTGTGTTGCCATCTTTTTCAGATTTGAGGAGTGGTATCATTATTGCTTCTCTCCACGCCTGTGGTACATTACCCGTGGACCAGCTTGTGTTTAAAGATCTGCAGTAGTTTTGCTCTTGCTGCAATTCCCAGGTTTCTAATCATTTCATTGGACACTCCATCAGCTCCAGGGGACTTTTTCATTTTCAATTTGGATATTGCATGCTCCAGTTCTCTCATTGTGATTGGTGCCTCCATGACTTCAGGTATAGGTTCGCCTTGTCCAATGTTTTGCTGGTTCTCTCGAACCTCCTGTTGTTTGTCTGGGCTGACTTTGATGTTATTGTCTTCTGCAAAGGAATCTGCAAAGTAATCAGCTGCATGTTTACCTGTTAAAATGTTTCTATCTTTATAAAGTGTGATCCTGGTATTTCTCCCTGTACCTTCATCATTTAGTTGTTTTACAAGTTTCCATAATTTCCTAGTATCTCTTTCTAGGTTCAGCGACTCTGTTTTTTCTTTCCAGCTACTCCGTCTGGCTTGTAACTTGGCTCTTTGAAATTTAGCCTTTGTTTGCTGATATTTGTTGTGATGTTCTTGGCTAGGTCTGTTCTCAGCCTGCTGTCTAGATGTTTCCATCTCATTTTGCAGCTTTTCCAGTTCATCATTCCAGTAGGGTTTGTAGTTTTTGCGTGCCCCCCTGGGTATGGTTTTACTAGCAGCATTTAGTATACATCTATTAAATTCACTCACTGCTCTATTGATGTCTTTGTCCAAGTTCATGTCCTTAGCTAGAACACTGGTTAAATGCTGGTACATTTTCCAGTCTGCCCTCTTATAGTTCCACCTAGTGAGCGTGCTGCTGTCCTTGGTAAATTCATTGTGGATTTCCAGAAATACTGGTCTGTGGTCACTACCCCCAAGCTGCTTTCCAACGACACGTGTGATGTTCCATTCCAGGCCTGGTGAGTGGAATGCCAGATCTGGTGTAGAGGTGGTGTGCCATGCTCTCGAGTAGAACGTTGGTGAGTCAGCTGGCTGGTTAATAAGGATGAGATTATTTTCATCCTGCCAGCTCTCAAGTTCCTCACCTCTCTTGTCGATATGATCATAGCCCCAGCTCTGAGAGTGGCTGTTGAAGTCACCACACACCATAAGTCTCTCTTTATCTGGAATTGTGTCTAGTGCCAATGGTTTATCATTTGGGCAGTAGTAGTTCAGGAGATGGAATTCTGCACTGTCTGTTTTTAGGTGGAGCATCTGGTATTCTGCCCCTTCCATATATACTTCCAGCTGGCATGCGCTGATATTGTTTTTAACAAGTGTCAGAATTCCACCCTTTCGCCTGTCCTTTCGGTCAGATCGGTAGCACTGGTAGCCTCTGATTTTGAAGGCTATGTCGCTGCTCAGGTGTGTTTCTTGGATACAGCATATATTAACTTTTTCTTCACTGAGGACATTTTCAAGTTCCAATTTTTTGCTGTATCCATCTCTCTTACTGTTGACACCCTCAGCATTCCAGTGCATTATTTTTATTGGTCGTTTGTTTGTTTGGCCAGTAGCTCTATTCCCTTGCCTCCTGGCTCCTCGAGGCAATTGAGAAGGACTTTCAGTAACTGAGGTTGGGCCCTTTCGAGGTATAGGGCCCGGCACCATCCCTGCCTGAACGTCCGCCACAGGGCAGACACCATAACTTTTTATAGATACAGACATGTTTCCATTGTGTTTTGTGCGTTTTTTGGCATCCTGATTATCTGTGCGCCTTTTGGCTGGATGCCTCCGTCTTCAGCACTCTGCTTACTTGGGCAGGACTATGGTCCTGCTCGAATGGGACTGCCCGACCAGTCTTAGTTTCCAGCCCCTGATGGCTGAACTAAGCCCCATCACCACTGCAAGGTGCTGGCCTTGATGGGGTAGGATACTCTAAAATCCAGTTCCATTGATATAGCTCCAGATATATTGGCCATTCTTGTTAGCCTATAAGCATAGTAAATAATAGTAGATATTTTCTCCATGTATGTACATCTATCTCCTCCAGGTGTGCAGAAAGTAGATTCTTGTATGTTTAGAATTAAGTCCTCATGAACCCAGTAAGAACATTTATCTATTGGTAGGACACCCAAACAGAAAGCAGTCTACTGTAGTCAAAGCGACATCAGCCCTTGTGATGTAGAGCAATCGGGTGCTCACACTTTCCCTCACAAACTGAGGAACACTGAATGAATAAAGTCTTCATTAAATGCCTTCAAATTAACAACAGAATTTTTAAAAAAAGCAATTGCTCATAATGAAATTTTTCAAATGACCACAAATGCACAGAATTTACATTTTAACCAAAAGGCCATTATCAAGATAAGAACATGTAAACACAGAACAAAACTGGACAGAAATTATAACAATACTACACTGGATGCAGATGTTGGCAATACTGTAGTACTGTTTATTCTCTTGCCAATTTTTTCAATTTTCTATGTCCTGATACTGTCTTTTGGCTTAATGATTATATGAACTTGTGTTCATTTGTAAAACTGCATTTCAACCTTCAACTCTTTTTAAAATTGTTCATTTGTCACGTGGTACAGCTTTATGGCAATTCTTGACATACAATGATGACTTCAGAGAAGCTCTCTAAGATAATTTTAGATGCTGAAAATCTCTCAACATGATACATAATATTTCATTGTGTAATGTATATCTTAGACAAATAGTTCTTGATTCTCTCTTGATTAGGGCTGTACCGGATTCAAATTTTTGAGATCCGGCCGGATCCGGATTTGGCCAAATTTATGAAGTGAAATCCAGCCAGAGCCGGATTTACAAATAAAAAAATTAAATAACGTACTACATCACTTGACTTAGGTGAGTGGAGTCACTCGACTTTATTACTGCAGTTCATTACTATAGACATGACAATGATGCCATATACTCATATTAAATCATTTAAATGTAAAATAATTATATTTACATTTGAATAAGTAATATTAAGTTCCATAAGTTCAAGATGAAACATAATACATAAGCACATAATGCTCATTTAGTCATTTTAATTTTTAGTTTTCACATTTTTTTCAGTTGGCTAATTGGCAGCTGGGTTACAACTCACAACAACAGTACATTGAACAGATTGAATTTATTGAAATACATTCATTCAGTAATTTCACTATTTTAGTCAGTCAGTCTTCATTATGGCTGTGAAGTTGAACTCTCAGAGTCAAGAAGGGACGAGTTGTATTTCAGGAAAATCAACGTTTCTGCATTTTGTGGTACAATGCTACTACGATGGTCAGTTATAATGTCTCCTGCAGTATTGAACAGCCTTTCCGATGGCACACTTGTAGGTGGTGGTGCAAGAAATGCCTGCGCCAGTCTAGCCATACTTGAAAATCTTTGCTTATTGGCATACCACCATGAAACTGTATCTGACTGTCGAGTTTGTAGTGGCTTTGACAGGTACTGTGTCATCTCAGTGTTAATGCTGTTGCCTTCGGCACTTGCAGAACGATCTGCGGTGGGATTTTCCTCAACAATTGTGTCAAAACAGCTCTATAGGCTGGACTCGTACTGTGTGGCAGTGCTCACAGAAGTCAAAACACTAGTACTACTACTAGTAGCTGATGGATCCTGTGCACTAACTGTGTTTGCTGAATCAATAATGGAGTTAGCTGCTAACATCAGATGGACTCGTGCATCACTTCTGCCACGTTCGGAGAAGAAGCACAGCTTGAATCGACGATCCAGTAGTGTGGCAGAGGTGTAAATACTGTTAGATTCAATGTTCGCAAATCTGCTGCTAACAGCTTCGAGCAGAGCTGCTTTCATAGTTTTGATTCCAGCATCACTACCTTCTTTCTGGAGGAAAGTCATGAGTGTTTACACTAATGGGATCACAACTGATATTGATGCCTGAGCTGCACTTATTTCACGTGTGTGTTCTTCAAATGGTGCCAAAGTAGCTACCACATTCTCCGTGATTGCCCACTGCTGTGCCGTTAGCCCAGTTACCGAATCAATTCCAACACAGTACAGACTGATGCTGCGCCGTTGTTCTAACTGACGTCGTAGCATATAGAACGTTGAATTCCATCGTGTTGTCACGTCCTGGATAAGCTGATGCTGTTGTAGGTTTAATTCATTTTGAAGTTCTTGTAAACGATTAGTTGCTGACAAAGAGTGTTTGAAATGTCCTACCAATTTTCTTCCAGTACTGATGATGTCAGCAACATACTTTAGACTCAAAAGACCATCACGCGCACACAGCTGCAGTTGATGCCCCAAAGTTTGGCCACGTCTCATGCCTGCACAATTAACTGCTGGGTACTGCTGCTTGATTTGTGCAAACACGGATTCATTATAGATGTGGTGAAATGACCCTGTTTGTTAGTGTGTGACACAATAGTTCGAAAGATGGCGACCGGTGATGATTTTCATTGTGCATTCCGGATAGATGGAGTTCGTTAGTTTCGGGAGGACAATTCATCTAAGAGAAGGCCACTCTTAAATGAAACCACTGCTGCCTTGTAGGTCAGGCTATTTAGTCAAAGGCTCGTGGAGAACACCATAAATAACCCAGTAGAAAGCCAGGGGAAACTACTACTGTAAATATCCCTAGATTACGTTATGTTTCGACACGACTTAGATAATATGCTAGTTCCAATAAGCAAGTCTATCAAATGCGGAGAACCATTTTTTGCAATGGAAGTCTATCAATGCAGACCCGAATTTGGGTGCTGAGATGTTATATCGAACCAATTCTTTTTTATGGATGTGAAACAAGAAAATTCAAAGTGAATTGGAGGCTACAGAAATGTGGTTTCTGAGAAGAATGATGAAAATACCATGGACAGCCATGAAAACTAATGCAGAGGTTCTCATTGATGCTGGGGTAAAAAGATCAATCATATCAAACATTAGAGGCAGACAGTCAAGGTTTCTAGGGCATGTGCTGAGAAGAACACAGCTTGAACACTTAATAACCACTGGAAAGATCAAAGGGAGAAGAGATAGAGTTCGACAAAGAGAAAAGTTACTAGATGGACTTGTATCGTGACATGGTAGAAGCTCACCAACCGAGCTTATTGACAACACAAGAGACAGAGAGTCATGGAGAAACATGATCGCCTATGCCAGTCAGCATGGCACTTGATTGATTGATGTCATATTTCACTTTTGAGTAAATTGTACACACTGAATATAAACAGCAAGACAAGTGACTACTCAACACAGCTCAGGATCTTCTTCTTCTTCTGCGTTCATTCTCAAACTCCTGCAGATTAGCAGGATGTAGTCCGGAGAACGGAATGCGTTGTGTCATGGTTTACAGCATTGCTGTGATATCATGTGCTGACACATCCGACTTCAGCATGAACACAGCTCAGGATAACATCAACAAGGCACAGTTGCACTACACACTAAGTGCTCTATCATGCGTCAAGGATACACGTATCCGAGTCTGTATCATCATTGTTATTATCACAGACATCTTCGGCGATATTTCCATCCAGGATACAATCTGAATCAGAGTCATAGTGAAACACATAGTTTCACTTGTTAATGTCTATTAAATTGCAACTCCTAGATATAGACTCACCTGTGATAAGAATGACTCCTCAGCCTTATCTGCAAAGCCCTGTTGGACAAGCTCATCATTGAAGCAAATCTCCTGACCATTGGCATACTTTGTCACTAGCTCTACTCTCACACAGTTGTCCACTACTGAGTAAATCTAATGAACAAGATTTTAATACCAATATATGGTGTCCATCAATATATGTATATAATGAATAAGATTTTGATACCAATCAATATATGGTATCCATCATTATCTTGATTTACCTGATTTATATGTATTATTTACAAATCTATTTTTTATTATGGAATAATCACCAGCTCAGATATGAAATTAGAGATTGAGCTAAAACATAAACAAACTATACTATACATGCACTACAACATCCAACTTCACAGCTATTATCTCAATATATAAAAGTATAAACACAGGGTGTCTATAAAATTCCTTTTGTACTCATTTACATTGTTAGTGACACCAATCACATGAATTGTGGGTATTTAGTGCAGATCTTGGGAAGTGAATAAAATTAATTATTCAACCAGAGTACATATCATTGGAGATACAATAATTTGACACTAATCTTTATATGGCCAAGTCATCTTAGATGTCTAGTTCTGGAAGTCAAATAAAGGGACGGTAACATCGCAAGTTACAAAAGTTACATGTTAATAACCTTTCCTGTCATCTGATTTTCAATATTTTATATATAAGTTCTTTATATATATATTTATATAAGTTCTATATTTCCACACTCATCCGCATTGCTGAGGATAGAATTCGCTGGAGGACTCTGTGTGTTGATGCATCCAATGTGGTACCCCTATGACCCTGAAGGGTTACGGGTTTATTGATTGATTGATTAAGTTCTTACAGACATATAGAATTGACTAGATTGTACTTTATTGTAATTCATGGCTGCTGTCTCTATATTCATAATAAAATATGAGAAACACTTGTGTGTTATAGTTCTTTTAAATAAGAAGAGATCAACAATGCAATTCCCATAAAAAGCACGCTACACCTAGATACAGTGGTAATACAATACTTTTACAGAAAATTGGCATCAAGTAGTACACTTTAAAACAGACAAAAGTAATTTTATTAAGTAGATAAGAGAGTAGTCTGTAAAATATGATTACTGAAGCAAACTGGTTTAAAACTGCAAGTGAAAGTTTCATCCAAAATGTATTATTTTACCTGGCAACGTCTATTCTTAAAGTTCCGTACTCATGCAGCACTATCATATCAAAACAAAAATAAGCTAAACAGATGTGTTTGGACATAGTGGTCAACAGATTTATGACGATGTGTACTAAGATTCTCACTAAAACTAAACTGGACAGCCAAACAATCATGCAGTCCTTGAATAAATTATTGCACTAGAGAATTTTAATTAGAGGAATTTTTTTCTGCTTGCTATCACTCAAATACTTTATGTAATATAACTAGTGAAATAAGATACTTCACTGACTTGTGCAATTAGGCTTTGATTCAGAGTCCAGCTACAAAACAATTGATTGGCTTGTTGACTCCAGACACCATCAGCACATCTCATGCTGGATGGCCGAATGCCCTTCAGGTAGAACTCTATAGCCTATACAGAAATGCACCAGAGAATGTTATATATGATAACAGATGCATATACACAAAATAAATTGTCAAAATAACACAATGTTATTATAATGAAATCATAAAGATGGGTGACATGTCTTACGAGTAGGTGATGTATCACTAAAGATAACACAAAATTAGGTAACATCTTATAATGCTACAACTATGAAGACTAGAACTTGGAAATATGCATTGGAGAGGATTTTTCTCTCTCTCATATATATATTATATATATTATACCTAACTTGTTAATAGATGATATAACTGCACTCTGAAAAAGCCAATGGGTGCTCCAAACTTGTATTCAGTATGTCAATCATCATCAAAGCACTTCAAATAATCCAACCAAACTTCCACTCAGTATGTCAATAATTATAATCGCTGCACTCTGAATAAGCCAAAATGTGCTCCCAACTACTATTCAGTATGTCAATCATCATAACTGCACTCCACATAAGCCTACGGGTGCTCCAAACTTCTATTCAGAATGTCAATCATTATAACTGCACTCTGAATAAGCCAACAGATGCTTCAACTTATTTAGTATGTGCTTAAATATGTGGTGATATTATTCCAGTAATGAGTTGATTGATAACTCTTCTCATGATTCTTTTAACTGCCACTTGTTTCTAGCAACTACATGCTTCACTCCCAAATTCTGTATTATGGACACAGATGTAAAAGAAAAAAAACAAATGTACAAAAAAAAACAAATACACTTTGCCTCATCCAACTGGTCTGTTCTCATTCCCAACAAAACAGTGGAACACCTTCGTAATGACTGCCCTATCCTTTCAAATTTCAGGAAAAACTTGTACAGACATCCACTAACTCACTGTATGGATCACTAAGTCAACGTTAGAAGTTCTGTATAAATCACCAAAATATCGGAGGAAGTCTGACAAAATGGAGAGTGCTGCAGTTACCAAACAAATAAGTAGGAAATACTAAGTACGATAGAAAGGTTACTAAATAATGACTAATTATCAATAATAAAAAATAAATAACTAACAATTAAAACAAGGAACAAGGACAATTTTCTATGTTGCGGTCCAAGCGGGACCTTTTTCAAGAAACAAATACCAACCAAAAGGACAAAACCATAAACATATTGAGAACTAGGACTTGGAGCTGTTTCTCTTACCAGAAAACATATCCAAGTAAAATATGTTTTCTGGTAACACACTAATCAAACACACACAACGATAAAAAAATTATATATATATATATATATATATATATATATATATATATATATATATATATATATATAGTAGGCACTTTTCTGTCTTTTCAGACAATAGTATTATTGTTATTTATTGTTGTGCTATAAGAAGTATAATACATGGCAATGATGGATGTGGCTGAGCCACAAAAGTATTGATTCAGAATCATGGGAACAGGATGCTATGGATCGTGTTGCATGAAGGGGAAAGATCAGGAATGGTATTCAAGTAGAAATCAATTAGGAAGCATGAGGATAAATGACAAAAAATTATAATTTGAAGCAAAATTATCCTGTATCCATGTTATTTATATTTACAATTAGACCTATTGGTCCTTGTAGTATGAATACAAATGTACATACTGAAGGTCTATGTTTGTGGTTATGAAGTTATTTCAATACTTGTATGGGATGTTTGTTGTTGTTGTTGTCCTTGTCTAGATTGGTCCATCTCAGTGACTTGAGTACACAAGTTGAATGTCTTGACAAAATCACATCTTTTTCGGGACGTGGTTGGTCAAGTATGGAAAATATGTTTACTTGAGTTGCAAGGCTTTTTGATGCTTCTCAAATGGATCTGGTTCAATTACCATTAACATTAGCCTTACAAATGTATAAAGACAAAAGAGAAAGTGATAGCAGTTAGTTCAAGGGCTGCACACCTAAGAAGACACACAGCATACGATGGTATAAGTGGGCATGTGATTCCTTGTACAAAGTGTGGAAGACCAATCTGAGCCACAAAGAGTCTTCCATGGTATGTACAAAGAATCACAGACTCACTTGTATCGTCCGTGTGCTGTTGTGTGTCATCGAGATAGCCCTTAAACTATCTATCACTTCCTTCTTGTCTTTATACCATTCCTGAACTTTCCTCTCTATGCAACACAATCCATGGCTCCCTGCTCCCAAGATTCTGTATCAATGCTTGTATCATGCATATTGCATTTGCACACATCTTTGTACCGAAGTAGAAGCCGACCCTGAGATATTTTTCCAGACTGTAGTTCTCCATACAGTAGATATTTTGATATCAACCAAGGTTAAGGGCCTGGTCTGCCCTGCCACACTATTTGACTTTAGGTTTCATTGCCTCATCCTCGGATAAGGCTTGCATCCTCCAACATGTGCCCCTCCTCCTTTAGCCGATGGCACAATATATGTTGTCGGGGTAAGTAGATGCCCATCAACTTATGGCATTAACAGAGATAATTTGTACTAACTATATATATGAACACATATTGTTCAATATTGGATAACAGCCGCTTTTAGCTAATGCATGTCTCTTCAGCCTGAGATTCCTGTGATTATATTAGGGCATCTTGGCTTTGGTATTAATCATTTTTTAATGGTCAGGGACAAAGATAAAGGTAGGTCTCTTAAAAGAAACCTGCCAACGGGGATAAAGACAACTCTTCATATACTAAGCCACAGCAACTATTAGGTGGGGTGGCCAGTTCCCTTTCTTGCTGTTTTTACTTCCACTAACTCATGCATCAGGTGCCCATTTACAGCTGGGTCGACTGGAGAAGTCAGATGGGAAATTAATCCAAATTAATTTTTGTCCTGACATGGTTTCAAAACTGGCATGCTGTAACCCAGTGATAGTAAATAAGCTCACTATCAAAAAGACTCCTGCTCTCCACAGTCCGGGACTAGTTGTGTTTTATATAACGTATATATATATATATTCAAACACACATAGTAACACATGTGATGAACACATTGAAGAGGGCAAACATGATTATATGTTTATCCCTCCCTCGTTGCTTCAGGAAATGTCTGAATGAAATGTATATACAATTGAGAAATAACTCACCAAAAATGGAATATCCTGACATTCTGAGGGTAACATTTTCAGACGGCTGACTATAATATCATCTGTATTGCCAAAATCCACAAAGAATACCTGAAGACAACAAAAGTACTTTCTAAATCAATTATAAACTGTGCATGAATATAGGTTGTATGACTCGAATATAGGTTGTATGACTCGAATATAGGTTGTATGACTCGAATATAGGTTGTATGACTCAAATTTATGAAGCCATTAGGTATAAAACTGAGAGACAACTGTATTTCAGACTGTCTAAGCAAGGCTTGTTAAACATTGTCCACAAATGAAGTGATAGTGGGAAATGTGTGTTATTAAACTAGCAGCTTTATTATGTCACTACTGGACATATATCCTCAAACATTTTAACTCCATGTAACTGTGCCCCCCAACTAAATAAGTTTTTAACTATAAATCTATATTGCTTGCGTGTTCTGAACCCAAAAGGAGAAATGAATAGAAAGTTTACCTTCATGTATGTCGCAAGAAGTGACTAAACAGCTTAAGGGATGGAGGGGCTGTCTTATTCCATATAGGGTCATTGACCCAGAAGCCATGCCTAAGTCAGATGTCTCAGGTCGAAAGGTGCAGATATTGCAGCAAAGCTTCTTCTATAATCAATTGTTAAACATCCAGTCCAATATTGGTCATTTATAGAGCAATTTGTTTTAACCTTTAGGCCCTTATGGTCGCAACATTGCGCTTGGCGTGTGCGTCCCACCTTGCCTGTGGTCACAATCATACGCCATACGATATCGCTCCATTCCTGAGTACGGAACTTCATAAGTTAAAGCTTATATGACGTAGAATTTCCGCTACACGAAGCTAGGAATACGTCACAGTTTAAAGGTCAAATTCCTTTACTCATTACGATTGTAAGAGAGAGAAAGCCGTTGAATTTGTCAATGCATTTCTAGAGCGACTTTAGCCATTTTCGGACCGTATTTTACTATCAAATTGAGTACCCTGTGGCATGGATAAGTGATCGTGACTACATGTTCTAATTGTTGTTTTTTTGTGTTTAATATGTTGTTATTTGATAAGAATGTGTGTGCATTCATTCAAAAACACAAAAATGATATGTTTCAGGGGTGCCACGTGTGTGCATGGACAATAATTATGTTGTGTCTGGCTAGACCTAGTGTTGACCGGATGGACGTTATATGTGATTTCTTCACGTTTTATTAGTTTTTTTAGTCCATATTATATTAGTTTTGATATAAAACAATACATATACAATAAGTATAGGTATTTATGAGGATTTTATCAATGTTGCCACACATTGATCATGCATTAGGGTCATCACGGAGATATATTTGCGATTTTGAAAATGGCGTTTTTCGCCCGAATTTTCAACTTCACAACTTGCTCACAACTGTCATATCACACATACACCAACAACAACAAGAACACGATAATATTCACTATTCACTCCTCTATTTAGATGTGCAAAAATTATTTTGATATCTTTAAAACGAAAAAGTTATCACGTTTTCAAAACACCCACCATCAATAACGCAAATTTTCCAAAAAATAAGTCATGCCCCAGGGGATGTTTCTTAATTTTTAAGTCAGAGCCCTAAAGGTTAAGACATCTTAGGTTGTGTCTCCTTCTCAGTTGAAATACCGTGATCTGTTCACTACTTTAATTTATTAATGTTGCCTTGCTCAGACCTATAGTTTTTGTTTAGTTCTCTCCACTGAAGTCCCATAGATTGTTTTAGCAGAGACTTTACTTCCCTGAAGCTTTGAGTTATGTAGTTCTGTTTTTGCCAATTCATTTGCTTTTTCAAGCAAAGCTGTAAACCATGACACAACATATTCGGTTCTCCAGACTACACTCTGCTAAACTGCAGGAGTTTCCGAGCAAATCCAGAAGAAAAACAGCAAAACAACATAAGCAAGTACATCAAACTAATGAATGTTAATAATACGCAGAAAATCACTCCAGTAAAAAAATGCTGGGTTGAATGCTACCCACATATACGTCATGGCGCAAATATATAGGTAAGACTGGAAGGAGGCTTGCGAACTAATTCAGAGAACACCTGTACAGCATAAAAACCATTTTGGATATCCATTTGATGACCACTTCAATGGCACTGACCATCGGGGCGCACAGTACATTCTAGTGACGGCCATTAATATGTGTTTCTCTGATGACCGGACCCATCTCAAGCCTGAGAATCACTATATATATAAATATATATATATATATATATATATATATATATATATATATATATATATATATATATATATATATATATATATATATATATATATATATATGTATATATAAATTTGGCACACTTAAATCTTTCAGAATCAAAGAGAGCCAGTCGTATTGATAATGTCATGTTGTTTGTCTCATTTCACATGTATTTGGTTGTGTTTTGTATATTCTTTGTTCGTGTTGTTTCACCTCTGACCTAGTTTCAACCCTTCTGGGTTATATCCACACAGGACAGTGTGGTAAATTTTCCTCAGTATAATGCAAGTCTTGAAATGCTGCCACCCCCTTAAATGGTTTTTCTTTGAAATTCTGCCCCCTGACAATGTATTTTGATTGGTGCCACCTGATGTGACAGCGTCACGCACAGCACAGTCCTTTCTCCACATCACATTTTGCTTGGCCATGTGAACATGAAGCGTCGCTCTTGCTCGTTGTCCAGTTGTGTATATAGTCTTGATAAAGGCCTTCTGGTCAAAACATTGATTTGTGTATGTTATTATGAGCTTCTAGTTATTAGAAAAACTTCACTATCCTGTTTCACAGATTTAATAAGATATGCTAGCAATTTTAACATCAAATTTAAAAAAAAGGATAGATCATTTTCTAATTGTACCACAAAATATTCAATCTGCCTTCTATGCGGAGAGTAAGGAAACATTGAATCTAGAAGAACTAGACCAAGAAGGTACTCTCCCAGAACAAACATTTAACATGTGCAAGTGTGTACTTACAACAGCTGTTAACATCGGTGTGACAACTCCAGCAGCTCTTTCAACATTTTTAACTTGTACTGACTCAACCCTTGCCCTATAAAAATGTTCTGCTGTGTCTGTGTATGGGGCTGCTACTAGTGTCCCATTTGTAGATTACCTTGCAGAGGCTTAGATTTTTTTAAATTGTTAGAAAAATTAGAAAATATTGCATTGTATCTAACAATAACACACAACAAATTCAGTCAAATACAAAACAAGGAATCTTTTGCTCATATGTTAAATCAGTACTGTTGTACAGCTAAGATACATGGGGAACAATAAAAGGGACAATCAGAAAACTGGTTTTAATAAATGGCTGCCTGCGGAAATCGAATGGTATGTTGCAATTGCGAGCATCTTCTAATCTCAACTGAACAATCTCTGGAACTGTTTATATTTCCCTCCAAATATTCAAATTTGTTTACACATTCTAGTTCTATATTGTCTATGTTGATTATTGATTTGATCTTTGTTTTGTCAGCTGTCATAATAGGACCAGCACCAGTTATGACCTCATCATAGACAAAACTATACAGACATCAGTGGAGATTCAACTTTAGAAATGGATTAATATCAACAGAAATCATAGCAAGACAGCATTGTTCTGTTATCTGCAGAAAAAGAAAAAGAGTTGTTTTATCAATTACAATATGGCAATGTTTTTCATCTAACAGCATCAATGCCTGTCGACCTGTGTTATGTTCAGTTTCTGTTATCTGAAGAATTTATATATTCCGTAAAAAAGACAACTTTTTTAAAGTTAACTTTTCGTGGTTACCTGAATTTTTACTCACCTAATGTTTCGTGAGGTCATAAAAGAAGTCAAGCTCAAAACAAAATTTGTTGGCAATAACTCATGACATGTTCATGAGAATCCTATGAAACTTACTGAACACAAAATTCTATGACCATATTATTGAATTCCCATAAACATATTGATGGTCATCAAATAAATTCAGTTGAAAATTCAATGCGTAAGTATGGCTCATCTCACTACAGAACAACAATACATCATTGGACTTTTACAGACTGGAGCCAGACAATTTAATGTGGTTAGAAGCACCATTGGATTGGCTTTTGGAGGCCATTTCAACAAACTGGCTCAGTGGTCGACTGGCCTTGCAGTGGAAAACCTAGAGTCACAACTCCTGCCAAAGACCGTTTCATGTGGCTGCATCACCTCAGGAATCAATTTGCATCTGCGTCCTCTACAGTCCAGTCAATGCCAGTAGCTCATCGAATTTCAGATCAAATGGTCAGGAACCGAATGCAGGACGCTGGTCTTTGGGCTAGAAGACCCTACAGAGAGGTCCTGTTCGTACAGACCAGCATAGTCAGAACCGACTGCAGTGAGTGAACCAGCATCATCAATGAATCATTGGGCTGGAGACAGGTATAGTTAAGTTAAAAGTTTGGAAATTTCTTCATGCAAAGGATGAAACATTAATTCCGTAAAATAAAATTTCGGTACATGTTTGAAATAATATTGTGTTTCTTTTACTGAACAGCATGTATATATCTGTGTGCGTGCGTGTGTATGTGTGTATATATATATATATATATATATATATATATATATATATATATATATATATAGAAACAACAAGTTAAATGGTACGGCCACATAACCAGACAGAAAGAGCAAAGTATTATCCAAAAAACACTTAACAAACGATACCAAAACAGGAGACCTATTGGACGCCCTCGTAAAAGGTGGATAGATAGTGTATTAGAGACACTCGGAAATATAACAGCAGAGGAGGCAAATAGAAGGGCAAAAGACCATACACTCACTCTCCCCTCAACACCAAAAGGTATATGAGGACAGAAAGAAGAAGAAGAAAGAAGAAGATATATATATATATATATATATATATATATATATGAAATTCCAGTTATTCTTCTGCATTCTCAAACAATCTCAAACTGCTGCTGGTTAGTAAAATGTAGTCCAGAGAACAGGATGCATTGTGTCAGGGTTTACAAATTGGTTGTGATATCTTTCAGACTGAGACGTGACTTTAGCATAGCTTTTGTGTCACTGACATGAGGGCAGGAACAGCCAACTCCATTCCCGAATCTTGTTAGTTGCCTCTTATAACAAATGACAGGTCAGTGTTGCTATTTTATATTTCCCTTTCAAGATCATGCAGAAGCATGCTGATGGTTCAGATGGTCTTCTGGTTAACCTGTAGCAGCCCAGGTAAAAATAGTAGATATTGTCTCTGACACCATTTATTCTGACTTCTGACTTTTCTGCACATTTGCTTTATTTATTTATTGAGATTGATTTGGAGACAATAGAGATAAATGGATGCTGATATGATTTGAGGGTGTTATTTGTTGGAAGCACATTGAAAAATTTCAAGTGCAATATATTGGAAAGCTGTCCATATTTCATAAGTAAGTAAAGTAACCCATAGCATTTATTAATGCCGTAGGGGTGTGAGATGTTAGCGATCTCACATTTCACAGGCTCTGCAAATGAGGGCGGTAGCCATCTCCTCTCCCTCGCAGTCTTTACTTCCCGGATTAATCTGGTACCCATTTACGGCTGGGTCGACCTGGGAGCCGTTGCGATCTGAAAACATTTCCGCCTCAACTGGGGAATGAACCCAGGACCACTCATATGCGAAGCCAGTGCGTCGCATAGTGCATCCATATTTCATAGTTGCAAAAGACAGTCAAACAATTTGATTTCAATTCGATCTTTATTTTAAAGGGATATTAATGACTAAATAGTAAACATCTGGTCTCAATGAAAGGTGAAGTTACTAATTGGATAACTGGGTTTTATTCTTGTTTGCATGTTTGATTTTTTTAAATAATAACTTGTAGCTTCTTATTAATATTACTTATGCAGTTTCGCTGAAATATATGAGCCACTTAGCTGATCATCACTGCACTCCGAATAAGCCAACGGGTGCTCCAACCTCATATTCAGTATGTCCATCATCATCACTACACTCTGAATAAGCCAACGGGTGCTAACTTTTCTTCTGATTATTAAATCATTTCTTGTAGTTTCCTATTATATTACTCATTGAAATATATGAGCCTCTTGGCTGATACATCCAACTTCAGCAAAAAAGGAATAATAAGAAATATAATAATTATATTTGTTCATCAGAAGAAAAAACATACACTAACATGATTCTTAAAACAGGCGTAAAATAAAATGGCCCAAGTAGTTGTTAAAAATTTCTAAGCGACAGGTTTCATAGAGATGATAATTTGACCTACCTTGAGAGGATTGCGAGGGTTGTTGAGACTAGTCTGTATCTTGGTAAGTGCAGTTCTAGTATTGGCATCATCACAGTGTCCCCAAAAGTGGCCACATTCAATGACCTGTTGGATCATTACATGAACTTAGTTTACGTTTGTGGTACATCAGAACTTATAATAGCAGAACAGAAGAAGGAGAAATATAAGAGTTACCTTACCTTACTTGAAGAAAAATTGTATGAAAGAAGGTAAAGAAGGAAAGATATGGAACAAAGAATGATTTTTTTTTAAAATAACATTATCAGATCAAATATCATGTTCATATCAAAGATTGGCTGTAATACATACATATACATTTTGATTGTTTACATGTCAATAGTGTCTCTAGTGCCTCTGTGGTGGTAACATTGTTTTTACTGTTTCATTTTTCACTGTTTGCTTTATATATTCTTGACAAAGAATTAACGGTTTGAAAAATGGAAAATGTCTTGTGTGTTATCATTTGTATTTTTCCGTGTTTACACCCCATAGTCCCTTAGTGATAATCTGTCAGCAGTGTTCAAAAGAAACTTCAAAAACCTGTGTTCTACATCATCATCATCATCAGGTGCCATGCCGGGTGGCGTAGGCGGTCATGGCTCTCCACAGCTCTCTGTCCACAGTATTATGTATCAAAGTCGTTGTTGTTTCTTTGCCGTGCCAGGTTGTCAAACTGTCTAATATTTTCTCACGTTGTCGCCCTCTGTCTCTGGTGCCTTCAATCTTGCCTGTTGTGATTATGTTCTCTAAACCTGCCTGTCTCATGAAGTGGCCAAAAAAAGAAGATTGCCTTTTTCTTATATTGTTGATTAAGGTCCGTTTCGCATAAGTACTATTTCTACATAAGTACTATTATTATCCCATTTCAAAGCAGTTTTACCTTTCATTGTTTGTCTTACATACATATATAACATTCTGTGGCATGGCTAGATCAGTTAAAATATTATCTCTACATCACGCCCGTGTGTTGCCGGGGCCCGAAAGGGGAGCAAAGAATAGCCACATTGTTTACCTTCCATGCATGTCGTAATAGGCGACTAAGGAGGTTATGGGATGGAGTTGGTTGTCCCATCCCATATACGGTCAGTGATCCAAAGTCATGCTGAAGTCTGATGTGTCAGGCCGAAAGGTGCAGATATCGCAGCAATTCTGTAAACCATGACACAATGCATTCCGTTCTCCGGATTACATCCTGCTAATCTGCAGGAGTTTGAGAACGAACGAACGAAGAAGATCTCTACATCAAAAATAGCTTTAAAGAAATTCAAACATTTTCTGTCTTCTATCTTAATCAGATCAAGTGAGACTCACTTTCAAAGTTGCCTTCATAAACTTTGCCTTTATGAAAGTTGGCCTTTATGAACTTTGCCTTTATGAAAGTTGGCCTTTATGAACTTTGCCTTTATGAAAGTTGGCCTTTATGAACTTTGCCTTTATGAAAGTTGGCCTTTATGAACTTTGCCTTTATGAAAGTTGGCCTTTATGAACTTTGCCTTTATGAAAGTTGGCCTTCATGAACTTTGCCTTTATGAAAGTTGGCCTTCATGAACTTTGCCTTTATGAAAGTTGGCATTTATGAACTTTTGCCTTTATGTACTTTGCCTTTATGAAAGTTGGCCTTATGTATTTTTATTCTAGATCAGATTGTCTCAAATTCACAAAGATTGACTATAATTAACTTCTAACATTACACATTTTTAACATACTGGTTCTTTTCAGACAATGATTCCCCTACTCCTGATGTTTCTTTATAACATCTAAATTGTTTTACAATATGGCTATTACTTTAGTGATATCATTGTATAGCATGACTTAAAAAACCTGTCTTACAACTGTCTAATTTCAAGTTATAAGTTTATCAATAACGGTTCCCTGTCAAAGATGGAAATATCAGGCCATTGGTGCAAATAAAACAGCAACACAATGCATTGCCATTCTCTGGACTACATCCTGCTGGAAATCTGGAAGGGCTTTCGGAGTAAAGGCTTGTTTTATGAAAACTCCACCAGCATTCCATCTTTACAGTTATATGTTTTTATGTCGCAATGTCTTGTTGTCAATCTTGAGTAGAGGGACGTCCAACTTGTGGCATTGCACCTAGGTCCTGTGACCCGGACTGCCAAAATCTCCTTGGTTTGATGTTGTATGTCGAACTGATACCCAGAAGCCAACTGGAGGAAGAGGAAACCTGAGGTGAAACCATCCAACCCAGGACGTGACGATACTACATGTCTTCCAAAATTTGGCAGATGTCTTTTGTGCTGGCAGACTGTAGGTGGCGCGGAATGGAGAGTGATGAAGCACACATCAGATCCACTACCCATAAATGGAAGCCTGAGAAGAGCAATCAAAGCAGTTGGAAATGATGCCAGTTGGAAAATGGTGTTCCTGGTCCCATTTCCTCTTTGTTGGATCAGCCTTTTGGATCTTAACATGAAAGGGCCTAAACAGAAAATATATGAGCTCGGACATCACCTCATAAAAGGTCAGCAACGGCCAGCACGCTCCCCACCCCTTCCGGCTACCTTGAGTGAAAAATCAGCCACAGGGCACACTTAACATATCTGGACTCAGAAATAAGATCCTAGAGTTGAGTAGAAGACTACATAAACATGATACCCAAATCAAACTAATGTAGGAAACACTACCACCACAGGGAAGAAAGAAAGAAAGAGTGTAAGCTCGAAATCTCCCCCCCCCCCCCCTCTCTCTCTCTCTAGATCATATAAGTAAGTTCTAGCAGTCACATGCATGGAATCAACATATTCTTGTGTCACTATGACCTTCATAGGAGTGGTAATCAGATACCTAACTCTATGCCAAATTCCCTTTATTATCTCTTATGACATGCATGGTAGATCCCAGTATACTACTCTCTGCTCTTCTTTTAGGGCTCAACAATTCACAGGCATAAGAAATATCAAACAAGATTTAAAGAAATATCTCCCTGTTTAACCCCAACAAAAATTCATTAAACTATAGCAATACTCACTTCAGTAACACTGACGAGGATGATAGTGGTGTCAGGCATGATGATGTTGTTAACCAGATGGCACTCCTTCACACCTGTCTCATATTTTAACCTGGTTTAGTGGACAGAAAAAGCTACATTTACTACACAATCTTCAATAATAGGTTTAGTTTTTTTTTAAATGGTATTGAGAATTGACTTCACTGTATTCAAATCTCCCTATATGTACTCAGCCCTCTCAACAGAGCTTTACAAACTGCCTGTAGAGAGTACCCCACTTAGCATGTAACTCTGTAGATTCAAACGATAATCCCCAAGATGTCATGGCTTGCTATAAAATCTGCGATCTAATGCAGCGGTTCTCAACGCTGGCTATTACACCCCTCATGTAGACCACAAAGACTTGCAGAGTGCCACAGAGAAAAACAGTTGAATTTGGGAGATTACAGACTTGCTTAAGAGGGCCACAGGAAGATAACTTTATCAAGGATAAATAACAAGATAAATAGATCAATAAACTTAACATTCACTGTGCCCCTGATTAGTGGACTCACCAACCATTTACCTGGTTCACAGCGAATGGGTGAGTGGACTCTACTGTCGCTATGTTCCCCTATTCTGATATGTGAAAACCACATGATCGCTGTCATGACTGGAACACTCTTACTGCTGCTTGTTGTTCGTGATATAGTGTTTCAATAAGAGGTTTGGGGAAGCACGTCTTCCATGATGTACCATAGTTGATGATTTTTAACAGAAGAAGATATAGGTGATTAAAAATATGCACATGCATGGTATCACCACTATAACAATTTCTTAAATCTCAAGTAAAATCCTTGTAGCTGACAATACAGGTGATTAATATTTTAATAATTATTTTCCTATTAAAATTTGTCTTTATCCCCTTTTCCCATCTTTACAATGTCCTCACACCTCTTGTCTCACACATGTACAAACACAACTTACACTAATATATGCAGTATTCAATTCTTTATTTATATGTACAAAAAATTATTTTAAAATCTCTAAGAATAGAAAAGTGATGGCGTTTTCCAAACAGTATCACCCATTCTTGTTTGTTTGTTTATGTATTTTGTGAAATAACATCTTTACCACTTTCTCACACCTCTATCACACATTAAAATAAAATATTACACACATTTTTGCAGTATGCAATTCTTTATTTTACATGTGCAAAAAATTATTTTAAAATCTCTAAAAACAAGAAGTTATTGCATTTTACAAACATTCACCAAAAACAAACTCAAAATGTCAAAAAAGAAACCAGTAACCGGGGGAAATTGAGTTTTTTTAAATCTAGCATGATATTGGTTAAAAAGTCTTGGTTATCTTTATACAGTGAAAACACATTGCGTGCTATAGTAGATATCCCCGGAATATCAGTGGGAGGACATAACATAAATAATTTGAGATATGCGGATGACACTGTTCTGTTTGCAAAAAGTGAGGAAGACCTTCAAGATTTAATTAATGTAGTAGTCACAGAAAGTAAAGAGAAAGGCCTCTTCCTAAATATCAAGAAAACAGAAGTAATAGTTATTTCAAAGAAACAAAATAATACACCTTGGAAGATCAAAGTGAATGATACAGTATTAAAACAGGTCCACCAATTCAAATATCTAGGTACAATGATTACAGCAGATGGAAGAAGTTCAACAGAAATAAGATGCAGAATAGGACAGGCAAAAACAACATTCAGAAAAATAAAAAATATACTGAAGTATGACCTTGTCATTAGAGGTGAGAGAGTTCTGCAGTGTTATATAACTCCTATACTAACATATGGGTGCAAGTCTTGGACAATAAACAAACTGGAAAATAGAAAATTAGAGGCAATAGAGATGTTGTTCTACAGAAGAATGCTGAGAATACCATGGACTGCCAGAAAAACTAATGTAGAGTTGTTGAAAGAGTCAAATGTGAAATGGACCTTAATCAACAATATAAGAAAAAGGCAATCTTCTTTTTTTGGCCACTTCATGAGACAAGCAGGTTTAGAGAACATAGTCACAACAGGCAAAATTGAAGGCAACAGAGACAGAGGGCGACGACGTGAGAAAATATTAGATAGTTTGACAACCTGGCACGGCAAGGAAACAACAACGACTTTGATACATAATACTGTGGAGAGCCATGACCGCCTACGCCAGTCAGCATGGCACTTAATGATGATGATCTGTAAAGAGTGTCAACAATCTAGTCATCAGGGTGGCCACAGAAGAAAAATTGCTCAAAAAAGTGGCCACAGGCAAAATAAAAAGGTTAAGAGCTGCTGATCAAATAGCTTAAATAGCTATCCGTAAATAGCTTAACCACTACACCACAGAGATGGTCAAGTTTAGTTCAAATTAAATCTTCTTCTTCTTCTTTCTGTCAGCAAATTAAATTACTTAAATTGCAAGAAATTACTGTAATGAAAATACATAGCAACCTAAACATGATGAGCATAAGAAACAGTCAGATTGTCTGAGGATATTGATGGCAGGAAATGTGTTGCAGCCGCTGTGTTCCAAGAAGACATATAAATGGTTAAATGAAAACTGAAATTCAATCCTACTGTGATGTTATCTTTCATTTCTTCATACCTGTCTGTTCTCAGATTACAATCAGTTCTCTGACTTGAAGCAATCTTTTGCAGTTCTCTTAATTTTTTCTGGGTTTCCTCCTTGTCAAAAGAATTGAAAGACAACTGTAACCCCAACTGCCTACAAGACATGCAAGAAACAATACAAGTTAATAACTTTCATATAAGTTGATAAAGTAAGATTAGGTTTACTTAATTGATAGGTAGACTACCTTTCATTTATGTGCAGACAAGTTTTGATTTGTGGGTAGAGTAGCTGTGATTAGTTAGTATAAGAATTTTATATAGTGGATAGAATTACTTTGTTTGGTGTGTAGAGTAGCTTTGATTGATGGAAAGAGTAGCTTTGATTGGTGGATAGAGTAGCTTTGATTGGTGGATAGAGTAGCTTTGATTGGTGGATAGAGTAGCTTTGATTGATGGAAAGAGTAGCTTTGATTGATGGAAAGAGTAGCTTTGATTGGTGGGTAGAGTAGCTTTGATTGGTGGGTAGAGTAGCTTTGTTTGATGGAAAGAGTAGCTTTGATTGATGGAAAGAATAGCTTTGATGGTGGATAGAGTAGCTTTGATTGGTGGATAGCGTAGCTTTGATTGGTGGATAGAGTAGCTTTGATTGGTGGATAGAGTAGCTTTGATTGATGGAAAGAGTAGCTTTGATTGGTGGATAGAGTAGCTTTGATTGATGGAAAGAGTAGCTTTGATTGATGGAAAGAGTAGCTTTGATTGGTGGATAGAGTAGCTTTGGTGGATAGAGTAGCTTTGATGGAAAGAGTAGCTTTGATTGGTGGATAGAGTAGCTTTGATTGGTGGATAGAGTAGCTTTGATTGGTGGGTAAAGTAGCTTTGATTGATGGAAAGAGTAGCTTTGATTGATGGAAAGAGTAGCTTTGATTGGTGGATAGAGTAGCTTTGATTGGTGGATAGAGTATCTTTGACTGGTGGGTAAAGTAGCTTTGATTGATGGAAAGAGTAGCTTTGATTGGTGGATAGAGTAGCTTTGATTGGTGGATAGAGTAGCTTTGATTGATGGAAAGAGTAGCTTTGATTGGTGGATAGAGTAGCTTTGATTGATGGAAAGAGTAGCTTTGATTGATGGAAAGAGTAGCTTTGATTGGTGGAGAGTAGCTTTGATTGGTGGATAGAGTAGCTTTGATTGATGGAAAGAGTAGCTTTGATTGATGGAAAGAGTAGCTTTGATTGGTGGATAGAGTAGCTTTGATTGGTGGATAGAGTAGCTTTGATTGGTGGATAGAGTAGCTTTGATTGATGGAAAGAGTAGCTTTGATTGATGGAAAGAGTAGCTTTGATTGATGGAAAGAGTAGCTTTGATTGATGGAAAGAGTAGCTTTGATTGATGGAAAGAGTAGCTTTGATTGGTGGATAGAGTAGCTTTGATTGATGGAAAGAGTAGCTTTGATTGGTGGATAGAGTAGCTTTGATTGATGGAAAGAGTAGCTTTGATTGGTGGATAGAGTAGCTTTGATTGATGGAAAGAGTAGCTTTGATTGATGGAAAGAGTAGCTTTGATTGATGGAAAGAGTAGCTTTGATTGGTGGATAGAGTAGCTTTGATTGATGGAAAGAGTAGCTTTGATTGGTGGATAGAGTAGCTTTGATTGATGGAAAGAGTAGCTTTGATTGATGGAAAGAGTAGCTTTGATTGGTGGATAGAGTAGCTTTGGTGGATAGAGTAGCTTTGATGGAAAGAGTAGCTTTGATTGGTGGATAGAGTAGCTTTGATTGATGGAAAGAGTAGCTTTGATTGATGGAAAGAGTAGCTTTGATTGGTGGATAGAGTAGCTTTGATTGATGGAAAGAGTAGCTTTGATTGGTGGATAGAGTAGCTTTGATTGATGGAAAGAGTAGCTTTGATTGATGGAAAGAGTAGCTTTGATTGGTGGATAGAGTAGCTTTGATTGATGGAAAGAGTAGCTTTGATTGGTGGATAGAGTAGCTTTGATTGATGGAAAGAGTAGCTTTGATTGATGGAAAGAGTAGCTTTGATTGGTGGATAGAGTAGCTTTGGTGGATAGAGTAGCTTTGATGGAAAGAGTAGCTTTGATTGGTGGATAGAGTAGCTTTGATTGGTGGGTAGATTAGCTTTGATTGGTGGATAGAGTATCTTTGACTGGTGGGTAAAGTAGCTTTGATTGATGGAAAGAGTAGCTTTGATTGGTGGATAGAGTAGCTTTGATTGGTGGATAGAGTAGCTTTGATTGATGGAAAGAGTAGCTTTGATTGGTGGATAGAGTAGCTTTGATTGGTGGATAGAGTAGCTTTGATTGGTGGGTAGATTAGCTTTGATTGGTGGATAGAGTATCTTTGACTGGTGGGTAAAGTAGCTTTGATTGATGGAAAGAGTAGCTTTGATTGGTGGATAGAGTAGCTTTGATTGGTGGATAGAGTAGCTTTGATTGATGGAAAGAGTAGCTTTGATTGGTGGATAGAGTAGCTTTGATTGATGGAAAGAGTAGCTTTGATTGATGGAAAGAGTAGCTTTGATTGGTGGAAAGAGTAGCTTTGATTGGTGGATATAGTAGCTTTGATTGGTGGATAGAGTAGCTTTGATTGGTGGGTAGAGTAGCTTTGATTGATGGAAAGAGTAGCTTTGATTGGTGGATAGAGTAGCTTTGATTGATGGAAAGAGTATCTTTGACTGGTGGGGTAAAGTAGCTTTGATTAGTTGATAGAAGTTTATTTGGTGGATAGAATAGCTTTGATTGGTGGATAAAGTATCTTTGACTGGTGGGTAAAGTAGCTTTGATTAGTTGGTAGAAGTTTATTTGGTGGATAGAATAGCTTTGATTGGTGGGTAGAGTACTTGTGGTTGGTGGAAAGAGTAGATTTGATTGGTGGATAGAGCAGCCTCGATAGGTGTATAGAATAGCTCGATTGGTGGATAGAGTAGCTTTGATTGGTGTATAATCTTTGATTGGTGGGTATAGTAATTTTGATTGGTGGGTAGCTTACCTTTGATTGATTGGTAGAGTGGATTCAATTGATTGGTGGAGTGGATTCAATTGATTGGTGGAGTAGCTATGATGGATGTTTAAGCTAGCTCTGATCAATAGGTAAATTAACTTTCTTCGGTAGGCGGGCTATGATTTATATGTAGGCTTATGAAACTGATCAATCATTAGAAAATCATCCAATCAAGAATGATCTTATCTTGAGTATACCATGCAGTCAAGTGATCATTAGAAGATAATTAAATCAAAAGCTACTATCAGCTTACTGCAAAGTCAAGAGTTACCATTAAAATGTGCCAACATATACAAACTGACCTGATTTTTATGGCATAATAAACACCAGGATGGATCTTGCCTTCAGACACAGTGCCTGGTTTCCAGGAGAACTCTATAAATGCTCTGAAATAAAATATAATCAATTTTCATTTTTTTTATCTAAACAGGTAACTGGTTTGGACATATGAACTTAGTCTCAACTCCACTGTACATTACGCAATCTTCCTGCTGTTATTCTTCAGCATTTAAACTCCTGCAGATTAGTAGAATGTTGTCCAGAGAATAGAATACGTTGTTACGGTTTACAGCTTAGTTACAATATCTGCGTCTTTAGGCTTGACACATCTGACTTCGGCATGGTTTATGGGTCACTTCGTCCCTTTATGTGATGGTACCCAACCTCATTCCCCAAATCTTTTATGACATGTCTGGAAAGTAACAGTGTTACTATTATTTGCTCCTCTTTCAGGCCCTGGCAACACACTGGTGTTTAGTTCTTTATTAAACACATTTTTTTTGGTTATGTCTTCATCTCATGATATATTGCACACAATCTTCCTGCTGTTATTCTTTAGTTCTTTATATATTACAAACAAACTTTCTGCTGTTAATCTTTAGTTCTTTTTATATTACACACACAATCTTCCTGCTGTTAGTCTTTAGTTCTTTTTATATTACACACACAATTTTTCTGTTGTTGGATCATTTAATTCTATATTACTTAAACAATTTTTCTATTGTTATGTCTTCATCTCATACTAGATTGCACATAATCTTACTGCTGTTATTCTTCAGTCCATTCTATATTACAAACAAACTTTCTGCTGTTAGTCTTCAGTCCATTCTATATTACAAACAAACTTTCTGCTGTTAGTCTTTAGTTCTTTTTATATTGCACACACAATCTTACAGCATCTTGTCTGATGAATCTGTTAAACTGATAAAATATCCATATCATATACCTTGTCTGCTCACAGCTAATGCGAGGTGGTGGATCCTTGTGGCAACTACTGAATATATCTCGAAGCTCTTTCTCATAAAGTATACCTTGGTTCATAGGAAGACCTTTAACCTGTAGTTTATATAAAACACAGCAATGAAATATGGTCAGTCTAAGCGAAACAACGCTTTCATATTTGGTATCTCAATCGTTAAATATGTTGCCATAACAATCAAAAGTGACTGTTAGAAGTCATATGTCATGGACATAATAAATCAAAAGTGACTTTAATGTCATGTGTCATGGACATGAAAATTAAATGTGACTGTCAAACATCATGTGTCAGAGACAATATAAAATCAATTTAAAAATGTACTGTGATCTGACAATAAAATGTCTGTTAAATGTGATGTGTCAGGGACATAACAATAAAAGTGACTTTAATGTGATGCGTCAGGGGAATTACAATCAAGAGTGACTTTAATGTGATGTGTCACGGACATAACAATCAGAAGTGACTTAAATGTGATGTGTCAAGAGCATAACAATCAAAAGCGACCAGGGACATAACACTCAAGTGATTGCTAAATGGGATGTGCCGGGAATATACACATCAAAAGTGACTGTTAAATGTGACGTGCCAGGAGCATAATCAAAAGTGACTGCTCAATGTCACGTGTACAGGACATAACAATCAATAGTTACTTAAATATCATGTGTCAGGAACATAATAATCAAGTGACTTGAATGCCATGTGCCAGGAACATAATCAAATGGCTGCTAAATATCATGTGTCATTCCCATGTGGCAACCAGCGCCTAGACTTTGAACAGTTCATTGTTCAAAGAATAGGGCCACAGTTTTCTTTGCAAGCATGTTGTTGGAGGTGACTAAGAAAAGTTGGAGGATAGCTGACAACCAGTCACCTGTGAAAAAATCAACAACATATCTTGTCTCAATTTCTTACTTTTGTCTTCTATCAAATAAACACCATGGATGACAAAGAGATGCAGAGAAGCGTACATTGCACCTTTGTCCTTTTATGGCAGACTTCTGGGTGGTAGGAAATTCAAGATATGCTATCACTTCAGATGGGTCAACAAATCTGACAGAAGAATGATGAGATAGTTGGCCCAAATGTGTGTATTGTGCCTCTGGTAGGACATGGTAATCCTAGCACAGTAGAATACATCCCTTCAGGGACTAAACATACATCCATAAACTCCCTCTTACACATCCATGTCTTTAAGACCTTATATGAGTCTGGGTGTCTCAGTTACATGAGAAGAATGTGCTTTTGTAAGGAAAGGTATGTGTTGTCAAGGGTTACCTGCCTACAGCTAAAGGGATTATTTCATCATTATCATGTGTTATGGGCATAACAATCAAAAGTGACTTGAATGTTAATTATCAGAAACATAATAAAATGTAACTTCTAGTTGTGATGTGTCAGGGACATAATAACTAAAGCTTAAAGATGTGGATCAGAGACAAAACAATCTGATTGGTCACTTTTTGCAAATCCAGCTGCCCTTATGCTCATGCCCTTTGGGCCAATGCCATTGTGATAAAATCTAAAGTGACTGTCAAATGTGATGTGCTAGTGACATGTTTAAAAGTGATTAATGATCTAAAGTAACTTCAAATTTCAGGTGCCAAGGATGAAATAATCTAAAATGACTTAAATATCTGATGTCAAGGATGAAATAATTTAAATTGAGTTAAATATAAGGTGCCAAATATAATGTGCCAAGGATTAAATAATCTAAAGTGGCTTAAATAATAACCCACCATGACTGCTCTGCATGGGTCATTACCAGACAACAGCTTAACAGCTTCCTTCTCATCTGTTTCCTCCTTGACTGCATAGTTCGGATAAAAGGCTCCACATAGCACAAGCTGAAAAAAAAAGACTGGCTGTACAACACCTCTGCTTTTGTTAAAGGTTGGTCTCATGGCAGCAACCTGCCACCGAGGATGAAGATAACTCTTCATGTACTAAGCTGCAGCAACTATTAAGTTTTTATTAGTTACCAAATGTGCTGTCACAGATTTTGTTACGAAATGTTTGTTGTGATAATACTTTTCTTACTGAATATCTGTCTTGATAATACTTTTCTTATTAATATCTATCTTGTTAATACTTTTCTTACTGAATATCTGTCTTGATAATACTTTTCTTATTGAATATCTGTCTTGATAATACTTTTCTTACTGAATATCTGTCTTGATAATACTTTTCTTATTGAATATCTGTCTTCATAATACTTTTCTTACTGAATATCTGTCTTGATAATACTTTTCTTATTAATATCTATCTTGTTAATACTTTTCTTATTAATATCTATCTTGTTAATACTTTTCTTATTAATGTCCGTCTTGATAATACTTTTCTTATTAATATCTATCTTGTTAACCTTCACAGAGCCGATATCATATCCAGCCGCAGAAAAAACAAAATGGCCGCGCGCACTTTTGGCGGTCCGGCCCACCCAACGATAATATCGTGAGATTTACACGTACCACAGTCCGTGCACATAGCTGGGGACATGCGCAATCGAAGCCGGTACATCCACCACTTCCGACATGATCGTTTTTAAGAATGGCTAGCTATTCGTAAAAGTTTAAGAGCAATTAATCTGACCACATCTGTACACCGGTACGATGCCATCATGATGGATCGGTTTTACAGACCTTTATTTCATCGTATTTCGAGTAAAATAACATTGAATCGTGGCTTGAATCATGGATTATTAGGTTATTTAGTTTCACAGCAGTGAATATACAGAATGCCGTGCTGGTTTGGGGACTTGTACGTTTGATATCGAATATTTTGAAGTGGCAGAAAAAATAACTCTAGGCCTAAGCTCAAAGAACGATTTTACTGCAAATCTACATGTTTTATACAGTTCCCCCGGCTATATTTTGATAATTTCGCAGTGAAAGAACATAAATACAACAGATTTGCGTGATTTAGTTGACAGTGTTGCCAAGGAATTCGATATGTAAGGTAAGTTATTTTTTTTCCTTATTTTTTCCCTCTTTATTTGTTATAAAATATATGTTTTTTGTGAAAAACGTCTTTACCACTTTCTCATACGTCTGGTATCACACACACACGTACATAAATTACACCAATATATGCACAATTCAATTCTTTATTTATATGTGCAAATATTATTTAAATATCTCAACAACCACAAAATTATCACCTTTTCAAAACAGTCACCATCAATAACGCAAATTTTCAAAAAAGAATCCGGTGGCAGGGAGACGTTTCGTATTTTTTAATCTGGCTTGCTAAAGGTTAATACTTTTCTTATAAAATGTCTAAATAACACTTTTACACTTTTGTTACAAAATGTGAACCACAAGACCTGCTTTAGTTTTGTACCATTGACAGATACATTTAATTGGCCTAGTGTTACGCCTAACTTCATAATCTCTATTTTTAGGTGTGCTTAGTTTCACGTTGCATTATCCGCAGGTTGTATGGATGCCATACTTTATCATGTGTCATATTTCTCCCTGTATTGTAGTCTACATTAGACATCATTATATCTATTAAATAAAATGTTATAAGATAGTTTAGGGGGTCTAGATACTAAAACAGTAATAGATGTTTAGAATATTTATATAGTATTGAATACACATTTTGACATTTTGTTTTTATCTTTCTATCAAGTTTCCCATCCTCTGTAAAGATGCTTCCTAAATATTTGAACTCTGAGACCTGCTTTATACATTATCATTAATTATATAAAATGATGTTCCTATATGTGGTTAATTTGTCTACTAAACAGCTTTACCTTCAAAATAAGTCTCTCTGTTGCATTAGTATGGCTGCCCTTGAAGTGTGGCTTATGTTGTGACCGGACAATGTTAAATCGCTTCAATCTCTCTTCAAGCTCAACAACCATTTCATGAACCTGCAGACATCAATAAAACATGTTCAGACCTTGCTAATTTGCCACAGAAATGTGAGTGTGTGTGTGTGTGTGTGTGTACTGTTTGATATCAACAAAAAACAGAAACTGCCAACATATAAAGCAGGCAGTGATAGTTATTTGGGGGCATGTGAAGTAAAGTCGGATCATAATGTGACAACATAAAGATTTGCTAGCAAGGGACAGGACAACAGACAGAGGATATATTGGGCAGCTGAACAGCATAGCATAGAGTATTAATTACAGAAAACACCCATTACAGAGAATTGTCAAGATCTATATTTACCAAAAATAGGTGGCATGGCAGCAGATTATGATAATTAGTCACTGCAGTAATTGCCATATCATTGAATTAAGATATTCAATTTCCAGTATTTGTTTCCTATAGTCTAACCAGTTGCCAATAGTTACTTGAACTTTGTTAAGTGTAGAAAAAAGTGGAATTTTTGACAGTGTTACTATACAAAAGCCATGTCTCTGAGAATTACATATTGCTGAAATAAACTAAATACCTATGATGTATATATAGAATGTATATATAAGGATTTAAATACATTTTTTACAAGTTTTTAATCAGCCATATTTAGTGGAAACGGCAAGGCTGTTTGCTGTCGTAGTGTTCGTCTAACATCAGCGGAATAATTATTAAAGAGATCATTGAAATGTGCAAACATCAACAATATTTAACCTTGAGAAATGAGGGTTTTATCATCATTTACATCCATAATCCTTTAGCCTTGGGATGCCACTACAATACCTGTCATGCCTATCTCTGCGCTTTGCATGAGTGTGGACTTAACTAATCATGATAATCTTTAATTTTGTCAATCCATACTTTACTGTGTACTTCATTTGCTTCTTCTCATTGACCTCCTGCAGTGTTTTATAAGTTAAGTGTTGAGAATACCCATGAACAACTAGAGTGAAAAACAAGGAAGGTCTGAAACATCATTTACTAACATGTCATTAAGAGTCAAATATTTGAACCCATCATAACAAATTGTGTGTCTATATTGCTTTTCTGTTACGGAGTTGCATGGTTGGTTCAAGTGATTTGTGTAATAGAGGATGCATGCCCTTGCTGTCACCACATCATATTCAGGGTGCGTTTTTTAATTTCTGAAAAAAACACAGTCCTTACAGGGGATTGAACCCTAGACCTCACGGGTGTGAGACCAAAGCTCCAACCTTTCGGCCATGCACCACCATTATAACAAACAAGGAGCGGTAATGACATTGATTGATTGTGAGTCCTCAATGGAGTACCAGTTTGTCACTCTTATTCCCCTATGCCAGGTTATAAAATTATACTTTTCGTTCCAGTTTGGTGTTATCTCGTTGCATTGTGTCTGATGGGGAAGTTTTCCACCGCTTTAACAAGTCCAAGATGACTGCTTGACTCAAAGTAACTTTTGTGTGCAATTCCATGAATTGAGCAGTTTTCTATTCTAGAATGGACTTTGCAGCTTTTGCAATCTAAAAGTATGTTACAGATTAAAGAAATGTTTCCCATCCATGTATGTGTATTTAGTATGCTTCATCAGACCATCTTGATCCTTGGTTAATGTCATTAATATAGTCAATCTGTTACCAGTGCTCAATGAGGGGAAGCAAGATCTTAGTATTATTTCTGACCAAGTGGAGTGTCTATGTAGCTCATCCCTGAACTCTGAAAATGATACAAGGTACTCAGCTAAACAATAGAGCAAGGAAGACAGTCACTTAATGAAACTAATTAACAACACCAAAGAAGGGAAGTCATTGAGCATCAATACCAAACACTACAATATCAGAAATGTTTGGGATGTCATAAAATGTGAAACCCTTTAAAAAAAACTACCCGGTTTGTGGATCAAATTAGTTATTTATACATAAAGTGCTTGGTGTTGTTGTAGAAGGGGAAGATAACATCACCTCTTTCATTCTTTTTGTTTGTAGGTAATGTTTCTTGCCCCATTGTCCTTCTGTAGCACCTGCTCTTTCAAATTCTTTCATCTTGACTCTGTTCTCCCACACCTGTAAAGACAAAGAATTACATATAACAGAAAGATTTATATGAGGCATGTTACAATATCTTGTCTCGTGGCTAATATTGGAGAAATTGGAATATATGGACAATTACTAGACAACATAAGAGCTTTATACAAAAACTGCCAAAGCATAATCACAACTACCACAGGCTGAACAGATCCATTTGAAATAAAAACAGGTGTCATAAAAGGCTGTGTGCTATCACTTCTGTTCGTAACAGAAACAGGTAGCAATCTGTTAGATATGGGCAGGATATAGCTGCAAAATCACCTAACCCTACTTAACGAAAGCTGCCTCAATCACAACAATAAAGTTCTGCCTACAGAAAAAACAGAAATAGTGTCTATAGTGAGAAATCCCAATACAATCAACATAAAAATAAATGATCAACTATTGAAACAAGTGCAGGAATTTAAATATCTACGGAGAATTTGTACAGCCGATGGAAGAACTGACAGAGAGAGCGAGAGAAGAATTTTTAAAAAGCCCAACTACATAAATTATGAACTTACACTAATATAATTTTGAAACACATATATCCAGATGAAAACTAAAATGCAAATCATAAATTCAATATTCAACCTAACATTAACTTCGTAGTCAGGTGATCCAAAGTTCAATTCCCAATTCAGTTGAAAATATTTGTATATCACCAACAATGACTAGGACTACCCATCCTACAGAAATGTGTGTTAGATCTTCAAGGAAAGTAAAGGTGGCAGGTTAGCATCACGCTAACATATATCTGTTGATACTTCACCTGTAAAAAAATGTGTGTTTGCAACATATTCCCTGAAACACCTCAGTGTGAATAAGGGAAACTTAACTGTTTTTTTACTCATATATGTATTACTTGTATTAACTCAATTCATACGTAAGCTCGTAATAACGGGACAGAGCAGGCACCCTTTAAGGACGTACGCCCGTTATAATGGGACTCCATATATATACCCTCCAAATTGGCCTTGTTTGGTTCATAATCACAAGTATTATTGTTCTTACAATTCTTATATTTTTATATGAATTTCACATTCAATTATCTTTCTTTTTTTTGATACCGTATATGACTTTCCATAGCTAATACTTTGTCTTCAGGAAGCTTGCGCCTGAATCATGTTGCGGTCCAAAATGTTAGTCTAAAATTAATTACGTCTAAACCCCGGATATAATTACGTGTTGAAAGAGTTAAATATCATTCTCATGTCTAAGCAGCAATGTTAACTAATTCTCCCTACCTTGTAAGCATTGAGGGCAGCTATGCAATCACTCAGGCAGTTGTCTGACCATCCTAGCTTGGCCCTGTCAACAATAAACATTGACTGGTACAAAAATAATAGAAAGCAACTTTGCAAGCATTCTCACACATATAAACCAAAATCTTTATCCAAAAGATCCACAACCCATTTGGTTCGTAGCAATGGATGCATTAACAGCCATCAAATGATTTATATCTTCAGTGATGCGAATAGGTGTAGAAATCATGTGACAGTTCCATTCTTTAATGTTGTCTTTCTATTATTTCCTTAGTCTTCTTCTGATCATTTCACCCTTGACTGTTCCCTAAAGGAACACTTTGGACAGGGAATCTTGCATGTCCAAACCATGCATGTTTTCATCATTGTACTATTTAAAAAAGCAGTGATTTTTTTATGCACCTTATATTTTATTTCTTATGTACACATTTGTCTTATGATATCTATAAGAATTACATATAATTTGTCTTTAATTTGTTGCTCCATGTCTGTAGTGATAAAGTAAACTAACTGAGCAATAAAGAAAGACATAACAACAAAACTCTCCAAAGAATTGAACCCAGCTCATTCATGACTATCTTAAACAATTACAAAACACCCATGTGAAGCCAGGGCCTGAAAGGGGAGCTAAGAATATTAACAGTTACCTGCCATGTATTTCGTAAGAAGTGGCTACGGAGATTTTGGGTTGGAGTTGGCTGTCTCATCCCATTGAGAGTCAATGCAACCCAGAAGTCATGATGAAGTCAGATGTGTCAGGTCAAAATGAGCAAATATTGAAGCTCAACAACAAAAAATGACAATATATTCCATTCTCCGGACTACATCCTACTAATCTACAGGTGTTTGGGAACAATGCAGAAAAAGTTAAAGAAAAATATATTTTACTGTTACGAATTCAAATTCATTTAACTATAACAAAGAGTATTTATTACACAATATGATTTC
Source organism: Meghimatium bilineatum (assembly GCA_034231615.1). NCBI lineage: Eukaryota > Metazoa > Mollusca > Gastropoda > Stylommatophora > Philomycidae > Meghimatium > Meghimatium bilineatum. The sequence continues at coordinate 26,373,980 of CM067322.1, forward strand.
CTCGGAACACTGTTACCAGTGACAAGCCTGAATATTAATATAAAACCACAGAAGAAAACTATAACAGAAAACTATAACAGAAATATTGTGGCTACTCAAGACTTTGAAACCTGCTTTAGTATGAATACTCGGAAGTAATAAGAAGCGATAGGAGCAAGAATGAAGTAATTAGCAGAAAAATGGGTACAACACCAGTACTGAATTACCAAAGATAATCAATCAAATGGTTCAAACTTGTCATTAGACTCCAAATAGCATCCCTCAAAAAGCAATGCTGGTTAGATATAGTGGATAATGAGACTGAAAGCAACAAGAAAAAAAAACAAGATAAAAAGTCGTAGTGGATGTACTCCATCACTCTTAATGAAATGGCATGCCGCCTGCCGAGAGTACACCTAATACAGTAGCACTCTGAGAGTAGCACTCTGAGAGTACCACTAATACAGTAGCACTCTGAGAGTAGCACTCTGAGAGTACCACTAATACAGTAGCACTCTGAGAGTAGCACTCTGAGAGTACCACTAATACAGTAGCACTCTGAGAGTAGCACTCTGAGGGTAGCACTCTGAGAGTAGCACTCTGAGAGTACCACTAATACAGTAGCACTCTGAGAGTAGCACTCTGAGAGTACCACTAATACAGTAGCACTCTGAGAGTAGCACTCTGAGAGTACCACTAATACAGTAGCACTCTGAGAGTAGCACCAATACAGTAGCACTCTGAGAGTACCACTAATACAGTAGCACTCTGAGAGTACCACTAATACAGTAGCACTCTGAGAGTACCACTAATACAGTAGCACTCTGAGAGTAGCACTCTGAGAGTACCACTAATACAGTAGCACTCTGAGAGTAGCACTAATACAGTAGCACTCTGAGAGTACCACTAATACAGTAGCACCCTGAGAGTACCACTAATACAGTAGCACTCTGAGAGTACCACTAATACAGTAGCACTCTGAGAGTAGCACTCTGAGAGTACCACTAATACAGTAGCACTCTGAGAGTAGCACTCTGAGAGTAGCACTCTGAGAGTAGCACTTAGCTTCAAGCAATAATCCACAGGGATCTACGACAAAATCCGCCTTGTAAACAAGATGACACGAGCTGGATTCGAACCCATGACCTCTTGAAAACAAATCAAACAGCTTAACCACTATGCTAGGGAGATCCTTGTGAAAAAGATGGATGAGAGAGCTGGTAAAGGCTACGAAAACAGCTATATATGAGACTCATACATGGGCATGTTCCAGTGATTTCTTCATACTCTGACACTGCAAGGCACAAAGTTATGTAAAAGTTAATACAAATGAAACAAACTCATAAATACTATTTCTATATTTAACTTTCTTCAATTCTGAAATAACCCTGAACCCTAGACTGAACTAAAGTGTTTATTCTGAACTACTATTATTAATATTTATCTTGACTTCATGCCAGCAACATTTAGCTTCTTACAGATATATCTTTCTTCTTTTCATTCATTTCCCTGTGGAACATAAGGATGTAATTTAAGTCTTCAATAGTTTCTGTGCTGTACTGTCATCTTCAACTGTGCCCAAGAGCTCAAATGATATTCTTCTTCTTCAACATTCATTCCAAAAATCCAACTGGATCTCATGTAACAGGACCATGGTCCTACTTGATTTCCAGCAGGATGTAGTTCAGAGAATGGAAATGTGTTGTGTTTATACACCAATGGCCTGACACATCTGTCTTCGGCTGAAAAAAATGATATGAACTCTATTATTCTTCTATCTTACAAATCACCTCTTTTCTTGTGGGCTCCAGTCTAGAGCATGTTCGGTTATGTTATCATGCTTCTTTCTGACGGTGTGTTATATCCATCTCCATTTACTATCTTTTATCTCTATCTCCAATGAGCATTGATATGTTATCTTCAACAACTCATCATTTGTCATATACTTTACATCACATGTCAACCCTGGACATGTGATGTGAAAGTATATGACAGAGACATCTATTGATAAATATCTGCAGTTCTGATGTTATTTTTTCTAGCTTACATGCTGTGTTTTGAAGTCATAAAGAAATACACATTTCACATCTGTATTTAATAACATTGTCTTGTTTCCCTTGGACAATACCCAAGAAATATGATAGCAGACTAGACACTGCATACAAATGTGTTGAAGTATGGGGAACCCTTGAGAGCATTCTAGAAACTCGCAATATAGCTTTTGAGATCTGGGAGACTGCCAGTATAGTTCTTGAGATATTAGAGACCAATGGTAGTCTAGGCATCATCTGCATAGATCTTTAGGTCTGAGGGGCACTGAAGCATCAGAATGTTACACACAATGTATTGTTCTGTAAAAATCTATCATTAGCAAGTGTTCTGCGACTACAGAAGTCTTGTGTTATTATAGAAGGAAAATTTCAATGAATAACTTTCTACACTTGCCAGCAATAACACAATAAATAAAGGGATTTTTGTATAAACTTGCAAGATGTGTTGGGCCATTGGTGCAAATAAAATTTGAAACATCTTTGTCCTGCTGTGAGAGAGATCCAGTGGAAGTTTAAGAACAATTATACAAATATAAATATATATATAAATAGACACACTAGCACTTAAATGCAAAAAAAGAGAGAGGGAGAGCAAGAGATATAGTGGGTACTAACTTGTAAGCATCTAATCGAGCCTGTAAGGGGTTGGCAAAAATGCTCTTGACAGACAGAGCAGCACCTGGAATTAGCAAAATACATCATAAGTATATGAAACACAACTTTACCCTACATGCTCTCTGATAATATACACCCTAAATACACACATTTTTGCAAGAATATTCACTCTTATAATAGTGCTCTTTCTTTTGCGTTGATGAGAGCAAAAATTACGGATTGTCAGAGTTGAGGTTCATTTGTTTTAAAAGTTCATAGACAAACTTATCATCGAATTCTCATATTTCGAACTTGCCATACAACAAAGCTCTACAGTTCACTCAGTTGTATGTTTTAGACAGTACTCAAACAACAGATGTTCGACAAGCACTCGCAGAATATGCTATATGCGAAGAGAAATTCTTGATAAAATCAATCAATTTTTTCATCAACACAATAGACTAGCACAGTCGTATCAATTAATGAGCGATATAGAAACAAGAGAGATTCAGAATGCTGCTCAAATTGGAAGAGAAATCCCAATAGTAAACATGGTCTTCAAGCGCAATCGTCAATCTGATCAACATACATATATAAAATGTATACAAAATATATATATATATAAATGTAGGCATATTCCTTTACACAACACTTTCTGTAACTGTTAAACAGGGTCGTTCTCATGTCAAACTCTCAATCTATTCTTAGGTATGTATCTGTCTGAAGCACCCACAGTATAATTAGGATCTATTGTAATTAGTATACTGTGGTTTTGATATGCTTGTTATGTTTCTCTGAAGAGTCCATCCATCCATCAATAAGAATTTGGTGTAGACAGTGGTAAGCACAGATAAGACCTGCTATGCACATACCTAGTGTAGCATGAGAATATCAATACACAAACTGCTAAAAGAGACTGAACATCTATGTGTCTACAGTGCAGTAACATTAGTTCATTACTCAACTATCTATTTTTGGTTTGTTAATGACCATGTGAAGAAGAAATAACTTACCAATGATCAGACACTCCTCAAGAACACCAAATACATGGCCCAGTACCAGAAGTCTGCCAACACGAATGTCCACTGGTAGACTTGCTAATACGTGACCTATAAATGTCAATGTACCATCATATGGGTTTGAATTCTCACCCACTGATGATGACAGAGCTCCCACCTGTGGGTGGAGATAAGACTTGTGTTACTGATGGATACATAATGCAATACAATCTTAACAATAATCACACTACAACATTAAGAAAGATAACAATACAAACTACAATATCAATCAAGGTAATGATCATCATTAGGATTTGAGGGTTTAATGCATTTGATGCAGCAACATAGAGATTCCACCAGTCTTCTTCTTCTCATTCACAACTTTTACTAATTGGGTTGCATTATACCATGTATGCTGGGTGCAGCTTTCGGCTTGGTATCCCCGTTATCAGCATCTTTGCTTGCTTGGGCAGGCTGATGTCCTGTTAGATGTAAGGGAAGACTGATCAATCTTAGTTTCCAGCCTCTGTTGACTTTATGCTCCATGTCCAATTCAAGGAGTTGGTCTCGATAGAGATTCCACCAGTGATTTCTATCTTCATCGATGCAGGTTAGTATAGAAAAATAGTGACCTGTCCATTATTTTATAGACATAGACATGTTGTCTATCCATATTTCTTCTGCTCCTTCCATCCTCAACTATTTCCTGCAAGATTGTTTTTAACTGGGAATAATGACAGTTTCCATGTAACTAACTATGCTAGTTTTCATAATTTCTTTATGAAAGAAGTGAATCTTATGAACATGTATGGCTTTTTTTTTCATTTCATATGTACATATTTATTTTATCCCATTGATAGGAAATGCATAGAATTCACTTTTGCTATTGTATTCGAAAAACTCATGTCTGCCGTTAAAACTTAGATACATAGTAATGAAATTTGTTAATCACTGGAAACACACAGGAGAACACAAAAATTGGTGTTTCAACTAAATGGTCTTTATCAAGAACACAAAACAAGATGAGTAAGGTACTGCTCTATCCACTATCAAATCATAATAGCTAAAAGGAATAATTTTTTTCCCAAACAATTTTCTCTAACGATATCGTTCTATACTTGTCCCAGGTTCTAACATGCGCCAGCGATACATAACTTTGACTCAGCCATAATGATCGTCTGACCATGTCATTGTTTCACTGTAAGAGTTCCTTCCTCTCAAATGGAGACCTCTGGTTCTGTCTCATCTGCATGTGGTGTTGTTCACTGACTCATTTCAGTCGCACTCATGAAATATATCAACTTCTTAAATTTTGTCCCTAAAGCTACTCTCAATTAGACCTTCCCCTTAAACTGAATCTAAAACACAACTGCAACTTCTACTCTGAATTACTTAAGTGACTGTTCATGTATCCAACCAGTGACTCAGATTTAGTCATGTGTCTCTCTGTGTCCATGTGCATATATCTCACTGTGTTTCTGTCTCCAGCCTTACTGACATCTATCTTCTCTCATCTCAAGTATCCCCCACAAGCATCCTCACTTCAACCCTGCTTGACCATTGGTTTACTGAAAACTTCCCTTGAAAGCTTTAATCTGATTGACTGATTTCACATCTGCCATAGCTCTCAAGTAACCTTTTATCCAGAACAAGGTACTTATGTCATAGTGATGCAACTACCAGTCATGTAGTTTGTTCTTGGTCTCTTTCCAGTTACTATATTCCCAAATTCCACCAAGTTCTGACTGTTACAAATAGTATAGTCTGCCTCTACTCTGCTGTGAAAAATAAGATTAACACAAACATAGTCCAGAAAATGTAAGGGAAGAGAAGGCCATTAGCCTCCCAACAAAATTAAAAGTCTATAACATCATTGCGTTCACTACCTTGCTATATGCTTGTGAGATCTGGACAGAGTACAGCAGAGTTAAATCACTTTCATACATGCTACATCTGCAAACTTCTCAGAATAAAGTGACAAGATAAAGTACCTGATAGTGAAGTCTTTACTAGAGTCAACATTGCAAGCATTCATACAATGCTGAAGAAGGCTCAACTTAGATGGTCTGAACATCTGTGCATGTCTGACAAATATCCCAAAAACAACTGATGTATGGTGAGCTCAAGGGAAAACAACTGGCTGGTGAACAGAAGAAATGTTTCAAGGACTATCTCAAAGTATCTCTAAAGAGCTTCAACATTGGTGTCACATCCTGAGAGTTTGACGCTCAGAATTTTGTTCGCATACTAGACGTGTAATGTCAGCAGTTTTCGTTACTTCTTTGGTGGAACTGTCTTCATAGTTTAAAGCATTATTTGAAAATAATACAAATAACTCCAGATGTCATAGCTAATGTAATAAGCACAGAGCAATGAATAAGTAATCTGTACTCATATGTTCTGCTGTAATAGACAAAATCAGTGTGATAAAAAATCTGTCCAAAGAGGGGCAGAAAGATGTCATCCGTTGCACAGTGTAGCCAGTGTATGGTCATAAATGTGAATCCAAACCAATAGTGAAGAAATGGTCTATGTGTTTTTAGAAATTTATATCAATTTACAAACAATCTTTCATTGTCAGATCAGGCATGCATTGTTGTAACAAAGGAGCCATCACCAAATTTTATACAGCAATACAAGTAAACAATCGTTAGTGCTTACGTTCACTAGTGTAGAAATTAACTTGTCATTTCAATTGATGTTTTACAAAAATACTTTAGTATCAGAATGAATTCTACTGCTGCTCATTGAACAGGTCCTTTTTTGCACACAGTATTCCCTGGCAGTCAGATGCGTCTCTGAATGCTCACTGTGAATTCTTCTGATGACAAGGTGCATGCTTGCTTCTTAACTGCCTTAATTCTGCTGCACCTGCTGATGAACTTTTAATATATTTGTCATACTGTGAAGATAAATAGACGAATAAAGCTTGTTGCACATCAGCACCATGCAACTCATCTTTACTGAAGCAACGGATTGTCACTTCTCATATACTTTGTGCCACTAGGTAATGAAAATCATGGATATCACCATAATAATTTGTTTTCCTTTTATTTTTGTGAGAATTGATTCAAAATGGGAAATCCCTGAAATGTTTTAGTAACATCCGTCCCTTCTGTGATTTGTGCTGTCCATGTTATCTGGAAATCTATGGAGTACCACATGGAATCTCCTCTGGAGTAAAAGACTTCCAGCTTTTAATATTGCACCCTACAGAATTACATGGCCTTGAAAAATGATTAAACTTAAAAAAAAATGCTCTGGAAACCTTGAGAAGAATGCCAGAATAAATTTGAATATTCTTATCTAGACCAACTTCTTGAAGTGGGGATGGGGCTTAGTCCAACCAACAGAGACTGAAAAATAAGATTGGTCCTGCCATCGAGCAGGACCACAGTCTTGCCCAAGCAATTAATGATTCTGAAGTCAGATACCAGACAAAGAGGTGCACCTGCAATCATTGTCACACAACATGACTAGATAACATGTCTTCATAACTTGAATCTGATAGTACAACTCTAGTCATACATAGGGAATAATGACACAGATTCACTCAGTTCACATGCAATCACTCAATCATATCCACCGGGATGGCCGCCATGTGACCATATCTCATAACTTTAACCTATCCTCCAAAGTATGCTGAGCAGTTACACAATATAACATGTTAGAAATGATATAAAATAGAAATCATAGGACAGGAGAAAGGAAGCTGTGAACACAAATAGTTTCTTTCTTCTTCCGCCTAACGTGGTGATAGCACACTCATGCAAAATATTAAGCCCATATGCTCAGTAATTATGGAGATTACAGACAATATCTGTGATCAACTATTGATGATCGCAGTGTAAAATGTATGCTACAGGGTATGAATAATGAGAATATAGTACAAGTTGAAGAATGATATACCTCCTTCAAACTGAGTATTGTTCGTCCAATGTCATCCAGGTTTGGAGGTGACAAGGCCAGACCAAGAAGTGCCTTGGGCTCACCCATATCAAAGATTTTAGCCTTCAGAACCAAAGAATCCAGTGGTGACCTCTAAAACAAGAATCAGCAAAGACAGTATAATAAAAAACTGGACATTACAGATAAATGTTCATTTACACTTATAGGTAAATTCTAACTGTGCATGTTAAATAGTTGTACTTTTCAGTGCACAGGAAAATTCAAACTACAAGATATACCGGTAAATTATAGTTGTGCTGGTAAATTCTGGCAATATAGGTAAATTGCAGTTTCACAGGTAACGTGCACATCGACCTGATTATCTAATATCTTCTTCTTTGTTCGTCAGTTAGTTATCAGGTTACAGCACCAATAGCTTCAATGAACTGTGTAATTCACTTCAGGTCATCCATGGAACCCCTCAGGTTTGGAAGTAGTGCTGTTTCAGGAGGCCATATTTTCTCCCTTTCTTCTGATAGAGCTGACAAGCATGAAGAATGTGTTCTGCAGTTGCATAGGTCTGTCTTATTAATTTTAAGCTTTCTGAACATGTGACTTCTCAGTCTATTGTGACCAGTTCGTAGTCTGAAGACAATGGTTTGTTCCTTGCGGGACATATGATGGTAGGGGTTATTTAGTTCTGCAGTTGGGTGCATCTGCTTCCACTTTTTATTATATTTTGCTTCATCAGTCTTAGATTCATAGAACATAATATCACTATCTATTTGTTCTTATGACCCCCCCCTGTCCTTGCCAGAAAATCAGCTTTTTCATTTCCAAGTATGATACAGTGACCAGGGATCCACTGCTGTAAAATTTCTTTGGTGGTAGTGCTATTATCTAATATGAAGGTTTACATTTACAGGTAGAATTAATGCTGATATCTAACATCTCCATTCTATGTTTATTAAGTTAGGTCAATGAATAATGGAAACGTATCACTCCTGCTATTAGAGAATGGATAGCAGATCTGATCATGGGTCAAAGGGCATGAGCCCATGGACTGCTGGATCATCAACCAACCAACCAACCAACCAACCATCTTCTTCTTCTGTGTTCAGCATGTGGTCATGCTATACCGTCAGACCTGTCGTCAAGATGAAGTCCACTGTCTTCTCCAGGTCAGAGCGGCTGCCCCATAGCTTTTGCCTCACGTCTGTATCCTCTGGCCAGGTCTGCTGTCTCTGCTCTTTGTATGTTGGGCAGTCCTGAAGTATGTGTTCTGGAGTCTGGGTTCCGGATCCACATGGACATTCATCTGTGTATGAGATCCTTAATCGATAACGGTGACCCAACAGTCTGCAGTGGCCTGTTCTAAGGCGAAATATTGTGGTCTGTTGATATCTCTGGAGGAGATGTATTGCATCATGTTCGTATTCCCCTTCCATTTCTTTCTTCCACTTTGCTGAGTATGTGTTGCGGATTATTGTTTTTACTTCTCCGTAAGACAGTGGGTGTCTGTGTTGCTCCATTTCACTTCCTGCCTTTGACAGAGCATCTGTTTTCTCATTTCCCATGATTCCACAGTGTGATGGTATCCACTGAAGGGCAATAGCTGTTGATTTTTGGATCTGTCTTAGCTCATGTCTGATGTTGTACAGAAGGCTTTCGTTTCTGTTGCTCTGGATTGATTCCAGTAGGGATCTGCAATCTGTGAATATGGCTATCTTCTTTGGTCTTGGCAGTCCTGGTTCAGTGAAGGCTTTCAGTGCTTGATGGAGTGCAACTGCTTCTACTCTAAAATTAGAGGAGTATTTCCCGGTTGGAAAAGCTTTTGATATTGTCTTCCCATCTATGAGTCATATAAATTCCACCTCCTCCATTCCTTACTGCTCCTTCTGCCGATCCATCTGTGTAGACATGTGTCCATTCCTTGGAATTATATTTTATTTCTATCATCTCCAGTGTCAATGCTTTTAGCTGAGGTGGAGTTTGGTATTCCTTATTAATTATTCCAGGAACCTGTGTTATTATGGAGACATTCTGGAGACTATTGCCTGGCTATTCAAAGTCCGTTAGTGTTTCAATTTCATTTGGGAGGTTTGTGAGGATTTTTTAATGTTGTTCATGGATATCTTTAGAGATGTGACAGAAGCTGGTTCTCTTCAACCTGCTTGTGGTTGATCTAGAAATTTGCGCATACATCGGATGGTTTGGCATGCGCTTAATTTTTTCCCTTTGAACAAGCACTCTTTCTTCTCTTCTGTCATCCAGTGGGCGGATGTTTACATGTTTTTCCATTGCATGGATTGGAGTGGTTTTCATCCCTCCAGAGATAAGTCGAAGTCCTGTATTTTGTACTTTAGATAGGCGATCAGTATTTGTTTTTGATGCCCAGGCTATCATTCCATATTCTACTACAGGTCTGACTGTACCCATGTAGACTTTTCTGAGAATATTTCTATTTGCTCCCTAGCTTGTTCCTGCAAGTTTCTTCATCAAGGATAGCCTCCTGGTAGCTTTTTGTTCGGTGGTTATTAGGTGAGTCGCTTGTCTAGTGTGAACCAACCATCTGATCATAAAGAGGCAGCTGTCAGTATTTTATGTTATGAGAAGATAATTCTTTAAAGTAATCGAGACACTGGAGATAACAAAGTCTCCAGTATTCTCTAAGCTAGGTCACGGTTGAAGTTGACATCTTCCGCATGCAGTTGCATCTGTGGGTCTCTATATGATGACATGCTATATATGGTGACTAACTATAGCAGATGACATGCCATTATATTGAGGTTATCTTCTTATAGAAGCTTCATGGCACGTCATCTATACAATTATGCTTTCATTTTGTTGTTGCAATGTTTTATGCTTTGTTATTTTTATATATGTATGCACCCTCTGTGGTTGGGAGGAAGCCAGAGATGTACTGCGTAGCACTAGGGAGGAGGAAACTGACAGCATTAGTTTTTTTCCTATGACTGAGTCCTATCATAGAGGTATAGTGACTCATAACGTGACAATCCTTTTGACTTGAAAATTTGGTTGCATGCCTGGAGGAATAAAGTAGTTTGGCATAACCAGTAGTCAATTGGTGGCGGGGAATGGGCACAGTGAACCCTATCTTGGCTACAGTGTCTCGGAGCAGTGCAGAGGTTGAAACCTACCTTCCTGGTGGTGTGATAGTTATTCTCTGGCTCTGGCCAGAGGTGGGCAGAAAATCCAGACTTCCCAGCAATATAATGCCATTTTAATGGTATACGGTCAAAGGGCATCTAATCTCCACTGTCAAAATCAAAAACACTGTTGTTTTCCGACACATCACTTGAAATAATATCTTATTATAAAACTCTCAAAGAATAATAAAGCCGATGTTTACTCAATTTTTGAGCTCTCTTACTAGTGGAAGATGAAGCCATTTTGCTAATTTCAGAAAAGTTGAACCTACCTTGTTCGAATTTAATTTAAAATAAATGTCACACACATCTAATTGCACAGTACAACTGGGGTTTAATTTCATTGGCCAGATTTCTAAAGTTTAAACAGCTAATATAACTTAATACTATTCATTTACGAAAGAAACAAATCAAATTTGGATGGCATATCTGCAAGAACAAATAATCGTTGATACGTCTAAAATGGATGTCTATCTGCAACAATATAATGTTTTTACGGACGTAAAGAGTATTGGTTGTAACTTTGTTTAGAAATACTGCAAACAAAACAAGATACAGGTAAGCAATAACACTGATCACAATCTGTAAAAAATAGAAATCTATTACAAATTCAAAATACTGCCTTACTTGCATTTCTGGGATGCCATATTCTGGTAGCACTTTCTTATAGAACGACTTTGGAACCATGTAATAGACACGCCCATTTGAGACTCGGCCAGCACGACCTGATATGTGAATGAAACTTCATTAAAACATGGAAAAAGGACAAAGTGTGCAATATTTATTGAGAATAATACCACAAATTAGGTTTTTGTATAATGTATAAAGTTAAATTTTCTTCAAATGAGTTTTTTTTTAAAATTCACAGAAGTTCTGTGCATGCTGACAATCCTGTTTTCTCTGTAGCTAATGTATACTTTTAACATATCCTCAAAATTTAAGGTTTGCTATTTACATAATTTCATTGATGGCACAAATACTGTGCGCACTATAACAAACGTATAATAAAATTATGCATAGTATTTAACTTCGTTCACATTTCAGAAATAGGTGAAATATTAGGTAGACACTTGATCTGGGATTGGTCTATTTTTTTTCTGTACTTAATGTATGTTATGTTCCTCCAAGGGCCATAGGCGGCGCATAGGGCAGAAACCATAGCTTTCTATTTCTGTCTTTGTGTTGCCAGGTCTTTCAATTCTTGCGTGTTGTTTAGGTTCATTGACATGCTTTCTCTATTAATGGTTCTTCGTAGAGTTTCTCTAGGTCTCTATCTTTTTCTTACTCCGGGTGGCACCCAATTTAGTGACTGCTGGAGAATTCTTAGACTGTTCATTCTGAGAACATGGCAGATTAAGTCCAATGCCTTTGTCTAATGAAGGAAGATATATAGGTTGTTTGCTTTCCTCTCTTATAGTAGTGTTAGATTTAAAGTCACTCCACTTAACATTCAGAATGGTACGTAGGTATTTGTTTTCAAAGGAGTCCAGTTACTTATCTGCGGCGTTCCAACTTTCTCATCGATATGATAGAATAGGGATGATGTTGGAGTTAAGCAACCTGAGTTTTGTGGTGTTTCTTAGTGTGTTTGACGTCCAGATGTTACGTAGTTTATTGAAAGCACCTGCTGCAAGGGCAATACGGTGTAAAATTTCTTTTGATGAGCCTCCATCCAGTGCTAGATTGGTGCCTAAATATGTACTTAACGAATGTATACTTTAAACATATTCTCAATATTTAATGTTATCTCTGTACTTATTGTATACTTTAAACATATCCTCAATATTTAATGTTATCTCTGTACCTATTGTATACTTTAAACATATCCTCATATGCTACCAACTTTTTGTTCCTGACCTAAATCTTTCTGGGCGCGCAAGGGGGGGAGAGAAAGAAACATCTAAATAATTGCATTTGAATTTATGTTTAAAAGCATAATATTCATTACCTTTTCTTTGTTTGGTGTTAGCCTTAGATGCCCACTCCAGCTGCAGCTTTGGGTAATTGGTTTCTTGATCACAGCACAGGTTTTTAGTTAGACAAAAGTCAATCACTGTGTACAAAATAAGAAAAGTATTCACAGTGTTTATCAGATATTACAGCAGAAATGTGTACGGATTACAGTTCAGGTAATTTCTACATTCACTATAGTGCAGAGTGGGTAATCATTTTGGATCAGCGGGTCAAAATCAAGACTGTTCACATGGGACGGCGGTTATAGCTGCCCTAGCTCGAGTGAATAGATCTTATCAATGTGAAAAGATTTTTCTTACCTTGAAGCTTTTGTTGCTAACAATAGAAAAAAATTTTAACAGTTACTTACTGAAATCACAGATGTCTTAAATATCAAATATAAAAAATTAATGGTGGGCACTGTTTCCAGAAGTCTATTTAGCATTGTCTCAACTAGCAACATAAAAAATGTGATGTAATCATCACCTTATCATTTTATCATCATGTGACATATTCTTTCCACAATGTGGTCTTCCTTATAGATTCTTTCAACACTCCACGATTCTTGGCGAGTAGACTTGCCACAGCCAGAAACATGTTTAAGCAATATGATATATCACTGCATTATCATCGCCTTTGCCATTAACTTTTTTCCTGTTGCCATTAACTGTGCCTTCAGCTGTCAAACTTTCCATCCTGTTGTCTCTTTATATGATCCAAAAAAAAACTTTCCTGTTAAAGAGTCAGTCCTCTTCAAAATTGATTGATCTTAACAAGAATATAAAAAATAGAATTACTAGGCATATTACTCCTGTAGTTTGCCATTGCTTTCAGGAGGAAAACTGTTTATCGAATAGCACATAAAGAAAACACATTTATTTTTTATGCCATTTTACCTCACTGTATAGTATATTTTATAGTTTTGCTGACAGTTTGTGATTTATTTTTTTTTAGATCAGAAAACAGTTAGTTAGTTAGTCGTCAGATCATCATCACTGCAAACTGGACACATCCATAGTTGCTCCGATCTCTCCTTGAGTGTATCCGCCATCACACTTCTGCTGACAGTACCGGTCCTATGCTGGTTGACCATCATTCTTCTACGCCCTCCAAGAAGTTCACCTCTAGCAACACCGCATTTCAATCCCTGATCTTTAATCCTAGCCATTGAAAAGGAATCATCATCCACATTAGTCTCACTCTCGAGTGTTATATCTCTCAAGGAGTTCAAAACGTCAGCGCGATCCATTGCCCCATCGCCCTGTGCCACAATCGCGCACGATGCCAGTTGATCCGCTCTTTCATTGCCTCGAACGCACACATGTCCCGGCACGAAAATAAATGTAGGAAACAGTGTATATACCCGGTAGTAATTTTAAATCAATTTTCTTCTTCAGTTTTTTAGTAGGATTCATAAAACTGGTATATATATATTTCTTCAATGAACTGCACTGCTGTCCTCAGTCCCAGTTTAGGACAATAGTGCTTGTTTATTGGATCTGTTTCAGGTGGTCAGTTTTCTTCTTATGGTGTAGTAGTGAACAGTTCTGTAGAATATGTTATATGTGTTTTCTGCAGACTCTTCCACAAGGCAACTGTTGGTTTTGCAGACCACAAACCTCCTATACATTTGTTGTTGAAGTCTGTTCTCAATCAAAAATGGTTGTGTGTTTTCTTCGTAGCTTATGGATGGCATTGTCTTTTTAGCAGCATGGGTGAGTTCCATTTCATGTCTGTGGAGCTTTTAATAATTGAATTAATTTCTAGAAATGATACTTGGTTCTCTACCTGCTGTTGATTTGTGTTGCTTGACCTTAAGTTTAGAAGAAGCACCTCAAAATTCAGCGACCAGGATAACATTGATAATAATTTGAAAGTTTACTTTTACATGCACAATTATTTTTGTTAATAAAGAATGCCTTTTATTGAATTTGAATGTAGGTATCTGTTTGTATTGCTCACTACCAATCTGGCTTGAAATCCACCATTATATCGCTGGTACAAATGCACACAAATTCAAGCTTGCCATGAGAACAAAGTTCAGTCCTCCACCAGGTTTGAAAGTACTATGGACCGACATTTCTTCTGTGATTGTAGCTGACAGAAATTATGAACTGATATTGTGTTTTCCATAGCACAGTAGACAGGCATGTGTAGTCAGATTAAACTTTGTACAATGTATATGATGATGATGTTCCTCCTTCGCAAGTGAAGATAAACATGGCATGAAAAACAATAAATGTCATGAACAAGTAGAAAAAAAACATTTGTCATTGTCTAATTTGGGTTTGTAGATGCCTGATGAGTCCAATTTCTGCTAGGCAAGTTCTATTGCAGTGCATGCAGGTGTGCAGAGGGTCCAGAGTAGTAGAGTTTTCAGATTTGTCCTTCCATTTCCGTCCGCTTGTAAATTGCCCACAGTGTTCTTTCTTTTTCAAATTTAACAATGCCAGTAGTGATCGGGGGTGGGGGGGTGGGGGGGGGGAATGGGGCACCAGGTTGAATGATCAAGGCCTACAGTCTCCAAAGAGATAAGATCGATGCTGCAGTGCGTGAAAGAGTTTTTTCAGGTGATCCTTGAAGTGCTTTTTCTGCCCTCTGAATGTTTACCATCACACAGCTTCCCATAAAATAATATCTTTGGAAGGTGCTTGTCTGGCATACGGACGATGTGACCAGTCCAATGGAGTTGGGACCTAGTCAGCAGGGCATGGATGCTTTGCATACAGGACTTTTGCAGGATTTGTACTCCCATAAGGTTTCTTAGATACAGAAAGTTGAAAAAGTTTAGCTGTCTAGCGTGTCTCGCATACAGTCCAGGATGACGCAGCATAAAGGAGTGTTGGTAGAACCACTGTGCGGTAAACGTCCAATTTAGTTGTCAAACTGAGACCACGCCCATTCCAGATGTTGGCACATAGGCTCCCGAATGCTGCACTGGCGCAAGCAATACGTAGAACAACATCCTCATCAAATGTCACAGTTAGAGAAAGGGTGCTGCCAAGATATACAAACTTATTTGCATATTGAGTTTTTATCCCATTACTGTGATTACTGGTTCTGTATAGGAGACATCTGGCGCTAGTTATTAATGTCTTCGCTGTGCTGATGGTGAGACAGAACACATTACAGGCCAAAGGAAAGATGTCCATGCTGTCCCGCATGTCTTTCAGACTGGTAGAGTTTAGTATACAATCATCTGCGAACAAGAAGTTGTGAACAATGTCCATCTTAGTTTTGGTCTTCAATCTACTAAGATTGAATAGCCATCCATTAGCTCAATAGCGAAAAAATATCGAAAGCAAGCAAATGTATATGATACACTGTGCCTTCAGAAAATAAATTTATTAATTAGCACCAACAATTTCAAACTGACCAATTGCTGCTTTTATTCTTGTCGATGATTGTTGGAAACATCTCCAAGGCTAAAGTTATGTAATCATATTGTTCATTTGTTTTGACTTCAAATTTAGTATGAGATTGCATTTTTGTCCTCCATATAAAAAAAACTATGTCTGTTCTGGTATAAAGTTCCAACCTAACTTCACATCTCAAATCCTCCATTTCTTTATTCCTGAGACATAGTATTAATACTCTATATAGATGGATCTCTCTTTTGGTGGCTCGATGAGGTCAGCAATGAAAGCTGCTGGACTCAATATGACAGCAGGCATAATCTGGGTATACTTTTCTTCAACATCTGACTGACAGGTAGATTAAAAGAATAGCTGTACAATAGTTACCATATTTAATGTCAGGAACTGTGATGGAGCTTTCAGCAATGTTAGTAGATATAATCACCTGTAAGAAAGCAAGAAATAGCAACTCAAGGACACAAACTTCAACATGACATGGCTACATCAAGCATCTATGAAAAATTATTTTGGTATCTTAACAGTTTCTGGTCAAATTTGGTATTGATTTTCCCACTGGTAATATGTCTTACCCAGAAAGATAACAAGAAAACAACTGATTTTATGGTCATTTGTCTCACATTTATGGTCATTTTCCAGTTAGGTAAAGTTTTGCACCATTATGCAAATAAAGAGCAGTAATTTTTTTTCCTGATGCCATTGAGAAAAAGGTAAATAATTCAAAACTTTTTGGATATAAGTGCTTCAAATACATTGTGTATTAACTAAACTAAATACCTATTGAAAAATATCATAAAACTCAATCTGAACTCCTCAAACCATTGTTACATTACCACAAGTTACAATATAATTACTTCAAAATTAAAAATTCATAATTATTTTTACTTTACAAACTGTAATTATTCTTTCCATTAATAAAATTTCAAAAATGTAATGATATGCTCATTTGCTGTGACCATTTTTCTATCCAATTATATACACTATGTACCCCATTGATCAATATTATGGCATGAAATTATACAATAAAGATATGAAGAATTTTTCTACAACTGAAAATTAATTTGATCCAAATCTTTAAAAAAGATTAATTAAGTCCCAAAAATATTGATTTTAACAACCTGACTTGGCAACAAGACATGTTATTTTTTTAAACGCTATCAGAAAAGATTATTCTTCTGCTCTAAGATTCTAGCTCATATTTGTCACCAAGGCAAAGTCCAATTTTTTTCTACTGGTGAAGTGACAACTGACATTGTTCCAAAATGGATGTGATTAGATGCTGTAATCCTTTTAACTTTGAGCAGGTAGCTCTTGACAGCCCAGTCTTTCTGACAGAATCAGAAGTCCTCAGTTGAAAATGATGTGACACACAGACTCATATAAGGTTTGTTGTTTCAAAGCATGTTTGTGTTAAGGAGTTCATGAATACATGTTTAGTTTCTGATGGTTGGCAATCTATTAAGGCAGTATCTCAGGATTATCACATCCTGCCAGGGCGCAACATGTACTTCTAGGCCAACTATCTCCTTTTTCTATAATTTACTATTTGTTTAAACATCTGCAGTGATGACACTATTATGATTGAGACTCAATGAAAGAAAGAAATACACTCACAGCAGTTGCAGCTAGCACATTCACTAAACTAACTAATATCTGGAAATCAAAAGATCTAGGAAGAAACACCAAGCTAAAGCTATTCAACTCCTGTGTGTCCCAATACTAATGTATGGAAGTGAAAGCTGGAAATCAACAGACCATAAATTAGACAGCTTTGAAAAAAAATGTCCCCGGAAACTGATGAACATCAAATGGAGCAATTTCATCACAAATAGTGATTTAAGAAAAAAAAACACACTATGAATATGTTTCAAACGTCATAAGAAAAGGCAGATGAAAACACTAAAGTCACATTTTAAGACTAGATGAAAACAGAATAAACCAACAAGCCCTTATGTGGACACGTGAAGGTAAAGAAAACGAGGAAGGCCTAAAGCAACCCTAAAAAACACCATGCTTAACGAAAGGGAAATAACAGGCTGCAAGACCATACAAGAACTAAAACTGCAGGCAGCGGACCACAGTACATGTAGAATTAAAACCTCTGCCATATGTGCTAGCTGCAGCATGAAAGGAACAAACTAAACTGAACTAGTGATGACACATCTAACATTCTATGACACCTAGGAATCTGCTACAAAAGGACAAAGGTATGTCACTAGCATGCATCTCATCATCATCCATGGGGATCATTTGATAGAAGACATAAGGTAAGAAATGCAGTGATGATTTTTTCACAGGTAACAAGCTCCCAATTTTCCTTTGTTGCTTCCTATGGCACACCTAGAAAGAAAACAGCGACCCAATATCTTTACACTCCAAACTAAAAGTCCAGCCCCAGTAGCCACATGTGCAAGATGCTGTAATAACATCCGCATGGAGTGAAAGTTGAACAGAAATGTCAGTAATATCCTTGCTCGTCTGTTTCAAGAATGTTTCCAAAGGGGAACTAAGAAAAGAAACACTGTGACCTGCCATGTAATGAATAACTAAGGAGGTGCCCCCCCCCCAATATGTAAAAGAGACCCCAAAAGCCATGCTTAACCAGATGAATCAGACCAAAAGCTGCAGATATTGCAGCCGAGCTGTAAATCATTCTGTTCTTCGTACTGCATCCTACTAATTTGTTGAATAGGTAAGACCACATTGTTCAATGTGACCACAAGAAAAGCTCTAATTTTACCTCCAACAAATATGTCAGTAATATGCTGTTAAATGAAAATAAAAATGACAAAATATCTTCAGTCATGGATATCTGCTGTTGAGTTTTAACACATGGTATATTACCTTTCGGAAACCTCTAGAAGGTTTCTTGAAAGCTTTGCTCTGTTCTTCCAGTGTGATAGTGGAATGAAGGGGAATGATATCCAGGCTGAAGAAACAAGTAAAAATCATTCTGTCATTGCCTGATGGCACATGAGTAACTAAAATAATGGTAGTCTGTATTGGCTTTATCAATACAAAGAATATCAATACAATATATATTATACAAATACGAATTATTGACATGACAAGTGATCATTAAATACGATGGTGTCTAGTGAGACATAATTTTCAAATGAGTCAAGTAACAACCAACTTGTGTCAAGTTGAAGCAATAATTGATGAACTTGTGTCAAACTGAAGCAACAGTTACTGAACTTGTGCCAATCTGAATGTTTTTACCTGTACGCTCTTAAATTCTAATTGAACACTTTTGTAGCAGAACAATGGTTCTACTAGATTGCCAGAGGGATGTAATCCAGAGAACAGATATACATTATTGTGTTGCCATTTTATTGAAATAATAATTAACTACCATATGTTTCCATTTATAAACCAATTCGTTTATAAGTCGAAGACATGATTTTAATGTCAAGAAAGTGTCAAACGTCAAAAATCCATTTATACACTGATATATGAAAAACATAATAAAATCAATAACAAGGACAAGCGAAATCATGCTAAAAAGAAATTAACACAAACTTTAGCAACCATAAGACACAATGTCATTTTTTTTTCTCCCTTCACATTCACTGAATGAATGAATAAAATAGCTAGGAACAACACATCAAAGATAACACAGCACCACATTCTCAAGCTGTGTCCCCAGCCATGACCATCTGCAATAGAAAAACTGTTCAATGTCATGCCCCTCTGTTCATTAAACCTTTAACTGTCAGGTATCAGGATTTCTTCTTCTTTGTTTGCTCTCTTATAACCACAGCGAATAAATCGTGTGATTTCCGCAGGGGAGCGTGAAGTACATTGTACTGCTAGTTCCACAGTTGAGCTGCGTTATTTGCACCTCGGTTGGCTTACTTTGTGGCTTATCCGAGGCCCAACACATTTGTTTTCATCATGCATTTAATTCGGGTAGTGGGCTTCCTTAGTCTGTGACAGCCTGCCTATCTGTTGACAGGTGCGCAGGTGTGTAATCACTCTTCGCTGAGATGATTGTTGTTCACGTCTATCTCGCACGAGCTGTTCCACAATCAGTGAACTTGCCTCATGTAATTAGACGTTCTGTGCCAATGGGTACTGAACCTTTTCTCATCTGCCAGCCTAGTTCCAATTAAGGAAGAACTTGACAGAAGAGGTGAACTCTGGCTCTTTTGCCTTGTTAGCCGAGGTGTCATTTGCCGACATCATGAACCCCTTATCTAAGTCCAACACCACACGTTTGGGAGCAAGGAATGTTCTTGAGCTGAATAGCCTTGTCCCATTTGTGCCTGAGCCCATCGGGTACAGAACCCTTTCTATCCACAAGCTTGTTTCCAGTATAGGAAAGCTTGACGTTAGAGTTGGGGGCCAGGGCTGCTTTCTTTGCTGGGCGTCCATGATTGGGTCTAGGTCTCTGCCCGTAAGGAGCACCGGTAACTACAAGCTTGTCTCAAGCAGTTATGTCCTGACACCGTTAAGTATTTTCCTGTTACCGGTATTTGACATTCTGTATTCTTGTTTTTTGTGTTTCTACCGCTAATTTTTTTAAGAATCGTGTTGCACTCATTTATAAGCCGATCCCCATACATCGTTTGCAAATATAAATTAAAAAATTCTTGGCGTATACACGGAAATATAGGATAAACATGTGTCAAGCAAATATGTGAATTTACTATACTGTTGTAAAATTGAAGTAATAAGTAACTAAATTTGTGTCAAGCAATAACTAACGTTTTGTCCAATTCAATAAATAATAAATCAACTTACATCAAGTTTAAGGTTAGACTAACTAAACTTATATCAAGATGAGTAATAAATAACTAAACCTGCATCAAGTTTAGGTAACAAACTAAACTTGTGTCCAGTTGAAGTAATGACTAACTAAACGTACATCAAGTTGAAGTAATTAATAACTAAACTGTGTTAAGTTGAAGTAACAACTAAACTTGCATCAAGTTGAAGTAATAATTAAACTTGAATTAAGTTGAAATAATGACTAACTAACCTTGTGTCCAGTTGACATAATGACTCACTAAACTTGCATCAAGTTTAAGTAATCATTAAAAAGCTTCCATCAAGATCAAGTAATAACTAAGCATAGTTCAAGTTAAAATAATTAACTAACCTTGCAACAAGTTGAAGTAATGAGTAGCTAAACTTGCAACAAGTTGAAGTAAAGACTAACTAGACTTGTAACAATTTACGGTTGTAAATAAATAAACTTTACACTCTGTTAAGAAATAGTTAATTGGAATTACTTTATGACAGCATATAAGTAGGCTTTAATTATTCTATCAGAAACTGAAATCAACTGTAAAAAAAGGATACAGCCATACAAGCCATCAGTACTTACAAGTGTGTCTGCTCCAATGGTCTGACTTTATCCAGCATTTTGATTATT
This sequence comes from Meghimatium bilineatum, assembly GCA_034231615.1. Taxonomy (NCBI): domain Eukaryota; kingdom Metazoa; phylum Mollusca; class Gastropoda; order Stylommatophora; family Philomycidae; genus Meghimatium; species Meghimatium bilineatum. Next base: position 26,395,367 of record CM067322.1, read on the forward strand.
TCATGTAAACCTGCAACAGAACCAAACAGACTGTACATTGGTTTGTTTCAATCCCCAGGAATTATGAGCAATGAAGCTCTTGTTTCCTATGTGCAGTAGAGTTGTCTCTTGAGCTTTCTTTCATACCAATAGTGCCTATCCGTAAAACACAAGGTTGACTATCTTTGCAATGAATGCACAGATTATCAGACTATAAGATATGGGTATAAAAATATATACAAATAGCAGTATAAAAAGTCTCAGCATTTCAACTGTAAGATCTTTTTTCCAGAAAACACAAGACAAACAGGAAACAAACAGTAAATTAATAGCACTAACACAAAGGCATTAGATGCCAGACATTTAACAGGAGAGAAATCCAAGGTAACAATGACATGTATACACAATTATTGTCATTGAGGCAAATATTTAAAAAATATGGGGAATGAGAACCAAAAAAATAACTATGCCTGAAAACAACATGAATGACAACACAGCAAAGGCCCCATGACCCAAATCTAAATAAATAGCGAATGCATTGTGAAGGAAAATATGGATGAAAATGTAACAAAACTAATTCTATAAAAGCAGAAACACTACAATGATGAATATTTGCACTTGATATATGACAATCAATAATAAGTGAGACTTATTATACCAAGAAGATTTCATCTAACAGTGAGATTTATTATTATACCATGAAGATTTCATCTAACAGTGAGATTTATTATTATACCATGAAGATTTCATCTAACAGTGAGATTTATTATTATACCAAGAAGATTTCATCTAACAGTGAGATTTATTATTATACCAAGAAGATTTCATCTAACAGTGAGATTTATTATTATACCAAGAAGATTTCATCTAACAGTGAGATTTATTATTATACCAAGAAGATTTCATCTAACAGTGAGATTTATTATTATACCAAGAAGATTTCATCTAACAGTGAGATTTATTATTATACCAAGAAGATTTCATCTAACAGTGAGATTTATTATTATACCAAGAAGATTTCATCTAACAGTGAGATTTATTATTATACCAAGAAGATTTCATCTAACAGTGAGATTTATTTATACCATGAAGATTTCATCTAACAGTGAGATTTATTATTATACCAAGAAGATTTCATCTAACAGTGAGATTTATTATTATACCAAGAAGACTTCATCTAACAGTGAGATTTATTATTATACCAAGAAGATTTCATCTAACAGTGAGATTTATTATTATACCAAGAAGACTTCATCTAACAGTGAGATTTATTATTATACCAAGAAGATTTCATCTAACAGTGAGATTTATTATTATACCAAGAAGACTTCATCTAACAGTGAGATTTATTATTATACCAAGAAGATTTCATCTAACAGTGAGATTTATTATTATACCATGAATATTTCATCTAACAGTGAGATTTATTATTATACCAAGAAGATTTCATCTAACAGTGAGATTTATTATTATACCAAGAAGATTTCATCTAACAGTGAGATTTATTATTATACCATGAATATTTCATCTAACAGTGAGATTTATTATTATACCAAGAAGATTTCATCTAACAGTGAGATTTATTATTATACCATGAATATTTCATCTAACAGTGAGATTTATTATTATACCAAGAAGATTTCATCTAACAGTGAGATTTATTATTATACCATGAATATTTCATCTAACAGTGAGATTTATTATTATACCAAGAAGATTTCATCTAACAGTGAGATTTATTATCACATCAAGAAGACTTCATTTAACAGTGAGATTTATTATCATACCAAGAAGACTTCATCTAACAGCTGTTTATACTGCTTTGAGAATCCTCTTATTCAAAGGGGGTTTATGTAGGAAGCATGTTACATCATTTTATATGCAGACATTCAATCACATAACCTGCAACCTTTTGGTGAAAAATCAATAACAGGTAATAATTGCAATTACAGCAGAAATGGAGAGGAGAATACAGGCTTTTGAAAACAAATGCTACAAATGAATATTACATATCCATTATACATAAGATAAAACTAATATATACTTGAGAAGCAAAATAAATACTCTTGCAGGCCAACAAGAACGTCTCATGGCAGTGGTGGAAGAGTCGCAAACTTGTGTGGTTTGGCCACATGCGGCACGATTCTCTTTCCAAAAATATTTTGTAGGGAACAGTTGAGTGTGGAAGAAGAAGAGGAGGTAAGATGAAATTATGGATTGATAATATTAAAGACAAGACAGGATTAAGATTCTTCACACTCAAACATATAACTGGTAACAGAGGCATGTCGAAATGTTTTCAGAGTGACCACCCCTTACAACCCTGAAGAGTTATGGGTTTAATGATGGTGATGAATAATTGCAGCAAAACTGAAATGAAAAATGAAGACAAAACTAGGAAATAGGATGAAGTTGCTGATCACAGGATGTACACAAGATATTTAATGTGATATGATCATGCACACAGTTAAAATCTGTGAACAAAGAGTATAGGATGAACAGATGGGCCATGGGAAACACTGTGAGGGAAATCTATAAATATATTTCCAGCCCAAATCCTAAAGACAACATCAACTTCCTGGGAAGGAAAGACCAGAGTTATCATTTTCCAATTCTGTACACATGTACAGCTTAACAATCACCTGAACAGAATACAACCACAACACACTCCAGGTTGCCGGCTGTGCACTCATCCCTAAGAAACTGTTTACCACAACTTTTTTTAATGTCCAGCACTGGATGACATCAGGAAACTGCTTTCCCTTCCAAGGCCAGATATATGGAACACATATGGAACAAAACAAAAGCTTACAAACACATGCATATATCACACAATAGCAATTGGTCAAATGGCATGAGCCCATAGACTGCTGGATCAGCAACCAACCAATCATTAATGTGAATGAATGCGTCAATAAAAACATAACACAATCACGCATTTATCTTTCATTAGAACAGTTGCGAGCAGTTTAGACGCAATTCATGATGATGGGGTAACTTTAATCTTTAGCAAGTTGCATTTAAATTATGCAATTTCGCTCATGCAACCAGATCCAGATTTTTTTGTTTGTACAATTTGCATTATTTTTGGTGAGTGTTTGAAAAACACAAGAACTTGTTTGTTTTTATAGACTTTTAAGTACTCTTTTAAAATGTAAATAAAGAATTGAATGCTGTATATATTGGCATAAGTTTTGTTTGTGTATGTGAGATACAAGAAGTGTAAGAAAGTGGTGAAGATCAAAGTAAAAAAAATATTTTTATTTTAAATTACTGACCTGTAGTATACTGACCTATAAAATGTGTGGCACCCTGAAAAAACTCTTTTACTTACTTAGACATATCGTATTCTTATGTTATTTCACAACCAAACAGGCGAGCTCCTAATATCGCTGATAAAACAAATAAAACGTGGATGTCACTTACCTTGTCGGATTCATTTTGCTCTAGGTGTAGGACTAGTGTCCATGACATCAATATAGTTGACCGATACTTGTCAAGTGTCATTTCATAACGACAACATGTTTTCTACTTTGAAAACGAACGTAATTCCCAAGAATTCTTCATCATCAGACTCACAATCCGTAATGATTTTATGGAAAATTAAGGACATTACAACCCAATTCACAATCACTCCGACTGGGACAGATGACTAGAAATTTAAAAATACCACTCCCACATTATTCTCTCTTCCAAACACAATGGAGGAAAAGGAATTATAATACCAATGGTACCTGTGACTCACTGATTCCAGTCACGTGAACATTAAACATCATGTGGTTTAATGTTGCTAAATGAGTGCATAGCAATGGGCTACAAGCATCTCTGGTGGTTTTTTACAAATAGAAAACCATTGGCGACAAATTGCTCGATGGGCATGTTAAAAATTAAGATTAGTAGATATGTTTATGTGTGTAGCAGAAAAATCACAGAAAATAATGATGCAATCATATTAAGGGTATGCATTTTTTCTCTCCAAGCATGAAATGACATGCATTATACAGAAACCTGTGCATTCAAAATACAGGCGCAATTTTCAGGCCTGTATTATTTTATTCCACATGCACCAAACATTGAAACAGCATTATCGTAAATAAGCTAACATGATAAGAACATGAAACATCATTATACTAGATTGACAAACTTGATGAGAACATGAAACATTGGAACAATATAATTACAGATTATCTAATCTGACCAACCACTTCTAAAATGACCATAATGATACAGCAAGGACATATCTTATATCTGAAGTCATATGACTTACCTGGAAGAAATATTAACACTGTCCCCCTGACTGTTGCAAAGCCTGTGTGGTCATCTTTCCTACACAAGAAAAAAGGCAATATATATTTTGTAACATTATGTTCAAATACAGATTGTTTAAGAATGCACGAATTTGTACTATTTCACTGGCTGCCAAAAATATATGTTTTATTACATTTCAGCGACCGACTGTCTGAATATGTTGACTTCTATGTTGATTTTCAAACTCCAGCTGATTAGCAAGGATGCTTACCCTCACATTGCTAATGTGCTTGCCACCCCGACTCACCGTATGGGAACAAAAATGAGTATGACATCATAAAGTTCATAATAATTTATCGAATACAGTCCATAACCAATATTTTATGAATGAATAAATGCAAATGTCACTGTGAATAGGTGGTTCACCATCTTCGTTGACAAAAACCATTGAACCTCGTTAGATGTTGGTTATAGTGACGATTAGATTACAGATAATATCTACAATTTTTATACCAACACTCTGCTACCAATGTCATACATGGTCTTTAACAGATTCGCAGTAAAGAAAATACTTTACATGTGAAATGAAGTGTCTGAGAAAAGCTGCACTGGTAACCAAACTAGATAAAATAATAAATGAAGAAATTAGGAAAAGAGTTCGTATAATATCATGTATTGAACATAATGATCTTTCCCTTTTGGCAACAACTTGTAAACTTGTCATTGTTAGGACATTCGTCCAAAACATGTTTAGCCCCACAAAATTAATTGACATATAATATCTAAAATTCCAGTTATGTGCAGCATCATGATTCTCAGCAAAATTTGCTGCTTCATTTGAAATTGCTTGACTTCGACGCATTTGTGGCAATGTGTTAGCCTCTGCAGCTCGACTTCTCTGTGTTTATCAACAGTTTCATGTTGTCTGTGACGACGTTGGTGTTCTCTATTCATAGCTTGTTTATTTTCTCTTTGCGCTAGTGATTTTAGCTTAGCTCGATGCAGATGCAAATCAGCAGCATTAAAAAGTCGTGTTTGCCATCGTTGAAGGGTTTCTTGATCAAATTTTTGCATCGCTCAGTTCTGTCTATATTCTGCAGCATGAATCTAAAAGAGTAGCTCTTGACTTTGACGACTCAACCATCTAGCTTTTAGCAATTTTGTTTTGTTATTGTGATTGGATCATCTTCATCCATCATTTAAAGAAAATCATATGTATATTTTAAATAACTTAGATAACCACAAGTCAACACAAAAGTTTACCTGTTAGCACATCAATAACATTTGTATACAAAAATGTAATCTGTTTTCAATAACGTCATGACACTAATCATTTTTATTGGATGTCACACGGAATTCTGTGACTAAATGTGCTATTTATAGAGTGTTCCGGAGAGACTGACAGAACATGGTTATTATATTATAGATATTCCAGTCTTTCTACCACCAATATTCACCTCTCTAACATCTTAACACAGGTAAACATGCTGAGATAGTGAGACAGGGTTCACTATTAACTTCTTCAGTATTCAAATGCACAATTATTATTGTTAACATTCTTTAAGGTACAGTGGAGGGTCGAAGAAGAAAGGAGGCCAGAAGACATGACTGGTAATATCAAACACTCGCCAAAGACAAATGTGATGGGTCGTTGGTACAAATATAACGAGGACACAGCGCATTTTAATTCTCTTGTCTACATCCTGATGGAAATCTAGTAGGACCATGGTCCTGCTACAAGAGAGATCAAGTGGGAGTTTGAAAATGAATGCCAAAGAAGAATATCAAGGACTAGACAGGGTGTGAAGTTTCTAAACTGATCAGGATGGTAGAGGATAGACGCTTGGAGATATTTCTGAACCAAATGTCTTAATGTGACATCCCTACAACCGTGACGGGTTATGGGTTTTATTATTATTTGATTATTGTTAACTATGAACCACAAACAGCAAAATACAGAGGAAGACCAAGAACAAGTTGGACTGAAGGAGTTACCAACATTCTAACACGGCACAGTATTACTGCATATCAAGCAACCAAATGTGAAATAGCCAGAAAACAGATTGTCATTCAATCCTGCGCCAGCATAAGCAGAGAAAAGCCGATAGATAGATAGATGGCCCACAACCTATTCAAAGAATATTTTATTGTTAACAAATTCAAAAATGTGTTTAGGATACCCTTGTTCCTTTTCTTCCAGAAGATCAAACTCTTTGATGAGACCAACTGCCATATCATACATTGCTGGCATAATTTCTGGCCGATTTTCATCGACAACTGGTACCTGACCAAATAAATAAATCAAATTAAATATAACCATACCTCTATGATAGGGTGTCTACTTAAAAATGAATGTAAGATGGTCACATACATTTGAATTTACTGAATAATTTCATATTTGAAAATATGGAAAGTAGAACACTGTGACAATAGGCAAAGTTAGCGGGTGGACAGATTTATGAAGAGTAGGACATTGCAACAATAGATAAACTTAATAGGTAGACAGTTCTTGGAAGGGTAGAACATTGACAATAGATAAAAATAAATGTGTGAAATTATGAGGGTAGTAGAATATTGTGTCAATAGACAAAGTTAATGTATGGAGACATGAGGGTAGAATATTGTGTCAACAGACAAAGTTAATGTATGGATATATGAGGGTAGAATATTGTGTCAATAGACAAAGTTAATGTGTGGAGATATTAAAGCAGAACATTATGCCAATGGACAAAGATAATGAGTGGGGATAGTGCAGCACATTGTGTCAATTCATTCAGTGACATATTTTTTTTCCCAGACCAGTCTTCTTTATGTATGTTTTGAATTCATCACAATGTTGTGCACGTTGCTGTATCCAAGAACATGTTTAAACAAAATAGAGTATCTCTTGTCCATCTGCAATTTGGTGACATTCTTATTTTTCTGCATTCATTCTCAAACTCATGCTAGATCTCTCTTGTAGCAGGACAATGGTCCAATTAGATTTCAGCAGGATGTAGTCCAGAGAATGGAAATACACTGTGTCGCTAATTTCTTTGCATGTTTTGGTGATATGACAGCAGAACATTGTGTCAGTAAACAAAGTTAATGGATGAACAGACACAGTTAATTTGTGGAAAGATGTATTTGCTTTCAGTCAGTTTTGCTCAATTGAAACATCAAGTTTTAACTACGAAAATAATTCAGACTACTAAATGCAAATGTTACATTTATTTTATTATTTAATCAAATGTTTTTTCAAACATGACATTTGATGTATTAATGCATTTATTCTTCTCTCTGCCAGAAAGTAGGCACAGAATTTCATTTAACTGATACTTACCTCTCCCAGTCGAGATATCAGATCATCAGCAAAAAATTCTGAAACATGGTGGTGCAGCGTTCCAACAGTAACAACTGGTGCTTGTTCTAAGTGGTCACCAAGAGGGACACGAAAATATTCGGCAAACATCTGAGTGTCAAATGTGGCTGACATTAAGATGACCTACAAGTTGTATACATTATAAATATGGATCAGTTAATTATCACATAATGGAAAGTTAGTGTATATAATTATGATGTGTGTTATTATTTTCCATGTCTCAAAAAATCAACATTAATTCATTCATTAAGTGCCGTCTCCACAACGAAGATTGGCTGCAACGGACCCCCAACATCCCGACTCTTGCCATGGAGGTGCACTCTTGTCAGACTGTAACCTGTCCATCTTGTGATGTTTCCCATTTGTATCTCTGCCTACCTCTTGCTCCCCTTCCCTCGACTTTACCCTCAAGTAAGGTATTCAACAAGGTGTCATGTCTTTAAACTCCTAGCGGACCAAGGACAATAGGGATATATAGAAAAAAATTATAAATAGGTTGTCGCTTGGCCCACTATGAGTTAATATGTCCAAAATACTTTATATGTTTGATTTTTATTTATTTTAGTAGTTCTCTTGTCATACGAAGTGTTGTTAAAACCTCTTTGTTCATTTACTTCTCTTTCGACAAAGTCTCCTTATTCTTCTATATATCCACATCCGTATTAATAATAGACTATAAACTTGTGAAACATGGACACTTCATAAAATAGTGGCATTGAGAAATCAATATTTTAAAAAATGAAATGCTACAGATGGATATTGAGAATACCACGAGCAGCAAAACAAAAATACAAAACAAGAAGTATTATTAATATTCAAAATGGAAGATAGCTCATACAACAACAACATGACAAAAGAAGCAACAATATTTCATAGATTTGTGGATACTATGAAAAACAGCACATGAGTAAATGATAATACAGTGAAACCTGTCAAGCGGAACTACAAGAAACTGAGAAGTTTTTCTGCTATAGCCAAGCAAGGTGTGTTATGAAAATATAACCAGACAATCATGTTAACTAAGATCAAATAAAATACTATACTAATGCATTTATTCACAATACAAGTGATTAGCGATAATCATGCCCTGTCCAGAGTAAATTTTTTTTGGGAATATGCAGGCTCCCAGGAAATTTAATTTTGTTATTAAAGGTTCTAAGTTAATATTTCTCTGGTTGCAACCTATTCTTATTCCATATGCAGCCTAGACATCCCATATTTGTTCCCTAAAGCATTAAGCAATTTGGAATCCTCAAATGTAGCTCTTAATGTAATACATTGTGTGGAGGGCTTTTGGGTTCTTCATTACTAGCTACACCTAGACCAGATGTATGTATCCTCAAGAGCAGTATGTATCCTTTTGCAATCTACATTTAGAAAATATTCTCCCATGTGGAATTACATTCAAACGATACCTTCATGAGTGGAGAGTTAAAATACATTTACAACATACCTTAACATGTGGAGAGTTACTTCTGAGTAGCTTCTTGACAATAAGAAGTAGAAAATCAGACTCAATGTCTCTTTCATGGACCTGGTGAGTTAAAAAGAAAAATGATAGCAGAATGTGCTATGACTACCCGGTATATATATATATATATATCTCGTATGCGTGTGTATTTATATTTTGTTTCTACATGTTACACTTGTCTACAAAATATGTGGTTCTCCCTTTTTTAAATGAAAAGTTTTTACATATAAAAACGTGTGTGCTTGTATGTATGTATTTTTGCAAAGATTTGTATAATATAAACATAATTTTTTTTTAATTTAAATAAATGTTCAATAGATTAGATTGGTATGTTGATTATCATCTTCGCACACCAGACATGTCCATAGGTGCTCCGATCGCCGCTTCAGTAAATCTCTCAGGGTATAACGGCTGACGGTTTCGACTCTATGTTGGTTCACTACCCTTTTTTAACTCGTTATTAAGGGTTCTCTTCTGGCCACGCCCATCCATCCTGATATTGACTCATGCTTATTCATCTCAAAATCCTCTGATTATGAGGACTCACGAAGAGCAGTGAGTATGTCTGCTCGGTCCATAGGCTGACCTTCTGTTGTGGTGGTGAGACTAGCTAATTTGTCATCATGTTCGTTTCCCTCCATGCCCGCATGTACGGGGACAAAAATAAGTGAGTTTTCGTAGTGATGCCTGCTTTTTAGCTCTCTCCAATGACTCCGCCCATTCTCTACGTACATCACCTGTTTTGACTTTCTGAATCATATTCAGTGAATCACTTAGTATGCAAGCATGGGAATAGGTTTGCGACTCCAGCCAGTAAAGTGCCTGCGTTACGGCGAATACATCCATAGTTAGACTGCACGTTGTTGCGGTACAGGCACCACTAGCTTCGTGTACTGTTTTCCCTTTTGATCTGACCGTAAAGACCCATGCACATCACTGGTGATGGATGACCGACCCGTCCGTGTAAATCACAACATCTGAATCATCGGCATTCTCGCATATTAGTGCTTGACCTCAGTATCCCCGCTTACGTGGATGTGTTTCTTGCACTCTCTGTTGAGTGTAACGACGGTCTTGACTGCCTCTTGAAAGAACGTAGGAATAGGTATCCATTCCTCGCCAGGAGCTATGTCTTCTGGGGCGCAAATATTTTTAGTGGTATCCTTGGTCCAACCCATCCACGAGTTACCTCTCTTGAGCCTGCTTCCCTTCACAAGAGGGAGCTCGCTGTGTAGTGGGTGGTCTATGTTAGAACTCACTCTAAGGTATGCACTTGCACGCCACAGATCAATTCTATGAAATTGAATTGAATGTTCAATAGATATACAATAAGATGAAGTAATTCCTTTAGTTTGAGCTTATAGCTCTTGACAACACATAACACATCCTTTCTGACAAAAGCACAGCTGAGTAACAGGTGACCCTCATTCAAACTCATATAGGTTTTGCAGGTGTGTTGCTGAACCAGATGGGAGCAAAGAATAGCAACAGTTACCTGCCATGCATGTCATAGGAGGCAACTAAGGAAGATTGAAGTGGAGCTGGCTGTCCCATTCCATAGTGATTAAAGTGATCATAAGCCATGACAGTCTAATGTATCAGGCCGAATGGTGTAGATATAAAAAATAAGCTGTAAACCACAGCACAGTCTGTTCTCTGGACTACATCCTGCTTATCTGCAGGGGTTTGAGAACGAATTCAGAAGAAGTATATGGTTTGTTGTCTCAAAAGCATGGTTGTGTTATGGATTTTAAGGTTGCATGTTCAGCTCCCAAAAGGATGCACTCTAATGTAATATCCCAGGATCATAACATCCTACCAAGAGTGTAGCATATACATCTAGGCCAATCAGTTCATCATTCTTCCATCATCTTTGTTGACGTATCTGAAAAGGTGATTCTTCTGGCATTCCCTACCAGTTACAAATCTGTCACAGAAGGACAAAGATGCAATGTCCACTAGCCAATGAAAATTATATGATAAAAGTCAAAAGTAAGAATTTGAGACAAGACATGCATTTAACTCATGAGAGGGGAGGTGATAATAGAACATACATAATTTAACATAAAACATTTATAACTGTAAAGATGTTTTTTTTTGTTCATTCTCAAAGTCACTATAAGATGAATGCTGGTGAGATTTTTCTGGAAGAAAAGACTCTTATCATCTACTAGAAGTATACTGTTGTATGGTATACAATCAGACAAATACAGGCAAACACATGGAGGACCAAAACACATGCACACACACAGAGGAATACAAATATGAATGCTGCTACATACATATTACACACAGATGTCTTCAAGATAGAATCAGAAGACAGTACTACACCCAGTCTGCCACAGACATAAACAAGAAATCATAAGACAGTACTACACCCAGTCTGCCACAGACATAAACAAAAAATGAGAAGACAGTACTACACCCAGTCTGCCACAGACAATAACAAGAAATCATAAGACAGTACTACACCCAGTCTGCCACAGACATAAACAAGAAATCATAAGACAGTACTACACCCAGTCTGCCACAGACATAAACAAGAAATCAGAAGACTGTACTACACCCTGTCTGCCACAGACATAAACAAGAAATCAGAAGACAGTACTACACCCTGTCTGACACAGACATAAACAAGAAATCAGAAGGCAGTACTACACCCTGTCTGCCACAGACATAAACAAGAAATCATAAGACAGTACTACACCCTGTCTGCCACAGACATAAACAAGAAATCAGAAGACAGTACTACACCCTGTTTGCCACAGACATAAACAAGAAATCAGTACTACACCCTGTCTGCCACAGACATAAACAAGAAATCAGAAGACAGTACTACACCCTGTCTGACACAGACATAAACAAGAAATCAGAAGGCAGTACTACACCCTGTCTGCCACAGACATAAACAAGAAATCATAAGACAGTACTACACCCTGTCTGCCACAGACATAAACAAGAAATCAGAAGACAGTACTACACCCTGTTTGCCACAGACATAAACAAGAAATCAGTACTACACCCTGTCTGCCACAGACATAAACAAGAAATCAGAAAATAGTACTACACCCAGTCTAATACAGACAAGTAATCAAAAGACAGTATTACATCCAGTAATAACAATAACTTTCCATGTGTGTTGTAGAGGCCTGAAAAGGGAGCAAAGAATAGTGACACTATTACCCGCCCGATCCCATAAGTACTATTATCTAGGTCAAGTGACCCAGATACCATACTGAAGTTGGATGTGTCAGTTTGAAAGTCAGATATCGCAACCAAGCGGTAAACAATAACAATTCATTCCGTTCTCATGACTACAGTGTGCTAATATGCAGTAGTTTGAGAACACATCCAGAAGATAACTAAAGACTGTACCTCATCCAAAATAATGTGTGTAAACTCATGCATGTTCTTCTTGTTGATTAGTTTCTCCTTGAGTACACCAGTTGTACAGTAGAGCAAACGTGTGTCCTCACTGCTCTTGCGATCCATGCCATACTGCACAGAAGACAATCAAATGACACAATAGTGGTAGCCAACTTCAGACTGCTCTGTCTTAACACTAATATAATTATACATACATGGTTTAGTACTTCAATATAATATTGAGGCTATCTTGTGAAATTTGATATGTTTGTTTGAGAATCCCAGGAATTGCGAGCAATTAGCTCTTACTTCCTATGTGCTGTGGGGTGGTTTTTTCTGAGCTTTCTTTCATATCCAAGAGACTTCAGCTTTTGGCTTAGTGCAATGCCTATTGAAAGAGCCTTCTACTCAGAGGGGGGTTGAAATTTGATATGCAAAAACTATTTTGAGACTGTCATGAGAAGTTTAACACAACAAAATAATACTGACATTATAAGGAGATAATTTAGCACAATAAAATAAGAAGTTTGGCACAACAAAATGATGTTGAGACTATCATGAGAAAATGAATATAAAAAATAAGGTACATTACATATCAAGAACCTACCACGCTCAGTTTTTTAAGTAATATGCGCCGATCATAATTATTTAGTAGTTTGTAATGTCATCGTGGAATGCAATTTTAAAGTAGTTTTTGTGAGTGAATTGTGGCATAATTTAATCTCGGATAAAATGAGACATTTTGTTAGAGACATATAGAGTTTAGGAGGGGAGTGGGGGTACGTGTTAGGATTAAGTCTAACATTCCCCCTCCCTAACTCTAGGATAATCCCTTCTCCTCTGATGCGCATTCATGGCATTAAATTGTGCATAATTTAATCTCAGCTAAAGCCATTTTGTTTTTCTAGCTACACGTCTGCTGGTGACATAATTTCATTTATGACACAAAAACTATGTGCACTATAACAAACTTGGAATGTAGATACTCATATCTAACATCGTTCACATTTTGGAAATTGGCAGCATATTAGTTAGGTCCTTGATATGTGATCATACACTAAATAATATTGAGACTATCCTGTGAAAGTTAGTACAACAAATACAATTGAGACTATCATGAGAACAAAATAATAGACCTATCATGAGAAATTTATTACAATAAAATAATATTGAGCCTATCATGATAAATTATTTACAACAAAATGTGTAATCTGAGTGAAAGCTGGAGAAATCTGCCAAATGTAAAGAAAGACAACATTTTCTTTCCTTGGAAGAAAGCTGCAGATTATATATTGGAGAGAACTTGTTCCAATTATAAATCAAAATCCATTTATAAAATAGTAATAAATATAAGTCAATCAAATGCTAAATATGCACAAATATATGAAACATACCTGAAATCCACAAACACTTCCCAATTCCCAACCTCGTTCATCACACACTCTCTGGGCAATAGACAGAGCTGCAATTTTGCGAGGTTGTGTGACAACAATGTTGCAGTACCTGAACTCGTTCGCATAGCGGTCCAAAATAAACTGGGGTACCTGAGTGGTCTTGCCTGATCCTGTTGGGCCTTGGATAATAGTGACCTGGTTGCTCTCAATTGTATTGACAATCTAGTAAAGAAATAAACATGAAACTAGAACACTCATTACAGTAAAAGCAATATCTAAGATAGGAAACTGGGAAAACTGAATTAGAAAATGTTCAATTTCTAAGATAACTTTCAAACTAACGATATTGGTTTACCCAGTATTTCAGGTGCAATATAAAACTGAAAGAAGCACAAATTACCAACCATAAGAAAGTAAAACATCCCACACAAATCAAAAAATAAGAATCCTGCATATGTTCACATCTCCAGTGTGTTGTAGGGTTCTAAAAGGGAAGCACAGAATAGTAACACTAATTGATATTCAAAATGATGGCGACTTATTATTATAATTAAAATAAATTATATAGCTATTAAATATAATAAAATATCACAGAAACTATATATTTTTGTGTTTGCAAAGAACACAATATTAAATCAAAGAATAGTAACACTGTCATCTGCCATGCATGTTGCAAGAGACGACTACAGATATTGGACTAGCTATCCTATCCTCAGAAAGGTAAAGTAAAATTTGTACAAATCAATACATTTTGGATATTACGAGGCGTGTTCAAATGAAAACGGGACTTGTGGATTTATTTAAAAAGTATCATACGCAATTTAATATTTTCAACGGAATTGAACAAAGCAACCACTTGTGAATAAGAATGCACCTGGGTTCATCAGAAAAAATCTCCGTATGCATTTAGGCAAGCATCCCACTGTTTAGGTAGACGTCGAATGCCGTCCGAGAAAAAGTTGCGTGGCTGTTCTCTGAACCATGTGGTCACCGCTGTCTTCACGTCTGCGTCGCTGTTGAATCGCTGTCCCTTTAGTGCTTTCTTCAACGGTCCGAACAAATGGAAATCACACGGGGATAAATCGGGACTATAGGCTGGGTGATGAAGAACTTCCCAATTCTTCTTTGCCAATGTTTCCTGCACAATTTTTGCGACGTGCGGACGAGCGTTGTCGTGGAGAAGAATCACACCTTGAGAAAGTCTGTCTGGTCGCTTAGCCTTGATGGCCTTATGCAGCTTGTCTAAAGTGTCTTCTTCTGTTGCAACAATATGCGTCTGACCTGGCCGTGCAAGATCTGCCGTTAACTCACGTCCGTCTTTAAACATACGCACCCACTCCATCACTCTGGTCCTCGACAAACATTTGTCACCATATGCTGCCTTCATTCTCCGATGAATGTCTACTGCTTGACATCCTTCAAATGAAAGAAACTGGATCACAGCACGCTGATTCACTTTGGACGGGTTCGGAATCACACCCGCCATATTGTTAACAGTCTTCTGCAGCACATATGCATGCTGGGAAGATGAACACGTGACCGTATGTAAATTATTGGATACTCATTACTAGTGCAAAATGTCATCAATATCAGTGCGCTCTATCACGCGTGGTGTAACAAGTCCCGTTTTCATTTGAACACGCCTCGTACAATAAAAAAGGAATAACCTAAACCAACCATCTAGAACGGTGTTTCCTAATGTGGGGCCCATGCCCCACAGGGGAGTAATTTTATTGTTTATGGGGGCAATTCAGAGAGGAATAATACAATTTTTTGAATATTAAATTTTTTTATATTTTACATAAGAGGCATCAGAATTTTAGAAAGACAGGTGGGGCATGGTAAAATAAAGAAGATTGGGAAACACTGATAGAAACAACATTGGTAGGAAATGTAAAAATTAATGTAAGCAACATCAAAAGACAATACAACATGGTAGAGGTTTGTTGAGGTATGTTCACAACTTATTTATAACTTACAGTGTCACGGGCATCAAGAACAGGAAGTTGAGCATAACTGTGTTGAAATGTGTAGTTCTTGTAAACATCTGTAGCATTTTCTGGTATCACCTCATCAGGGACTGCCATTGATCCACCATGGAGATTGCTGTCTAACTCTAAGCGCTCCAATTCACCACTCAACGATTGTGCTGTTCCATCTTTACTCTGTCCATTATAAACAAATAAAATTACATCCTATAACATTACTGTAATATGAATAACCAAATGGTCAGAGGGTGTCCGACAAAGTGGATGGTGCCGCAGTAACCTAATGAACAAATAGTCAAGCAAAATGAATTAAATAGGTTACAAAAACACTTACCTTGCCTATTAATACAAAATATATTTTAAAAGTATATATAAAAAAAACATACAATAAAACTAAACAGGACAATCAATAAACCTTTCGCGATCAATGAACAGCAGTCCTAAAGATGATATTGTATTGTTCTGTCATTTCTCGGTCTTGTTTCACATGTATTTTGGTGTATTTTTTATATTTCTTCCTTGTGTAGTTTCACCTTTGGCCTAATTTTAACCCCTCCAAGTTATCTCCACAATTTGGTCTGCCATGTGAATGTCTATAGTGTCGTTCCAGCTCGTTGTTTTTTGTTGTGTATGTAGTCTTGATAAAGGCCTTTTGGTCAAAATGTTGATTTGTGTGTGTTACTGTGTGCGTTTCCAATTATTAGCAAAACTTCATTACCCTGTTCCAAGCTTTAAATGTAAAAAAACATAGATAAAGGTAAGTTGAGTTATGAATCAGTATCACAACATGCTATATTACCGGTACTCATGTATTCTTAAATAACTATATAACAGCTAATACAAACAAGCATAATTAGTGTCACCATAGATTCTTACAAAATGTGAGCACTGATGCCCATTTCCTAGTAGCTGTGCTGACAAACTGAATTAGTTTTGTTTGTTTGCAAACAACGAGTAACTCTATTAACTGAAAAAATTGAACCTGTGTTGCTTGGTTGGTGGGCGTGTCACTTGTTCACATCATTTCTGTGGCTCCTTCATTGAGCAAAATATAGGCAACACTGAACAACTAGCAAGTGTATGAAAATGCAAATCAACAGACATTGGGAACTCTAAAAGTAACATGTAGGGAAATGTGAATCATCCAAGAAGTGTAGGGAAATCTAAAACAGCCAACAAGTGTAGGGAACAAAACTCAGAAACAAGGTTAGTAGAAACTGAACACTGCAGCATGTGTAGAAAAATACTGAATATGTCAACAATATAGGGATAACTGAATACGTCAACTGGTGTATAGAACACTGAAAACTTACGATGGATGTGTGAGACAGCAGTTCTGTTTGTTCTTGATATTTGTACTCTTCAGCATACTGGTGCCCCCCTTTCCTGCAACATGCATATAAAACAGAAATATGCATGAAAACCTGTACAATCTTTAGCTTTTCAGCTTAATGCTCTTTAGCAGCCAATATTTCATTCAAAAATCTGCAAGAGTTTGGTGACTGTTGTGTGGTGTTGTAAAAGAATGTTTGTACCGTAATTATTAAAATGATGGTATAGGGAAATATGAGATCATACAGAGATAAGAAATGTAGGATATCATACAGAGATAAGAACTATATGAGATCATAAAGAGATAAGAACTATATGAGATCATACAGAGATAAGAAATGTAGGAGATCATACAGAGATAAGAAATGTAGGAGATCATACAGAGATAACTGTAAGAGATCATACAGAGATAAGAAATGTAGATCATACAGAGATAAGAAATGTATGAGATCATACAGAGATAAGAAATGTAGGACATCATACAGAGATAACTGTAAGAGATCATACAGAGATAAGAAATGTAGGACATCATACAGAGATAACTGTAAGAGATCATACAGAGATAAGAAATGTAGGACATCATACAGAGATAACTGTAAGAGATCATACAGAGATAAGAAATGTAGGAGATCATACAGAGATAAGAAATGTAGGAGATCATACAGAGATAAGAAATGTAGGACATCATACAGAGATAAGAAATGTAGGATATCATACAGAGATAAGAACTGTAGGACATCATACAGAGATAAGAACTGTATGAGATAATACAGAGATAAGAAATGTAGGAGATCATACAGAGATAAGAAATGTATGAGATCATACAGAGATAAGAACTGCATGAGATCATACATAGATAAGAACTGTATGAGATCATACAGAGATAAGAACTGTATGAGATCATACAGAGATAAGAACTGTATGAGATCATACAGAGATAAGAAATGTAGGAGATCATACATGAATAATAAATTCCACACAAGGTGTGTCCTGGTGTATTTATGCCTTCTAGGACGCAAATCTGTTTAATAGAACATGTGGTTTGAACGCCAACCATTCACACTGAACTAGTGGTACAAATGTGTGTATTAGTGGTGCCTCCAAAAAAAAAACAATAGCTGAATTTCATTGGTCTGTACAACAATACATAAATTATTAATAGAATAGCAACTGTTTACCTTCCATGTATGTCATAAGAGGTGACTAAGTTTATGGTAAAGATATACCGGTAAATAATATGGACAGTAAAGATCTTAGAATTGTGCGCAATATATACTGGCAACAAGAAGCAGCCATGAAAGTGGATAACATTACTGGGACATATACACAAATAAAACAAGGTGTACGCCAGGGTTGTATATTGTCACCAGATTTATTTTCTCTTTACAGCGAGAATATCTTGAGATCAATTAATGAAATACATTCATTCAGTAATTTCACTATTTCAGTCAGTCTTCATTATGGCTGTGAAGTTGAACTCTAGAGTCAAGAAGGGACGAGTTGTATTTCTGGAATATCAACGTCTCCATATTTTGTGGTAAAAGGCTACTACTGTGGTCAGTGATAATATCTCCTGCAGTACTGAACAGCCTTTCCGATAGCACACTTGTAGGTGGTGGTGCAAGAAATGCCTGCGCCAGTCTAGTCATACTTGGAAATCTTTGCTTATTGGTATGCCACCATGAAACTGTATCTGACTGTCGAGTTTGAAGTGGCTCTGACAGGTACTGTGTCATCTCAGTGTTAATGCTGTTGCATTTGGCAATTACAGAACGATCTGCGGTGGGATTTTCCTCGACAATTGTTTCAAAACAGCTCCATAGGCTGAACTCGTACTGTGTGGCAGTGCTCACAGAAGTCAAAACACTAGTACTACTACTAGTAGCTGATGGATCCTGTGCACTGACTGTGTTTGCTGAATCAATAATGGAGTTGGCTGCTAACAGCAGATGAGCTCTAGCATCACTTCTACCATGTTCGGAGAAGCACAGCTTGAATCAAGGATCCAGTAGTGTGACACAGGTGTAAGTACTTTTAGATTCAATGTCCTCAAATCTGCTGCTAACAGCTTCAAGCAGGGCTGCTTTCATAGTTTTGGTCCCAGCATCACTAGCTTCTTTCTGGAGGAAAGCCATGAGTGTTTTCACTAATGGGATTACAACTGATATTGATGCCTGAGCTGCACTTTTTCATTTGCGAGTTCTTCAAATGGTGCCAAAGTAGCTACCACATTCTCCGTGACTGCCCACTGCTGTGTCGTTAGCTTAGTTACTGAATCAATTTCAACACAGTACAGGCTGATGCTGCGCCGTTGTTCTAACAGACATTGTAGCATATAGAACGTTGAGTTCCATCATGTTGTCATGCCTGGATAAGCTGATGTTGTGGTAGGTTTAATTCATTTTGAAGTTCATGCAAATGACTGGTTGCTGAAGAAGAGTGTTTGAAATATTCTACCAATTTTCTTCCAGTACTGATGATGTCAGCAATATACTTTAGACTCAAAAGACCATCACGCACACACAGCTGCAGTGTGTGTGCAAAACATCCAACACTTGAATAGCTACCATTACGAAAGCATTTGGCAATGTTGAATGCATTGTCTCTCACAACAACATGACACTTCTCACGTGCAATTGATCACTTATCCAGCATCATTTCAAAATGTGCAAGCAAGTTTATGGATGTATGATGTTCATCACATGCAGTACAATGGAAGACTACACTGCGGTGAACGAAGGCGTCTGTTAACCAATGGCCAGTGAGGCCCATAAATGACTGAGTGGTTTGTTCACCTGCCCAGATATCTGTTGTGAATATGTAACTAGTGTCAGATATCATTGCTGCAATTTTTACCTTCAGACATTTACACATGTCAGAAATGACATGTTCAGCAAAGTACTTTCTTGAAGGCAAATTCATATCTTTTTTGCATTGTATGCATCAACTTTCTGAAACCTGGTTGTTCCACTACTTGAAAAGGCTCCATATCTATGGCTATCATTTGGGCTATGGCAGCATGAATGCGTTTAGCATTGGGACTGTTGATGTCCCAAATTTTGGCCCGGTTCCATGCCTGCACAATTGACTGCTGGGTACTGCAGCTTGCTTTGTGCAAACACATTCCCAGATTTATCATAGATGTGGTCGCCAATACACTGGCCTCCAGTGATGCTTTCTTTTCCATTATTTCTTCATAGCTATTCCTGTGCATCGACCGCAAATGGGTCTGCATTGATGATGCTGAGAAGTTTTTGGGGCGATCTGATCGTCCACACCATAAATGTTTGTCACACAACTTACATATTACCTTCGCTGAATCATCGTCTTTAACCTTGAAGTAATCCCAAACGGCGCTGTATGGCTTAGATTTTGATGCCATTTTATTTTATCAGCAAGATCAAAGAAATTTATGACAATACTAAATATTCAAGTCCCACACTCATGAAGTAATGCACCATTAAAATTCAAAATGAGTGTTTATTTTTTTTAATTCGTATTTACATCAGCAAGAAATAGTAAACCGGAAGTGCTACTGTACTACTGCCTAAAATTCAGATTGGCCTCATGAAACTTGCACAGGAAATTCACGTGACTAGGCAACACAAATCCGGAAAAATTGGACAGAAGCCAGATTTGAAAAATGGTTGTATTCCGGATTTGCCGGAGCCACCATCCAGTACACCCCTAATAATAACCAAACTGTCATAGGCTATTGGACCATAACATGGAAAAAGTCCTTGTTCCTTTGTTTATTATTATTTCTCAATGACATTATTTAACATTTGGTATTTTTGAGTTACCGTACATTAATGATCAGTGACAATAATACATTATCATAGTTGTTACTGCATTGTAATGATGATGATCTTCTTCTTCTCGTTTGCAGTTTGACATGTCTACACAGCAAGTCCTGTTTTCTTCATAAATGCTGCTGTATTTGAAAGCTCCTCAGTGCTCCCATACATGTTTCTGTGTGCATCCATCTTGCGGGCCAGTGTTCTTCCCTTAATTGGTTTATTGTATTGCAGTATATGTTCAGTGGTCTGTGCTGCCTGCCCACAAGGGCACAGTGGTGATGGGACCAATCTTAGCCTATTTAAGTAGCTGTTTAATCTGTTGTGTCCTGTTCTGAGGTGGAAGATAATAACCTACTCTGCTCTGTCGAGATAGTGGTAATTGTCTTTTGGGTGGTCGACTTTGATGAGGGTCTTCTTTTCTTGGTAGGTGATTTCTTAGCCTTTTTGTTCCTGTGTTGCTCCATCCTTTGCCAGTCTCTCTGCCTCTTCATTTCCTGGTATGCCACAGTGGGATGGTATCCACTGTATTACTACCCTTCTTTGGATGCTCATGTCTCCCATGGCTTTCTTCAGGTCTGGCAGCTTATCGCTGTCACAGGCTTGTAGGACAGACATAGCATCAGTAAGAAATACCACCAGCTGGCATTGACTTGTGTTTTTCATTATTTCTGCAGCCATGTTTAAAGCATGTACTGCAGAGTAGTTGGAGCAGAATATTCCAGTTGGTGAACAAGTGGATTCATTTTTTTGTGTGGATATTTTATGTACACGCCAGCACCTCCATTCTTCACTGCTCTGGTTGCTGATCTGTCTGTATATACTTGTATCCATGCTTCTCTGGGGTACATATCTTCAATCATGTTGCATACTATTGTTTTCTTTTGGAGATTATTCAGTTCTATCATATGCGGTAGTTGTTTATGGTGGTTCTGATAGTGAGATTTGGGTATTGCTCCCACGGAACTGGAGAAAATGTTGGTGATATCTCTCTTGTTATGTCTGGTAGTTTTTCCTTATATTTTCTGTTTAGTTTTTTGGATCTGTGTATAAAACTGCTCCTCTTCAGTCTTCCACTGGCTAGGTCACTGTATCTGGCCCTCATTGGATGTACTGGCGTGCTCTTGTACTTAATGATGATGATGATTCAATCCCTTTCGCTGTGAGCAGGCAGCTCTTGACAACCCATAACCCTTCTGGCGAATGCACAGGTTTTTCTCAGCTGTAGTGCAGTTGTGTAGAGTGCCTTGTGTATAGTTGGATGCAGTGGTAGTTCTTTTCAGATGTCTGTTAGTTTTGGGCACTGCAGTAGTAGGTGTTCGACAGTCTCCTCTTGTGGTTGTTATTGCGATGTAGTAGTAGTTTTCATCAGTCATGGTCTAGGCCTACAGTTTGGTTACAATATCTTGCACCTTTTTACCTGACACATCAAACTTTAGCATGACTTCTTTGTCAATTTTGACCTTCTTGTGATGGGACATCAAACTTCACTCCCAAAACCTCCTTAGTTTTAAGTACTTGAACATCTGGTTTGCGAGTGTTCTGAGCATGAAATGCTGAGGCAGACATATTGGCCAGAGGAAACAACACTGGAATCAAAGATCCATGGGACACTGTATGAACTACAAAAGACAGTGAGTTTTATTAAGGAGACAGAACTACAGATATAGACATGTTTAAAGTGACCGAAAGAAGAAGAATCTGGTTTGCGCATTTATGAAAAATATTGCTTTAGGTTTTAAATTTTATTTTTTTGTGACCCGCTTATTTGAAAAAATTAATATATAACTCTCAGAGTAATGATGACAGGATTACCTGAATCATGATTTCCATATTTTAATGGTCAAAAGCTAATATAAACAAATAGACTTGCATCTGTAGTTAAAAGGAGAGTACCTCACCACAAAAGGGATAAGACCTACAAAATAAATGACCAATGTTTGGGAACCTCCCTAACCCACGATAAGTATTTTATAAATTTCAAGAATAAATGTGTCTATATTAATATCAATCAATCAATATCAATAAACCCATAACCCTTCAGGGTAGTAGGGGTACCACATTGGATGCTTCAGCACACAGAGTCCTCCAGCGAATTCTATCCTAAGCGATGCGGATGAGTGTAGAAATATCTAGCCTTGTCCATTCCCTGATGTTGTCTGTCCATGCCTTTATTTGTCCTCCTCTGCTTCTTTCACCCTCGACAGTTCCCTGCAGTATTGTTTTTGACAAGGAATCGTGCCTGCATACATGTCCGAACCATGCTAGTTTTCGTCGTTTCACTATCGAAAGCAATGGCTCCTGCACACATCTCTACTTTATTTCTTACGTACACATTGGTCTTATGTTCCCTATAGGAAATTCGTAGAATTCTTCTGTAGCATTTATACTCGAAAGCCTGTAATCTCTCCATGTCCGCAGTGAGTGTCCAACTCTCACAACCATACAACACAACAGAAAGCACCAGCGACCTATACAGTTTGATTTTCACTCCAACACTGATGTTGCTTTTCCAAATCACAGTTAGCCTTGACAAGGATGCTAAAGCCATCTCCAGCCTTATTTTTAGTTCTGCTTTGCATTTACCATCGCTGCATATACTGGATCCGAGGTGTATTTCAGTGGGCAAAAGGTTTAGCTAGTGGTGCCCATCTCCTCTCCAGCTGTCCTTCTGATGTGGTTATATGGATGTGTCTTCACTCTCCATCTCCATTATATATTAATATACGGGTGTATGATTCAGGACAGGATGTTATTGGGATATATGTTGGTCATCGATTCTGATGGAAATATCTCATATTGAAGTAATATGGAATTTAGTACTGTGAGGTAAGTTAAATCCATTTTATAGGGAGCCTAACCATTTTTAATTTAGTCATAGTGAGCACTAGTAGGCCACTACATTTATTAAGTACTTTAGCCATATTTTTACAAATGTAGCTTTTAATAATGTTCAACACAGCATAAAACAATAATTAATTTTTAAAAACATCAATATTTGCTTTAATTATGCTAATAAGTCACCATTTTGAATATTAATTAGTTCTTTGTTCATTTGAAAATTCCACCAATGTTAACAGCAGGTAACATTTTTGTAACATTCAGGTAACATTTTGTCTTAGCGAATGCACAAATATATAGTTTGTGTGGGTTTTTTTTTATTTGAAATTAACTCAATTCAGAAATTATTATCAGCTATTAAAAGTCTACTTTCTGGTGAAAAGTTGAGTTTATAATTTCCTATATGTTTCATGAAAATTATTTTGATGCCAAATTAATTCTAAAAATATTCATAACTTTTTTCCCGGATGGATGTACAGACTTGATTGAGGTATCATTGCATTGCAATTATCATTGAATTTCAACAAATGGTCTATCTATCTATAGTGTTTCTTCTTCTTCGTTCATTCTCAAACTCATGCAGATTAGTAGGATGTAATCCAGAATGTGTTGTGTCATGGTTTTCATATTTTAAATGATATTTAGTGCTATTTTAAAATTTTGTCAAAGTACCTACCTTAATCACCTCTTACGGCGTACATGGTAGGTAACCGGTGTCAATATTATTTCTCCCCTGTCCTCTCATGTTCAATTTAATTTTAAAGTTTGCTTGTCTATTGCCCAAATTGCAAATCTTACATTTCTACATTCCCTGCCAAGGCCAAACACAAAGATTTGTCTAAATAGGCCTATGTCCAACAAATAACATGGAAATCAAATATTACTATGATATCAACTCTAACCACAATCCAGTGGTGTGTAAAATTCATGTAAGCCTAAAATGTAAAAAGACAGAGCATAAAAGAAAGCCTCACAGGTAGACACATCAGCACTGAAACAACAGGATAGGCCTATACAACAAAAATCTTTAAATACCATGTAGTGGAGAGGTTGTACTGAACAGATATGAACACCAACTGATAAAATACGTGGAACAATACTGTTCAATACATATACAAAGTGATAATCCAGAAGAGAAAATAGGCGATAAAAATATAATAAGAAAAGTGAAACAATTTGATTTAAACAACAACAACAAATTTACTAATAAGAAAAGCCAAGAACAAACAAAAAAGGAAACATTGATGACAGATGAAATACTAGAGAAAATCAAATGTCTTAGACTAATTATGTCTAGGTCTACTGAACTGTATGTAGACTACAAAAATTTAAAACATGATATTGATAATAATCCTGATATTTTGATTAAAATAATGATACATCTGATATGCTCGGCTACATGATGATATTGTCGTGAATTGATAGAAAAAGAGTGCCGTCAGTAAGACAATAATATAAAATTATTAAAATATAACTAATAAAGATTGTTTTAATATCTTAGAAATAGTGACCATCCAAGATGATAGCCCACGTGAATACCCTATTAAAATAAACTCCAAAACTGATTGTATGAATGAATAATGAATGATAGTGAAAAACTGATACATGCCTGATGTTGTGGTATCTCAAATGCACTTTGTTGAAGATTTTCAGTTTCTCGGATTCTTCCATTGCTCCACCTGTAGCAGGGTCGAAAAGTTGTCCTTTCAGTGTCGATGAAGCAATAATCTTTGGTTTATACTTCTGACTCTCCTCTTGACCGATTCTGAACCAGTCTTCCATTTCTTCCATGTTCATTTCTGCTGTTATAACCGCCATGGCTTTAACTTAACAACAGTTTTGATGTCTTTTCGTAACCGAAATTACAGACGTCTACACAATTGATTCATCCGTGTTTTTCGTTTCGATCATAGTTACCACTCAATATTTTGTTACGGAATAAATTCCGATTACATCAAACAATTTTAAGAAATTAAATTTTTTAAGCAGTGCTGCAGAATTTAAGAAAAAGTGGGAGCAGGTGCACCCAACTGCAGAACCAAATGACCCCTACCATCAAATGTCATGCAAGGAACAAACCATCATCTTCAGACTACGAACTGGCCACAACAGACTGAGAAGTCACATGTTCCGAAAGCTGAAGATTGGCGAGACAGACTTGTGCAACTGTGGACTGAGCCCAGGAACACAAAAACAGGTAAACCCATCTCTAATATTTTTGGTTAACAGCGTCTCGATTACTCTAACGGCTACTTTAATAACCTGTCATACCAGTAAGATCAACAGACGTTCTAATAGTCAGGGGAAACATGAGTGCAAAAGTAAGGCAAGGAAGACACAAGAAAATTGTATGACAATTTGTACAGGGATAAGAAACCAACGGTAGATTAAAAAGACACCATTATTATATCTATCTATTCGCTAAAGGCTTTATTGCCTTTCAGCGTCAGGGGTAGAAGAGTTATCTGGAGATGGCCCTCATGTGTGCGGAGTATATTGTGGAATTTGTCATCTCTTTCATTTCGGTGCTCCATTGTTTTTGAGGTCGGCCTCTATGTCTGCCATCACTGTATCTGTGTAGCATAGCTTGCCGTGGTATGCTGTTTGATGGTAGTCTGCTGATGTGTGCACACCATTTGATCTGTTGGCTTTTAATATAGGCCTACTTCAAGATTTGGGCGGTGTCTGTTCTTTGTCTAATGTTCTCATTTCTCACTCTGTCTCTTAGCGATATTCCTACGATTCTGCATACTGCAGCATACGCATGCCATTTCAGCTGTCTCTAGTTTACGTTTTGTGAGAAGAATAACATGATAATATGCAATACATTCTTTAAACATGACAAAATATTATATATATATACATGGCGGAGAAATCCTGGAGATAAAAATAACCAAATATATTTTATTATGATCAACAACAGATGTAGAAATTGTGTAAAGAATACCAAAACATACCCAGGAGATGATATAAACTCTGTTCACACACCAGCGGTGTGCAAAATTCATGTAAAACAGCATAGAATAAAGCAAGATCCACATATAGACACATCAACACTGAAACAACCGGATATAAAGTAAAAATATTATGTAGAAGTAAAGAACAGATATGAACGTCAAATGATAGATGCATGGAACGAATGCATGAATAGAAGGGAGAATTCAGACAAGAAAAAATAGGCAATAAATGGGATAGCCTAAGGAAAAACATTCAAACAACAAAAGAAAATTTACCAATAAGAAAAGTCAAGAACATACATCATGTATGTTCTTGATTTTTCTTATTGGTAAATTTTCCATGTAACATGGATGACAGATTAAACTTTAGAGAAAATGCTAGATAGAAGGAAAGCTAAAAATACCCCAAAATACTAATTTATAGACAGAGATACTTAACATGCGGTGGCGTAGTGTCAATAGATAGCAAAATGCTCGGTGTTCCCTCCCATTAATAAACAACTTAAACAGCACACACCACAGAAGACGGATGTGTCTGGCCATTGGCGCTAATAAAACTACATCTTGCTGGAAATCTAATATGACCATGGTCCTGCTACAAGAGAGATCCAGCGGGAGTTTGAGAATGAATGAAGAAGAAGAAGAAACAGCGCACAGAAATGTATAATTTACTATAACCATTAGTAAAAATTTTAATATAAAAAGGATTTCTCAGATTTAACTCTTTCAGGACTTTATTATTTTTAGGTTTGGATCAAATTAATTTTCAGTAGAAAAATTTCCTTACATGTGTTTTTCATTGTATCACTTGACATACTAATATTGATAAATAGTGTATGTGTAATGTGTTCTGCAGACTCTGGGCTCAGTCCACAGTTGCACAAGTCTGTCTCGCCAATCTTCAGCTTTCGGAACATGTGACTTCTCAGTCTGTTGTGGCCAGTTTGTAGTCTGAAGATGATGGTTTGTTCCTTGCATGACATTTGATGGTAGGGGTCATTTGGTTCTGCAGTTGGGTGCACCTGCTCCCACTTTTTCTTAAATTCTGCTTTTAACATGGTCTTACATTCATAGTACATAGTATCACTTTCTATTTGTTCCAGTGATCCTCCTTTCCTAGCCAGGAGATCAGCTTTTTCATTTCCAGGTATGCCACAGTGACCTGGGATCCACTGCAGTACTGTTTCTTTGGTAGTACTGCTGAGGTGTAGTAAGCAGACCGTAAGTTCATTCATGCTCGTGTTCTTTGGATCTTTCAATGCCTGCAATACTGACTTTGCATCCGTTATAAAGACTACATGTCTATTGTGACTCGGCAAGCAATTCATGAGCATTTTGGCTGCCTCTACTATGGCTTCCATTTCTGCTTTGAAATTTGTGGAATGTTTGCCTGTGGGTATGAATTTCTCTATTTCTTTTCCATCTGGTGTTACTATATATATTCCTGATCCTCTATCTAATACTGCCTCTTTTGCTGATCCATCTGTATATACATGTGTCCATATATCCTAAGGGTATGCTTTCTGTATGTGATTCTTGGTTGTCTCTTTTAGTACTTGTATAGTAGTTTCTGTTTTCGAAATAATGCTTGATATATTGTCCATAATTTTTGGGAAGTTGTTCCTGTCCCAGGTTGGATATGTGCTAAAGGTGTTTAGTGGTTTTAGATTTTTTAGGTCTGTATCTGTGAGTGACTTCTGGAGCTGTTTAGCGGAGTGTAGAAAGCTTCCTCTTTTGAACCACACTTTTGTAGGTCTTTTTAGTCTTTGGTTCATTTGATGACTCTCCAAACATTTGAACTTTGCATACTGTGTGAGGATTTTTTCATTTCTTCTTTCTTCCATTGATGGCAAACTTGTGCATGTTTCCATTTCTGTGATTGGGGTAGTATTCATATCTCCTGTTATAATTCTAAGATTGTGGTTTTGTATCTTTGAGATCTTTTAAGTGTTACTCTTGGCTGCAGTCCCCCATGCTGACATTCAATATTCCAAGGCTGGTCTTACGTAACCTGTGTATGCTCTACTTAGGATTTTCCCATTTGCACCCCAATCTGTTCCTGCCAATTTTTTAAGCAGTGTTGTCCTCATTGTACCTTTTGTTTGGCACTTGTCTATGTGCTGTTTCCATGTAAGTCTTGGATCAAAAGTGACTCCAAGGTATGTGGGTGTCTCATCTTTTGGCAATGCTTGGCCTTTTATGGTTAGTAGGATTTTCTGTGGTTTGGTGGACATGCTGAAGATGGTATGGGTAGTTTTTTGGGCATTGATGGACATGGCCCATTGGTCTGTCCACTTGACCAAGTTGTCCATAGTTTCCTGTAACCTTATTTTTGTTGTGCCTACGCTCTCTTCACTGATCCATATCATCTGCATACATTGCAGCATTTACTTTACGCGAGAGGATTTGGTCAATGTCGTTCATGAAAATAAGGAATAGAGTGGGGGATAGAACACCTCCCTGTGGTACTCAATGCTTGAAGAGTTTTTTTCTGCTGTGCTTCATTTCTAGTTTCACTGCTGCTTTTTGGTTTTGCAGGTAGTGTTTTATCAAGAAATACATCGGCACTGTCACTTTGTTTTGCTGTAGTTTAAAGAGGAGTCCATCTGTCCACAAACAATCAAAGGCTTTTTCCATGCCTACTCACACCACTGATGTATGCTTTTTTTCCTGGAAAGCATCCTCTACTTCCTGGGCAATTAGCATAATCTGATCTTCAGTTGATCTACACTTTCTGAAGCCAGCTTGCTTATTTAGCAGGATTTTTATTTCTGTTTCAATAACCGAAGTAAAATGTCATTAGTATGTCATTCTACTGAGAAATATCTTTATTTCTGCTTAAATAACCAAAGTAAAATGACATTAGTATTTAATTCTTCTAGGATTAGTCTATATTCCTGGTTGAATAACCAAAGTAAAATGTCATTAGTATATCATTCTTCTGGGATTAATCTATATTCCTTTTGTATTAACTAAAGTAAAATATTATTAGTATTTCTTTATTTCATTTATCTATATTCTTGCTTAAATAACCAAATAAAAATGTTATTAGTATTTCATTCTTCTGGTATTAGTCTATATTCCTGGTTAAATAGCTAAAGTAAAAAGTCATTAGTATTTCATTCCTCTGAGGTTTATCTATATTTCTGGTTAAATAATCAAAGTAAAATGGCATTAGTATTTCATTCTTCTGGGATTTATCTATATTCTTGCTTTAATAACTACTAAATTAAAATGTCATTAGTATTTCATTCTTCTATCTGTATTCCTGCTTAAATAACAAAAGTATAATGTCTTTAGTATTTTATTCCTTTGAGATTTATCTATATTCCTGTTTAAAGAACTAAAGTAAAATGTCATTAGTATTTCATTCTTCTGGGATTTATTTATATTCCTGCTTAAATAACTAAAGTAAAATGTCATTAGCATTTCATTCTTCAGGGATTTATCTATGTTCCTGCTTAAATAACTAAAGTAAAATGTCATTAGTATTTCATTTTTCAGGGATTTATCTATATTCCTGCTTAAATAACTAAAGTAAAATGTCATTAGTATTTCATTCTTCAGGGATTTATCTATATTCCTGCTTAAATAACTAAAATGTCATTATTTCATTCTTCTGAGATTTATCTTTATTTCTGCTTAAATAACTAAAGTAAAATGTCATTAGTATTTCATTTTTCAGGGATTTATCTATATTCCTGCTTAAATAACTAAGTAAAATGTCATTAGTATTTCATTCTTCTGAGATTTATCTATGTTCCTGCTTAAATAACTAAAGTAAAATGTCATTAGTTTTTCATTCTTGTGCAAAGCAATCAACTGCTTGCACTAAACTCTGGGATCACCACCCAGTATGCCTGACCTGGTCATGAACAGTTTGTCATATGACTCACAACATTGTGAAACTATCTACTCAGCACACTGGTAGCATATCCTATTCAGGACGTAGCCATCAACCCAGCATTTTTTGGCTTTAGTGATTTTCTAGGCAATGTAAATACGTTCAGTAGTTTGTCATTGCTTTCTGAACAGTCTGGGTTCTCAAATTCCTGTTGCAGGGATTGAACTCAGTGTCTTTGTTGTTACAGAATGGCTCTGTACCACTTCACCAAAGAACCAGACTCAGTTCATACACATACTAAATTTGAAGGTAAACAGTGTTGCTATTCTTTGCTCCCCTTTCAGGCCCTGGCAACACATGGGTGTCTAGTGTATTATTGACAGGCATGCATCACCACACTGGACCTTAATTCACCGATTCATTTCTCATGGCTTTACTTCTTTACTGATTAAATAATGGATAACAACACTGCTCCTCTATAATTCTTGTCAATCAATACTGTGATATTCATCTTTAAACTGTCATTATAATGTCATGTTGTTTGTCTGCACCAAGATGACATGTGCAGAACACTCTTGATTTCTTTAACAACAATATTAACAAGTTTAACGAATGTTTCTCCCTCTGAAGCCAGATAAATGAAACAAAACAACAGCTAACAAGTACATGCATATATCACACACAGACAGTAGATCAAAGGGCATGAGTTCATGGACTGCTGCATCAGCCATCAACATACAAGTTACAAGACAATGCCATATAATTTCTATCACACATTTAAGGTTTTAATTCAAAGCACTCTTAGTATAGTAACTTTGTATAGTATAGTGACTTAATGTATTGTAATTAGGGGTGTACCGGATTTCGGCTCCGGTAAATCCGAAATCCGGCCATTTGTACAAATCCGGCTCTGGTCCGATTTAGGCCGGATTTGTGTTGCCTAGTCAGGTGAATTTTCTGTACATGTTTCATGAGGTCAAGCACAGTGGCACTTCCAGTTTACTATTTCTCGCTGATGTAAATAAGCATTTTAAGAAGAAGAAAAAAATTCATTTTTAATTTTAATGGTACATTACTTCATGAGTTCGTGGGACTTGAATATTTCGAATTTTCGTAAATTTCTTTGGTCCTGCCGATAAAATAAAATGAGATCAAAATCTAAGTCATACAGTGCCATTTGGGATTACTTCAAGGTTAAAGACGATGATTCAGTGAAGGTAATTTGTAAATTTTGTGTCAAACAGTTCTTCTCAACATCATCAATGCAGACCCATTTGCGATCGATGCACGGGAATAGCTATGATGAAATAATGGAAAAGAAAGCATCACTGGAGGCCAGTGTATTGGCGACCACATCTATGATAAATCTGAGACCGTGTTTGCACAAAGCAAGCAGCAGTACGCAGCAGTCAATTGTGCAGGCATGGAACCGGGCCAAAATTTGGGACATCAACAGTCCCAATGCTAAACGCATTCATGCTGCCATAGCCCGAATGATAGCCATAGATACGGAGCTTTTTCAAGTAGTGGAATGACCAGGTTTCAGAGAGCTGATGCATACAATGAAAAAAATGTATGAATTGCCTTCAAGAAAGTACATTGCTGAACATGTACTGGCCATTGGTTTTAACAGACTCATTCGTTCACAGCAGTGTAGTCTTCCATTGTATTGCATGTGATGAACATCATACGGCCACAAACTTGCTTGTACATTTTGAAATGATGCTGGATGAGTGGTCAATTGCACGTGAGAAGTGCCATGTTGTTGTAAGAGACAATGCATTTAACATTGCCAAATGCTTTCGATAAGTGTTGGATGTTTTGTACACACACTGCAGCTGTGTATGCGTGATGGTCTTTTGAGTCTAACATCATCGGTACTGGAAGAAAATTGGTAGGACATTTCAAACACTCTTTTTCAGCAACCAGTCGTTTGCATGAACTTCAAAGGGAATTAAACCTACCACAACATCAGCTTATCCAGGACGTGACAACACAATGGAACTCAATGTTTTATATGTTACGACGTCTGTTAGAACAACAGAGCAGCATCAGTCTGTTAGTTTGTTCTTTTCGTGCTGCAAGCGACATATAGGGCAGAGGTTTTGGTTCTCCATATGATGCTTCCCGCTGCCTGCAGCATTAGTTCCTGGATGGTCTTACAACCTATTAATTCCCCTTCTTTAAGAATGGTGTTTTAAGGGTTGTTTTCCTCTTTTTATTTTACCCTCAGGTGACCACATAAGGGCTTGTTGGTTTATTCTGTTTACATCTAGTCATAAAATGTGACCAAGGTATTTCCATCTTTATTTTCTTATTATGTTTGAAACATACTCTTGGTGAAACATAATCAGTCTGTATTGTTTTGAAATTGATTTGGTAACTGGGCTAACGGCACTTCAGTTGGCAGCAACGGAGAATGTGGTATGTACTTTGGCACCATTTGAAGAACTCACACGTGAAATAAGTGCAGCTCTGAAACCAATATCAGTTGTGATCCCATTTGTGAAAACACTAATGACTTTCCTCCAGAAAGAAGGTAGTAATGCTGGGATCAAAACTATGAAAGCAGCTCTGTTTGAAGCTGTTAGCAGCAGATTTGCGGACATTGAATTTAACAGTGTTCTTCTTCTTCTGCGTTCGTTCTTTAACTCCTGCAGATTAGCAGGATGTATTCCGGAGAACGGAATGCGTTGTGTCATGGTTTACATCATTGCTGCGATATCTGCACCTTTCGGCCTGACACATCCGACTTCAGCATGGCTTTGGGTCACTGACCCTATATGGGATGGGACAGCCAACTCCATCCCATAACCTCCTTAGTCGCCTTTTACGACATGCGTGGAAGGTAAACAGTGTTGCTATTCTTTGCTCCCCTTTCAGGCCCTGGCAACACACAGGTGTCTAGTGTATTATCATGAATTAAATATTTCTTTTTTGAGGTGGAATTTATGTGCAGGCAAGTACATGAAAATGTTGCATTGACCACAAATTACTAAAAAAAAATGTGCTTATGTTTCAGACTTTAGCAAGGTGCAACAATTCAGACTTTAGCAGAGTGCTAGGTTTCTGACTTTAGCTGTGTTCTAAGTTTTAATTTTATGTGTAGTTTATTTTTGCCCCAATAATATCGATTAAAAAGTTCTCTTACCATCATTGATTCTTTTCAAATATACAATATATGTGCACATTTCATTCTCATGATTTTCTGATGACCAAAATTCTCATTATCAAATTTCTGATGACCAAATTTCTTATTTATTTTTATTCTATTTTAGGCTGCAGAACCTCCTATTGCCAATTTTGATGTAGACTTCAACTTCTATGATCGACATGTGTTGCCAGCTCTTACAAATCGTGTACCATGTTTCCAATCATCAAATGTATGTGTTTCATTATTTATTGTCCACTTGTATTCTTGTTGTAAATATGTTTACTCTTAATATACACATGCTAAAACTCAATCTGTATGTGCTGCTTCTTCTTGTCTGAAAGTTTACTATTTACAGCCACTTGAAGTGGTAAACACAGGACAACTGAAAGTCATTTTCTGGTGGCTTTTATTAAAAAAAAATTGAAGATGACTGGAAGCCACTTCTTGTGGCATTTAGTAAAACTGAATGTGAGTGGAAATTACTAAAAAAAATGGATTTATCAAAAATAAAATGAATACCCGGACAACATTGTATATTTTACAAACTATACTACTGTACCAAGGGTTACCAAATTATTATACAGTACCAAGGGCTACTAAACTATTCTACTGTACCAAGGGCTACTAAACTATTCTACTGTACCAAGGGCTACTAAACTATTCTGCTGTACTACTGTCTATGAAATTATTCTACTGTACCAAGGGCTACTAAACTATTCTACTGTACTACTGTCTATGAAATTATTATACTGTACCAAGGGCTACTAAACTATTCTACTGCACCAATGGCTACTAAACTATTATACTTCACCAAGGGCTACTAAACTATTCTGCTGCACCAAGGGCTGCTAAAGTATTCTACTGCACCAAGGACTATGAAAATGGTCTACTGCACCATCATCAAGTGTCATCTCTGCAACGAAGGTTGGCTGCAACAGACCTCTAACATCCCATGTCTCTTGTTTTGGTGGTGCACTCTTCTAGACTGTAACCTGTCCATCTTGAGATGTTACTCTCCCACTTATATCTCTGTCTACCTCGTGCTCGCCTCATTTCAACTTTACCCTCAAATAAGGTCTTCAAGAAGGTGTCATGTCTTTTAATGTGTCCAAAATATTTTATTTGCCTGATTGTTATTTGCTTTAATAATTCCTCCTTTGTTCTAAGTGTTGTTAGAACCTCTTTGTTTGTTTTCTTCTCTTTTCATGATGTTCTCCCTATTCTTCTATATATCCACATCTCAAAAGCATAAATTTTGTCTTATTGTTTGTTTAGTGTCCATGTTTCTGGGCCATACATTAATATAGATTACATGTAACATTTTATAATTCTCATTCTTAGCTTGTTTGTAATTTGTTTAAGGTAAATGAAAATAAGGTAAATAGGTTACTGAAGAAAACTCAATATAAAATAATAAAATATAGAAAATAACAATAAAACAAAGAACAAATATAATTGTCAACGTGTCGGTCCAATTGGGACCTTTATCAAGACAACAAAACCCCACCGAGGCCAACTCCTTGAAGTGGAGATGGGGCTTAGTCCAGCCAACAGAGGCTGGAAACTAAGATTGGTCGGGCCAACCCAATATCGAGCAGGGTCACAATCCTGCCCAAGCAAGCACAGGTGCTGAAGTCAGAGATGCCAGGCTGAGAGGCGCACCAGCAACCATGGTATGCAAACTGAATAGTTGACATGGCTGCATGACAGAATTATAAAAATCGTCATGGTAATCGCCCTGTGAAGTTCCCCCAGGCAGGAGCAGTGCTGGATTCTGAACCTCGACAGAATCCACCCCCAGCTACTGGAGGTCCCTCTAGTCTACCTCGTGGAGCCAGGAGGCAGAAGAGGAAAGCGACTGGCCAACCAGACAGGACGAAAACCCCTCTGAATATTATGCACTGGAATGCAGAGGGAGTTAGAAATAAAAAAACCAAACTCGAAAACACCTTGCACCAGAAAGAAATTAATATTTGCTGCATACAGGAAACCCATCTCAATGAAAAAATAACATTCAAAATACGAGGGTACCAATGCTTTAGAGTAGACAGGAAAGATCAGAGGAAAGGCGGCATACTAACTCTGGTCAAGGATAACATCAACGCCATAGAAATGAAAACACAAGAGGAAGGCGCAGAATACCAGATGATTCATATGAAAGACAACTCCCTGTGAACTGGACATACTAAACTGTTACTGCCCAAATGACATCCCACTAAACATGACCAGTATTAACATCCCGAACAAACACTTTCTGGCAGTGGGAGACTTTAATAGCCACTCCCAAAGTTGGGGATATAACAATGTAGACAGAAGGGGAGAAGAGATAGAAAGTTGGCAAGATGATAACAACCTAATCCTCCTGAACAATCCACAGGATCCACCAACTTTCTATTCAAGAAGATGGCATAGCACCTCAACCCCAGACCTGACATTCTGCACCTCAGAACTGGCTGGAATAATGGAAAGAACAATAGGCGAACAACTTGGTGGCAGTGATCACCATCCAGTTATCATCCAAGTGAACAAATCAACAATTACAAGACCTACTAAGCCAAGATGAAACTACAAGAAATCAAACTGGCACATATATAAACATAGAGCAAACCTACTTACAAAAGACATAAAATTAACAGGCAGAGACATCAACACTATCTATTATCATGGAGTTTAATAAAGGAATACTTTCAACCATCACAACAGAACCACATCATTCTACAAAAAACCAAAGCAAAGTTTACTAAATAAAAGATAGAAACACAGAGAAGAAGCTGGAGGGAAAAAACTCAAAAACTAAATTTTGAAAAGGAAGGGAGAAAGCTGTGGAAACTAACCAAGCAAATTAATGATAGCAATATCCAGCAACAAAAAATTACATTGGAGGATTCAGGCAAACTCCACTGTGGCAGACAAGCTTGCGGAATCTTACAGAAAAGAAAGCACAATTACCATCAATGCATGTAGACAATGAAGCATTCATTAAGAAATGAACAATGATAAGAACACAAACTGCCCAAACATCATGTCCAAACTATTCACAATAGAAGAACTAAAGGCATCTATAGGGAAATTAAAGGATAGAAAATCACCAGGACCGGACAGTGTCACCAATGAAATGCTTAGGAACCTAGAATGGGCAGCAATGTACAAATTATTACAGATATACAACTATAGTTGGGAAACAGGCAATGTACCACAGTCATGGAGAGAAGCGTTTATGTGTCCTATTATTAAAAAAGGCAAGGACAAACAGAAGCCCGACAGTTATAGACCAATAATTCTAACGAGTTGTGTCTGCAAGACAATGGAAAGGATGGTCAACAGAAGACTAAAGTGGTACCTAGAGTCAGAGAAGCTATTGGTGCCAGAACAAGCTGGGTTTAGAGAATGTAACAGCACAGAAGACCAATTAACATTCCTGTCCCAGATCATAGAAGATGCATTTCAAGAAAAATAAAAAGTTTTCACCCTATGGATAGATCTTCAAAAAGCTTTCGACAAGGTCTGGAAAGATGGATTGATAATAAAGCTGCAAAGAAACGGAATTGGGGGCAACATGAGCAAGTGGATCCGTTCCTTCCTACACAATAGGAAAGCAAGAGTTACCATGGAAGGATATAACAGCAAAAAAATTCTTCTAAAACATGGAGTTCCTCAAGGATCAGTATTGTCTCCAACTCTGTTTCTTGTCTTCATAAATGATATAATTTGTGAATTGCCACAAGGTGTAAGAGCTGCAATGTACGCTGATGGGTGGTGTGGTGTGTAGAAGAACATCTAAAGATCGCCAACAAAAAAATACAAAAGGCAGCAGACAACATAGCAGCATGGGCAGATAAATGGATGGTAAAGATAAATGCTGGAAAGTCTTCAACAACACTCTTCACACTCTCAAATAAGGACAAAGCAGGAGAGATAAAACTCGGAAATGTACATATCGAAACAGAAGACGAGCCGGTGTACTTGGGCACTACGCTAGATTAGAGACTGACATGGAGGCCTCACATTGAGAAAATAGAAGCAAAGGCAAGAAAGAAACTTGCCTTCCTGAGGAAATTGGCAGGAACAAACTGGGGGGCCAATGAGGCAACCTTAAAGACGGTATATACTGGTGCAATTAGACCAGTACTAGAATATGGATCAACTGCATGGACTTCAGCAGCCAGCTCCATCTACAAGCCCTGAACAAAGTACAAAATCAAGCACTTCGTCTTATCACAGGTGCCATGAAGACCTCTCCCATAAATGAAATGGAAAATATTACAAAAATCACCCCCTTATCATACAGGCGAGACACTAAGATCATGGTACATGCAGAAAAGTACAAGAGCATGCCAGCACATCCAATGAGGGCCAGACACAGTGGAAGACTGAAGAGGAGCAGTTTTATACACCGATCCAAAAAACTAAACAGAAAATATAAGGATGAACTACCAGACATAACAAAAGAGATATCACCAACACTTTTTCCAGTTCCATGGAAGCAATACCAAAATCTCACTGTCAGAACCACCATAAACAACTACCACACTATGATAGAACTGAATAATCTCCAAAAGAAAATAATAGTATGCAACATAATTGAAGATATGTACCCCAGAGAAGCATGGATACAAGTATATACCGACGGATCAGCAACCAGAGCAGTGAAGAATGGAGGTGCTGGCGTGTACATAAAATATCAATAAAAAGAAAATGAATCCACATTTTCACCAACTGGAATATTATGCTCCAACTACTCTGCAGAAGTACAGGCTTTAAACATGGCTGCAGAAATAATTAAAAACACAAGCCAATGCCAGCAGGTGGTATTTCTTACTGATGCTATGTCTGTCCTACAAGCCCTTGACAGCGATAAGCTGCCAGACCTGAAGAAAGCCATGTGAGAATTGAGCATCCAAAGAAGGGTAGTACTACAGTGGATACCATCCCACTGTGGCATACCAGGAAATGAAGAGGCAGACAGACTGGCAAAGGATGGAGCAACACAGGAACAAAAAGACCAAGATATCACCTACCAAGAAAAGAAGACCCTCATCAAAGCCATCAGGAAAGTCGACCACCCAAAGGACAATTACCACTATCTCGACAGAGCGGAGCAGGTTATTATCTTCCACCTCAGAACAGGACACAAGAGATTAAACAGCCATTAAATAGGCTACGGTTGGTCCCATCACCACTGTGTCCTTGTGGACAGGCAGCACAGACCACTGAACATATCCTGCAAGACTCCAGTATACTAAACCAGTTAAGGCAAGAACACTGGCCCACAAAGATGGATATCCACAGAAAGATGTATGGGAGCACTGAGGAGCTTTCAAATACAGTAGCATTTATTAGGAAAGCAGGACTTGCTGTGTAGACATGTCAAACTCCGAATGAGAAGAAGAAGACAACAAAAACAGTTAATTTAACCAAAATGGCTGGGAGAATGATTTCTCTCACCAGAAAATCATCATCATTAAGTGCTGTCTCCGCAATGAAGGTTGGCTGCAGCGTATCTTCAACATCTCCTGTCTCTTGTCTTGCATTATACAAGACTATTATTATTCCATCACTATGCTACCAGTGCCAAACCTGGAGAATGACAGCACAAGACAAAAGAAAAATAGTGACAACAGAAATGACATGTCTACGAAGAATACTCGGAGTGTCATTAAGATATAGAATTATAAACAATTTTTATACAAGGATCGCCAAAGCAAGCAGTACTTTCGGCAGATTGTATGCAAATGTTTGGCGTAGAAATGGCAGTGGTACTTCCAGTGCTGTTATACGCTAGTGAAACATCGACTGTGTATAGACGTCATGTGAAAAAACTATCATTTTCATACAAATTGTCTCAGAAAAGTTATGAACATCAGATGGCAAGACAAGATTCCAGATACCACTGTCCTTGATAGAGCTGGTATTCCCAGCATTGACACGATCCTGATGCAGACACAGATTCATTGGGCAGGTCATTTGGTGCGTATGCCAGACCATCGTCTGCCAAAGATACTTCCCTATGGTGAGCTAGAGAAGGGTATACAATCTCAAGGTGGCCAAAGGAAGTGCTACAAGGACTCGTTAAAGAACTCACTGAAAGCCTTTGAAATAGACCACAATACATGGGAAGAACTTGCACAAAATAGATCTACATGGCGTTCTAAAATAAAAAAGAGCGCATCATCTTGTGAAAAGAAGAGAAATGCAGCAGCTCAACAGTGGAGAGCAGCTAGAAAGTCATGGATAGACCAAGATCTGTCTACAGTCGTCATTCCATGTCCAAACTGTCCAAGGACATTTACAGCTCGAATAGGGCTCATTAGCCATCTACGAACTCATAATCAAGGACATAACTAAAATTGAATTTTCAAAAGTGTATGTAACAAATGGTCATCATCACTTGTGATGGATGAACAACAACAGAATTAGAAACGATAAAATCAGACAGATAACCAAAACAATACCAGTATTAGAACACATCAAAAGACAATAGATCAAGTGGTTTTCACATGCTTCCAGACTACCGACAATGCAACAAATGGCTATGACACATAGACATAACTGTTATAAAGCCAGAGGCAGACCATGTAAAAGATGGATCACAGAAATCAAAGAAGCCACAGGAATGAGCTTACAAACAGCGCACAAGAAGGCCATCTCCAGAGAACTCTGACACTGCAAGGCAAACAAGGGCCACAGCGTATAGATAGATATATAGGTGCACACATATTCTTGTTTCAGCTATTGCTCGTGTTTGGATACATTTACATGCTTGTGCATGTTGTGTGGGTATCTTTCTTATATCTATGTATTGATCATGTTAGATATATACTTGTGTGTGATCCTAGTATACTTGTATTTGTATGTATGTTTGTATATATGTTGTTATGCTTATGCATGCGTATATATTTATATATCCACATTTGTGTGTGTGTGTATGTATATATATATATATATATATATATATATATATATATATGTGTGTGTGTGTGTGT
Source organism: Meghimatium bilineatum (assembly GCA_034231615.1). NCBI lineage: Eukaryota > Metazoa > Mollusca > Gastropoda > Stylommatophora > Philomycidae > Meghimatium > Meghimatium bilineatum. Next base: position 26,436,082 of record CM067322.1, read on the forward strand.
GTGTGTGATATCAGTATATACTTTCATATATGTCTAGATATTTGTATCTATATGTGCATATATTTATAGTTATCTATGATTATCAAATAGAATGTATACATATTTGTATTTGGATGTGTATATATTTCGTTATCTATACTATACTGTCAAATGCTATTCTTCTTTACACATTTATATGTTCCCTCTATTTGTAAACCCCCCCCCCCCGATCCTGCGTGCACTATCTTTCTCTATCCTTTCCCCCTTTTATATCCCATCCCCCACTAACCCACCCCCCATCCTTGGCAATGCTATTTGGTGTCCCCTTTCTTTAGTTTTGCATCTTTCATCTTTTAGTATTTCATAATTTAATACATATTAAACACATCAATATGCAGTTATTAATATTGTGTTGCACTGGATTTGTCACTGTGTGATGATTTCCTGGGGAGAGAAATCATTCTCCCAGCCATTTTGGTTAAATTCATTATGGTTTTGTTTTTGTTGCCTTGATAAAGGCCCCAATTGGACCGACACGTTGACATTTGTGTTTGTTATTTGTTTTATTTGTTATTTGTTATTGGACATAATGAGAAGGGGAGGCATTGAAAAATATAGTGACAATAGGAATGAAAGAGGGAAATAAAACCAAGGGGAAGACCTAGAGAAAAGATATTGTACAGTTTGACTAAATGGCTTCAATTGACAACACCAACAGAGATGATGACATATATGGAGATCGATGTACATGGAGAAATATGATCTCCAATGCCATTCGACACGGCACTTGATGATGATGATGATGATTCTCCTTTTAACTTCTGTTTCACATATCTTTTTGCCTGCGATAGCCAATGGGTTAAAAGTCAAAACAGAGAATTAATTCTTATCTATACTATAATGTAATTCATCAACTTGTTAGCTAAATCATTATTGAACCCATCTAACAAATACAAATCTTTCAAACTCGCTCTGAGTTTAAAACCTGATCATGAACATTGTGCTGTTGATACAATTGGATGTATTGGTGGTACAATTAGATGTATTGGTGGTACAATTGAATGCATTGGTGGCACCTAAATATTTCAGAATAGTTGAAAAGCACAGACAATGTGCAGAAAAGTGAAAAATTATATTGAGGCAGCAGAGATGTGGTTTTATAGAAGAATGTTAAGAACACCATAGACATATAAAAGAGCGTAATGAAGATGACATGAAAGAAATTAATTTTTAAAAAAAAAAAGCTGCTCACCCGCATCAGAAAGAGACAGTACACATTTCTTGGACATATCATGAGAACAAGAAAGAGGGAACACACCATGACAACAGACAAGTTGAGGAGCAAGAAGGGTCAGTCAGTCAGTTCCTCTTTTGCCAAGTTTAGCACATAGGGCGGATGTCATAGTTCTCCATGCCTGTCGGTCAGTTGCTAGGGATTGCATGTCTTGTGCATTTATGCCTGTTGATATTAATTAATTCATAAATTAGAATGGTAGGGGAAGACAAAGAGAGAAGATGCTGGACAACCTAGCATTGTGGCATGGAAAAACATCCGTATTGGAAATTATTAACTGTACATGAAACAGAAGGCTGTTGATAAACATACACAATGTCACATGGCATGGACCATAAGAAGAAATGATTGACAGCTCACGTAATATTTGATTTATTTACAGAATATATTTGAATTATTATTATTAGATATTTATTTTGTTTGTAAAGGTGACACTTCCCTGCCTATCTTTGTTAAATTAATGATATAGTATTTTGCATTTTAGTGTATATAGTTGTCTTGCTATGACCTGATCTGTCTGCATACTGAATTTACAAACCAATATTTTGGTTTTTATTTCATAATTTCTCTTACCTTGTATCCCTCTTTTCAGATAAAAACTGCTTGGTCTGGCTACAATGACTGCAATTTCTTTGATCAGAACCTGGTGGTTGGACCTCATCCTTACCTGAAAAACTTCATTTTTGCCATTGGATTGGGTGGACATGTGTGTGTCTCCGCCAAGATTTTTTCAGTCATGTCATATTTAGAACTCACTGTAAGAATGGAAGATTTATTGACGTATAATTCTTTGGGTGTCTCCGGCAAGATTTTTTCAGGCCTGTCATATTTAGAACTCACTGTAAGAATGAAGATTTATTGACTTAACAGTTCTGTGAGTGTCTCTGCCAAGATTTTTTCAGTCATGTCACATGGAATTATACAGCTGTAAATTGTAGGCTGAACTTACTCCTGCCACCTAAGCACTACAAAAATTTGCTACATTATTTGGTAACCAGTTTTACATCTAGAGCAGAAGAGGCAAACCAAATTTTGTCAGCTAGTTAAATTTAAAATTGCATATCAAGCTAAACCTTTTAGTTCTATGAAGTTACAATAAAGTCACAGTTTTCACCAACTGCCAAAAACATCAGGAGACTTCCTGCCTTTAAACATTTTTTGTTTCAGTTTTGAACATCAAACATTTGCAATGGGCACTATCTCCAGAAGTCTATTCTGTTCTGAACACTGTTTGAAAACACACATTTTCTCCATATGTTGGCTTGGTGGTAGAGGGGTTTTTTGGTTCACTTCACAGACCAAACGTGGTTGAATTAGCTTGTGGCTTGAAAGCCAATCGTTCACATTGTACTGGCGATATGATTGGATTAAAGCCAATCGTTCACATTGTACTGGTGATGTCATTGCATGCATTAGTCACATCATAAAATTTGATCATAGTTAAATGGCAATGGTAGGAGAAAATGAGGTGGGCAAAAGATACTGATATAATAATAAAACCCATAGTCCGTCATGGTCGTAGGAGTGTCACATTGATAAATTTGGTACAGAAAGATTTTCACACATCTCTATCCTCTACCATCCTGATGAGTTTTGAAACTTCACACCCTGCCCAGTCATTGATATTATCTAGCCATGTCTTCTTCTGGCCTCCTAGTCTTCTTTCAACTTCCACCATACCTTGAAGAACGCCTCTTGTCAATGGACACAACACGGAAAGGGACAGTTTACAAGTTTCAATTTCTCTTAAATTGGTGGAAGTTCACTTCGAGTCACTCATTTCAGTGAGAGCAGCAATTTAGTTGTACTGGTCAGCTAACACCTGGCATAATCTGCACTGCTATTAGGTATTGCCCATTATTTCTGCCTGCCTCATTGGACACATTGAAATAGATGAAACATGGGAAAACTTATTTTAATAATGCATAGTACCTAGACAAAACAAGCAATCAGTAATACTCAGACTTGGTACATGGAATGCAAGAACCATATGCCTTGACTTAACACCTCTGACATGACAAATGAACCATCTATTCATAAACCCATAATCTGTCAGGGTTTTACGGTACTACATTAGATGCACCTCCTTTGTAGTATTTCTTTAGGCGTACAGTATAATTGGTCATAACATTTTTCTATCTTGCACAGCATACTTTGAGAGTTCAATAAAATCACTGAGTCTGTTGGTGATTGCACCGCCAGCCAAGTGAGATCTGCTGTCACTACTTCTATTTCCATTCTTGTACTTGATGTTATAGTGGGATATGCAGCTCACTACTTAGCTAATTTCCTGCCATTTTGGTAGGCCACGAAACCCTAACCACACATGTGTGTTTCTTTTGCTTGTGTTACTGAGCCATCTGTGTAAATTATATGTGGCTTCAAGTGCTGCAGTATGAGTTCTTGGATCATCCCTCTGTTCTGTTGGCAGCCCAGTCACTGCACTCTCGTCCCAGCTGAATCACAGCTGTTGTCAATAACTTTCTATCTTTGCTAAATGCCACCCATTCACAGCTTCTTCCCACTTCCTCCAGCTCACAAACTCTTGAGTCTGTGATGGCCAAAGAACTGGGTTCAAATCTCACCGCAGACAATTGTATATTCATATTGTTCAGAGAGATGGCAAACTACTGAATGTATTTATATTGCATAGAAAATAAATAAAGCCTAAGAATTATGGGTTGATGCTATGTCCTGAATAGAATACACTGCCAAAACAAAAATATTGATGAAGAAGCACTCTGAGAAACTATATTTTGAGTTTCTTGGTACCATCAAAGATAAACTAGACAAGAATCTTGGTACCATCAATGAGAAACAGTTATTACTTAAATATTTTATGTGAAGAACAATCAAGAATGGAATAGGTTTCACCATAAGAATAACAGATGCATCAACTACATAAACATTCACAATGATATAGTATATGAGGAAAGGAAAGTTAGTGTGTGAGGAAAGAAATGTTAATGTGTGAGGAAAGAAAAGTTAGTGTGCAAATCTAAATACATTTTGAACCAAAAAATGCAATGTTTGTTTTCTGTTTATACACTATGTAGGTCTTTTTTATTCTGTTCGTTCTCAAACTCCCATGGATATCTCTTATAGTAGTACAGTGATCCTACAAGATTTCCAACAGAATGTAGTTCACACAGCGGAAATATGTTGTGTTGCCGTTTTATTTGCACCAATGTCCTGACACCTTTGGCTTTGGTAACTAATACATTCAATATTTTTACCACATCTGCTAAACAGTGTACATCTGTGATAGTATAATCGGCCAGCCATACAAGAGAATATTGCTGAAATGACTACTGTCTGCTTCACAACAAGGTAATCCAAACTATATTATGGATCTGAAACATGGACAACCTACACAAGACATGAGAGGAGACTAAACTCCTTTCAGCTAAGATGTCTCAGCAAAATCTTACATTAAATGAAACGATAAAATCACCAATATAGAACTTTTACGCCACACTCAGCTACCATCTGCCATGGAAACACTTAATAAAAATAGATTGCGAGGGCTAGACCATGTCCACGGAATGCCAAATTGTCACATTACACAATAAGTACTATTCAGAAACGCTTCTGAAGGCCTGTGGTAGTCCAATGCTGAGGTACAAAGACATTTGTAAGTCCTCAATGAAAGATTTCTCCAAAATCTGGCAAACATGGCCAAAACCTTGAGCTGTCTGGAGGCACGATCTGCGTGCTGGCTGGGGCGATGTTGTTTAGGAACAATATAATAAAAGATATGAAAGATAAAAGGGAAAGATGAAAACAAACATCTTCTGTTGCTTTAACAACATGATCGCTTCGAAAGTTTTCCATTACTGAGAGAAAAGGCTCATTGGCGTGTTTTTATTTGTTTTCTTAATGATCGTCTGCAAGATGCAAAAAGCATTCAGTAAATTCTAAATATTACAGAAAGTTATGCTATATTTTTATAAAGAAAATTAACTGCTTGTGTTACAGTGATTCAATGGTGGAGCAAAGACGAATAATACTACAATCTGCCATGTATGCTATGAGAGGAAACTAAGAAGATGTAGGGTTTACTATAGAGGAATCCCCTTATAACAATTTGGTCCAGACCAACAAAATATGTATGTAATAACAGAAATTTACCATGTACAGTACAAACAATAAAGAATAAATATAATTGGGGATTTTTTAATGTGTTGCTATATAGGGAAATGTGTTATAAGAGGATTCTCTATAGAGGAATTCCACTATACCAATCCTCGTGATTTTTTTCTGCAGTGACTTCTGGGAAAAAATCATGCCTGAACTTCTGGTAGGGAATCAACCCTTTTTACCTAACAGTTTGTCTCAAAAATGCAGGATGGTCACAGCAAAGACCTCTCTAAAGTAAAAGACTTCCCAGATCCTAGCATTGCTCCCTACAGTTACATTTAACCAGTCATCTTGGACTTGCTCCCTACAGTTACATTTAACCAGTAATCTTGGACTTGCTTCCTACAATTACATTTAACCAATCATCTTGGACTTGCTCCCTACAGTTACATTTAACCAGTCATCTTGGACTTGCTCCCTACAGTTACATTTAACCAATCATCTTAGACTTGCTTCCTACAGTTACATTTAACCAATCATCTTAGACTTGCTCCCTACAGTTACATTTAACCAATCATCTTAGACTTGCTCCTTACAGTTACATTTAACCAGTCATCTGGGACTTTGCTAAATCTATTTTAAAAAGCTGTTGTCTTTCTCCAGGTGAATTATGGTTGACAGTATTCACACCTGCCGTTCTTCTTTCTTTCTAGTACCAGGAATTGCAAGTGATTAGCTCTTACTTCCTATGTGCAGTGGGGTGGTTTTTATGAGTGTTCTTCCATATCCAGGAGACTTCGGCTTAATGCAAATGCCTAATGAAGGAGCGTTCTACTCGGATGGAGTGTTGTCGATCCAGGGCCAGATGTGTCACCTTGGTTGAATTGAGTCCATGTTTGTTAAAGGTTATCTTGATTTTTTTTATCCACCATTTTCGTGGTCTGCTTGTGGCTTTATGTCCTGATACTCTTTTGTTATATGCTCTTATTGGTATTTAGGTTAATTCTCATAAGGTGATCAAACCATTTTATTTGCTGTCTTTTGATATGTTCAATACATGATATTATACCTACCCCTTTCCTAATTGCTTTATTTCTTATTTTATCTAGTTTAGCAACCATTAAAGCTTTTCTCATATATTTCATTTCACATGTAATGATTTTTCTTTGCTGTGAGACTATTAAAGACCATGTTTGGCATTGGTAGCATTGTGTTGTTTAAATAACTGTCCCACTGAACAAATAAACATCACAAAATGAATGTGTCTTAGGAATTCTTATTGTGAAATTTTTGTTAATTACGGGGAGATGTGGCCACATTTGTAACTAAACACACCATACAATAGTTAACAAAACAAAATTTTGATAAGACGCATAAATCGCTACATCCAACTATCTTCACTCTACACACTGAGAGAACCCCAGTATGAACCTAGTAGGGGTGCCCCTCAGTGTGTTGCATGCAGCTCAATTTATCTGCAGCAGAAGTTGTGATTTTTTAATCTCCAAGTCACAAAAGCTGTATGAAATACTAATGGTTACTATTATAGCCTAACTATCAATGTAAAAAATAAATAAATATTAATAAACAAAAGAACAAATACCTTTTTTCTACTTTACGGTCCAACTGGGACCTTTTTCAAGAAACACATAAACAACAACAAAAACTTAAAACTTTTTGTTACTGCATGTTTTCCTGTGAAGGAGTGCAGAGAGACTTTCTATGGGCTGTGGAAATAAAGGCTGCTTTGCCATAGCAGAGCCTCAACATATATAGGAAGGATTTTAATTGTACCTCCAAAAGATAAAATCCTGTCCCAACTGTAGATTGAACCCGGGACATCAAGGATCTGAGAACGGAGTTCTAACAACATGGCCATGCGCTCCACTAGCTCCACACATAAACAAGAAACACAAAATTATCAAAATATACATGTCATTATTTGGAGATATCTTTCTTACAATATTAAAAAGTTGGACTATGGACACATGATGTGGCCACATCTCCCCATAAAGCACCATAATTTTTTTTCATACACAGTGTTGTCAGAATTTTGTTCACATTGTTCTAGCAAGGAGACCAAAATCAACACTGAATGAAATGTGATCTTGGTTAACAGCGAAGGTACATAAGCACAAACCAACAACATGATAAATTGGTATAAATTTGAGGACATGAATATTTTCAAGTTCCTCAGATCCTGCATAGTCCTATGCAGCGATGGAAAATGTAAAACAGAGTTAGAGATAGGTCCCTAAGGCTGGAGATGGATGTAGCGGATATATCAAGGTTAACTTTAATGTGGGAAAGCAAAATCAGTGTTAGTGTGAAAAACTAACTTTGAAACTCACTTATGTTGTCTATTGTGTTGTGTTAGTGTGAAAGCTGAACACTCACTGCAGTCATGGAGAGAGGTTACAAACCTTCTAATACAAATGTTACAGACGAATTCTGCGCATCTCCTATAGAGAGCATGAGACAAATGTGTCAATCAATCAAGTGCCATGTCGAATGGCATAGGCGATCATGTTTCTCCACGACTCTCTGCCTCTCATGTTGTCAATAAGCTTGGTTGGTGAGCTTTTACCAAGCCACAATACTAGTCCATCTAGCGACAAATGTGTACGTTAGAAATAAAATAGATTCATACAGGTCTATAAGAATCATTACTGCCAATAGTAAAGCGTCAAATATACCTACTTGCATGGTTTATTGCCCCTCCCACCCTTAGAAAATCATAACATGTTTTTATTGCTAGGAATTTAGTCAAAAGGTTGGTGAAACCCCTACATTAACGATTTTTCACCAACAGGTCATCTTTCTCATTAAAAAAAAGTCATCACCTTTCTCATCAAAAAAGTCATCAGCTTTCAGATCAAAAAAGTTATCGGCTTTCGCATAAAAAAGTCATCAGTTTCCGCATCAAAAAAGTCATCACCTTTCACATCAAAAAGAGGGGATTAAATACGAAAATGGACGAATGCCTTTTTTCACATTATTTTATAGGTGAAAAAATGAAAAGTTTCATTGTAGACAATGAAAACTTGTCTACAGCCCTGATGGTTTTTTTGGACGTGTAATGATATGATTATTCGTCATAAACTATACTATAGGGAACAGTCGAGGTTGGAAGAAGCAGACGAAAACTAAGAAAATCATGGACAGGCAGCATCAAGGGCTGAATAGGTCAAGGTATTTTCACACTCATCTGCATTGCTGAAGATAGAATTTGCTGGTGAACTCTGGGTGTAATTTCATCCAATGTGGTACTCCTGTGAACCTGTCAGGTTATAGCAGTGTTACCCAACCTTTTCTTTAAACCTTTCCCCACCTCAATCTTTCAAAAATTCTGATGTCACTTCCCCCCCTCCCCATGTAAACATAAAGGGGACCTACATTTTTTATATCTATTCAAAAATTGACTTATTCCATAAATGGAACCCAATTATAAATTGTTCAGGACACAAGACTTAGGTTTTAGGAAGAAAGCACTAGAAAATTATTAGAAGAAAAAAAAACAGTTAAGTAGGCTAAATTTTCAAAACATAGGCCTATAATAGACAACTAAATCTCAAGTACACAAATATTTTTTTCGAAGTGTCCCCCTAAACAATGAAATTCCCCCCCCCCTTTCCACCTGTGGGGTGTGTGCCACAACAACGGGTTATAATCTTATAGTATGGTGTGATAGCAGGGAAAGGAACATGAAGTAAATGGGGACTGTTGCTGACCTTTCGTGCGAAGATGGTACCTCATCTTAAATGAATAGCCTATTGTAATGTTAAACTTCTGTCACGTTTACAGGGAAATGTCACTTTCTTTTTTTTTAAAGGTACGTGCCAACCCTGATTAAGAATCTCGAATAAATAGGTCAGACTTAGGCCTGTTCAATCGTCTCATTTTATCCTCACGGTAAACCCCCACGCCTCCCCCCACAACACACAAAAAAAACCAAGAACCGAGAAATACAGGAATACTCAAAAACATGTAATAACGATGTATACAGGAGACGCATTCACGTGACATTTACGTGCATGAATAAATGTCTCCTTAGTTGATGATTGGTCGATAAGCGATTAAAACCTTTTGGTTAAGGAATGTTGATATCATGGACTGCCAGAAAAACTAATGTGGAAGTGTTGAAAGAGTCAAATGCGAAAAGGATTTTAATCAGTAATATTAGAAAAAGACAATCTTCATATTTTTAGTCACTTCATGAGACGAGGAGGTTTGGAGAACATAGTCACAACAGGCAAGATTGAAGGCAACGGAGACAGAGGGCGACAATGTGAGAAAACATTAGACAGTTTGATAACCTGGCATTGCAGGGAAACAACAGCGAACTTGATACATAATACTGGAGACAGGGAGATATGAAGAGCCATGGTCGCCTACGCCAGCCGGCATGGCACCTGATGATGATGTTGATATCGTCTTAGCATAATTAGGCTTCAATTTCTAGCAAGTGTACTTGCGTTACAGCAAACACACACATCGTTAGGCTGCTTGTTGTTTGGTGAAGGCTCTACTGGCTTCGTGAACTGTTATTCCACGTGATCTGGTGGTAAAAGTCCATTCGAACCACAGATTGTGGATTATTTTGATCGTCTGTGTCTCACGTCATCTGTGTCATGAAAATGTTCGGAGATGAACTCCGTGAACACAGCATTCATTCACAGTCATATGTTTATCAATGAACTCTCTAGTGATTGCAAAGATAGTCTTGAAAAGATAATCCATTCTTCACCAAGATCGATGCCTTCTGGTGCACACATCTGTTCAAGATAGATGCCTTCTGGTGCACACATCTGTTCAAGATAGATGCCTTCTGGTGTAAACATCTTTTCAACTTCTTGTTTCATCTTCTGTATCCATTCTCAAGCTCCTGCAGATCAGCAGGATATAGTCTAGATAAAATTTGTGCCATAATTGACAGCTTAACTGACAAATCGAACTTCAGCATAGCCTCTAGGTCAATTTGACACTGTGGGGTGAGACCAGTGTTATAAATATGTTATAGGTCATATAGGTAGGGGGAGGGGGGAGGAGTAATTCCCTTTAAAAAGTCATTCGTGTGTTTTCGTGTATCAGATCTTCATGTGATGTTCCTTTTGTGAAAATCTCTACGGGGTGGGGGGGGGGGGGTGGGGGAAGAGACTTTTTACCCGCATTTTGGCCAAATTTCTAATGCTAAAAGGCATAGACCTATTCTGATTTGCTAAAGGACGGGAAATTGAATATCTCAACCCTACAACCTCCTTATCTACGGGATTTTATGGGACAACAAACTCCACCTTAAATTCCTCTTAGTTGCTGCTTACGATATGCTTGACAGGTAACAGTTTAGCTACCCATGCTCCCCTTTCAGACCCGCCAACCAAGGACGATTTCTATTGGAAATTAAGTTTATCTAACTATCACTACGTTCAGATTTTTGTTTACTAGAAACAGATTCTTGAAGAGATTCTTTCTTTTTAATTATATCAAAGAACATAGGTCAGTGGTGATGGAAATTTAATTTATTTATTGGATAATCTCCGTGACAGAAGACACATGGCAATCACATAATACTATGAATTAATTAATACATCTACAGAAAATACCTTATGACCACTGATCTATGTATAAATAAATCAAAGTCTTCACACTCTACCGCATTTAGGATTACCAAACGTGTTTATTCGCTTGAACAAAGCGAGACCAAGTGTGTTGATTTGAACACGTAATACATTTCTTGTATTTGTAAACTGTTATAGAAACTGGGACATAGGCAAAACAGGGCGAGATATAAGTCAGTGTTATAAAACCAAGACAATCTTGGTGAGACCTGGACACATCTTTGCACTCAATACATACAATTACAATACATGCGTGCCATTAACATAAACAAATGTATATTTCCGCAATTTTAGTAAGCAATGTATCAAGTCAAAATATTTTGAGTTTACATTTTTTTAAAACTCAGCTGACACAGGTAGATGTCGTTATATTGTGGAATTGCGTTATTGTTGAAAGTAAATTTTCTCTCAAAAATGAAGCGTTTTAAAACTCACAAATTGCAATCCCATTTTTTTTCTCGTGAATACTAAATTTATTTTCTTGTGTTAACGAAATTATAATTAGATCTTTTAAATTACGAATTAAGAACTATGGCCATTAAAAACTGTAAGACTATATTATTACTTTGTATCAAAATTGTTTATCTTTCCAATAAATAACAGATCAAAAATACGTTTAAGTGGTAACCGTGTAAATACAAATAATATTAAAATTTAGATAATTTCATGACAAAAAAGTCGAGTGAAGCACTTTCTAAGCAGCTCTCCTATATCCCCGTAATCCTCTTTCGAGGCGGTATGACATAGAAGGCGCCGACATTCGAAAGCCACTCGGACGCTGAGTATAGCTCACCACTCAGCTGAGCACGTTTATGCTGTTAACATTCCGTACGACCGAAAACTTCACCCCGGTGACTTCGTCCTGTCTTAACATGTCATATGGGGAGGAACCAGCCTAGATCCCAAGCGGTACTGTGACGAGCGAGCTGACTCGACACTGGCTGAACCTTGACCCCGCGGTGGAGTCTAAGACATGTGAACGGACTACTGACACTAGTTCCCATACAAAGTCAAGAGCCAACTTTTGTAAAGTTCCGCGGGGAACTTGAACCTGATACGGACATTATACCTTAACATCCAAAAGTTTATGTGCCACACTTTTGTTCACCATGTCAACAGTTAGGGAAGAATGTCGTGCATATCGCTTTCAGAAAAACGTTTTTATAAATAGTAGAACGGAGAAGAGTTACATAAAATCACTCAAGATAAATGAGAGTTGTTTATTTAAATGATATTACCACATGATCAGATCAAAATATTTGTGTTCTTATGATTAATTAATATATTTGCACATATTAATACATTTCACATGTATTACATCCCCTTAACTGATAGTATCTGCGGGGTTATGACCCTTAATGAATAATGGAAATGTCCACTCTCTATAACCCTGCTATCCTAGACAGAGCCTCAAAATATATTTCACAAAATTATTTTTCCATACAGAGCCTCAGTTTTTATCCTATTTTTGCATTGCAATCACGTTTTTATCTTTTTAAAACGTCAAGTTCCAAAAAGAGTCATGTTTTTATGTTGTGAGTTTAATTCAAGTACAATTAGTTTTCGCAAAAACAAAACACTTGACATTTGTTTGGACAATCATTCAATCATGACTATTACATTTTTGTTTGTAAACGTTTTATGAGATTGTCTTTTTCTAGGTCATATCGACTTACTGTACCGTGTCTCTCGTCAAATACAGTCACTTGAACTCATTCTTCTAAATGACTTTACTTGACGTTGATTTGTCATTGGCTGTCGACACAATGTATACAAAAGTGACCAATTAAAATCACTGTAATGGTTAAATAATGTGACTTCAGATGGATTATTTTCAAATAGTCCACACAACTAATTGAGAGACAAGATTATACAGTGTAGTAAACAATGTGTAATGGGGAATTTTTGATACCACATCGGTATATTCCGGTCATTTCTATTTGTACTGGTGTCTTTCAGCAGACATGGGTTACATGCGATCTGTTGCATTCTTTATCTTTATAATAACTAATGAAACCAGTATTCTGGTTTTCACACTTTTCTTTTGTTAATATATGATATGCAAGTTGTTTGGGAAAATTAGCGGTATATTGCCCTGAATGATAGATGCACAAAATAACCACAATTTAACACGTATTGTGTTTAGGCAAGTGCCACCAACTCGTTCCGTCAAAAGCACTAGACAACACAAATTGTTTTTAAAAAGTCACACACCATTAGTGTTTTTTTTAAATCTCGAGAGGGGAACAAATACTAGCAATACTGTTTGCTTTCCATGTATATTTTAAGAAACGACTAAGGAGGTTATATGGTGGAGTTGGCTGCCCCCTCCTATATAAGGTCACAATGATACAGTGCCATTATAAAGTCGAATGTGTTAGGTCAAAAGCGAAGATCTCGCATCAATGTTGTGAACAATGACAAAACGCTAATTTGCAGGACTTTGAGAACAAACGCAGACTCAATTATCCAGAGTGAGAACTAAGATGGAAAGAATCTATGTCTTGTTGACAATTTTCTTTTTATCTCCTGTTACCAGGGTTGATCACATCATCCGTAATATCACTCCCTTAATAATCACTTGTGCTTCTTTCTCTCCCACTTTCATCATCCCTTGCCTCCCATTTCGTCATACGTGTGTTTCTATTCATTGTTAGTCAGCTATAGTTTGTCCTGATGATGGTTTCTTTTCAAAACTTCGTATGTCTTTGCGTCTATTCGCTAGTATGTCGTGTGTATACATATTGACAACATTTGTATCTAAATCCGTTTTTCCTTATATTCCACTGTGTTGCCCCAGCCCTCGTATTTCCAGCCGATGTGTTGTTCCCGGCACTAGAGATTAATTCCAATAGACCAGAGAAAAAAGCTTGTCATCTTTCCTCAGGGATTATTACTATCGTATATCTTATACGTCGCATAATTCTTTTCTCCTTCTTCCTCGTTTTCCAGCAGGTCAGATGTTGATATGGATTCCATCAAAGAACTGTTCTGTAGTTAGAAGCTCCAGTGCAGTAGTTAGTGCAGTAGAGCTTTCCGCCAGAATTGTTTCAGATAGCCATCGTTTCTCCCTTGTGATGTGATATAGTGGGCAGTTTTGTAAAAAGAATAGAAGCATTCAAAAACTTATTTTTGTGTCGCAGATCTGGAAGAATCTGCGCCATAGTTTCATTTTTGGGTGAAATTACCCCCCTCCCTTCAAATATATAGCCCCAAACGTGGACCTAATTACATTTTGAGAACCACTGATCTTTATCTGCTTTATCTTTTTATGTGTACGTCCTCAAACTCCTGTATGTTATCAGGATGTAATCCGGAGAATGGAATGGGGTATGTCATGATTTACATCGTGGTTGCGATATCTGCGCCTTTCGATCTGACACACCCTATTCAGCATGATTTCTGGATAGCATGATCCTCTATTGAATAGGAGAGCCAAATCAACCCCCCCCCCCCAAAAAAAAAACCTTCTTAGTCACATTTTACGATGTGCATGGTAGACAACAATAACAGTACCACTAACTTTGCTTCTTTTTCCACACCACATTGGCAACACTGATCTAAACCACATTCACTGATCTAAACCACATAGCACAGTCCACACCAAGCATTGTTTGTGTTTTGGTTTTTCTTACTAGTCCTAATGTTGACATCTTAAGAGCAATCTTACTTTCGTGAACTGTGTTCACGAGATAGAAATAGGGCTCTGTTTACTTTAAGAAAACTTGACTAATGTTTCTTAGATAGTCACACTGACTAAACATAATGTTTCATTAATAAAATATAATTTAGTCACAGTAAACAGAGAACTTGCCACTTTATAGAACGTGGTTTTCACTTTATATAAGGTGGTTTTACGTTTGCAATGAAGGGGAGATAATATACACAGTTGTCAACAGATTTGTTTTAATTAATTATTGTGTCAAAACAAAGTTGAGAAATCTACTCCTGATGTACTTTCACTTTAAAGTTGCATTTACCAATTATTGTGTTCTTTTTTTAATTGTATGCATCTGTCTAAAATATTTTTTTAAATTATTGTTTCCTATATACAAAAACGAGAAATTTGGATGAGATCCCCTTGTTCTATCAATGTAAAAAAAAGCATAGGGTTACTGTTTCATTGTTACAGTTACTCTTACTGCAATTACTGTTACTCATTGGAGCACCTGCTATCTGATGTTAAAATGGTGCCAAGATACTTGACTTTATCCCCATGATTTAATGTTGAATCATAGATAGTAATGCTGTATTCTGGCGGTGTGTATTTCTTGAAACAGCCATTACTTCTGGTTTTTTCTGGTTTAGACTGAGAGCTTTGTTTTCACTTTTTTTTTACTACCATGTCTAACAGGGTTTAAATTTCTTGTTCTCTCCCTGCAATCAGAACTGTATCGTCAGCATATCTTAGATTATTCAGATTTTATAACCTCCAACTGCTATTCCTAGCATGTTTTCTAAGTCTCACATAATATCCTCTGTATACAGAAAGAAAAGATCTGGTAACATTACACATCCTTGTCTGATGCCCATCTCTATCTTTTGAAATTCTGCTACATTACCGTCAACACTCGAAACAGCTGTTTGTTTCCAATACATGTTTCTTACTATCTTTAGATCTTTTCCATCAACATAGCTGTCATCTTATTTTTACATACAGTCATATGTAGTAGAATTTATATGCGTATTCTTATACAACTTCTGATTTATGAAACAACAGAGAATGAACAACGTAAAAACAAACTCAGTAAACTGCTTTTCGTTGACGATAAAAACATCATGTATGATGACGAATAAAAACTGCAAACTCACATCAACTCACAATCAAGAATATGCAATAAATACAGCAAGCGGATCAATAGATAAAAAGCAGAAACTATGCAAATAACGAGATCAACAGAGCATTTAAACATTCAAATAGAGAACACAAAAATAATACACGTCAAAGAGTTCAAGCACCTACGAAGTATCTTCACAGAAGACGGATGAGTCTTCTTCTTCTTTCGTTCACTTGAAACATGTCTATATCTGTAATTCTGTATCCTTAATAAAACTCACTGTCTTTTGTAGTTCATACAGTGTCCCATAGAGTTTTGATTCCAGTGTTGTTTCCTCTGGCCAATATGTCTGCCTCAGCGTTTCATGCTCAGAACACTCTTGAAGTATATGTTTGGCACTCTGTTCTGCCTGTCCACATGTACACATGGCCGTGTTGCCAATCTTGAACTGTGTATACATGTGACTGCTGAGTCTGTTGTGTCCTGTTCTGAGACGTAGAATTATAACTTGTTCTGGTCTGTTCATAATATGATATTCATCTTGTGTTGGTGTTTGTGGCGACGGATGAGTCAATTGAGAGATAGAAACAAGATGTCAAAATGAAAATATTGTGATATACCAGATGTCACTTTTGCTAAAGCACCCAAAAAACAACATGGAACTAAAGAAACTCATAAGTAAGAGCATCTTTGTGTCAACATTATGCTACCAATGCCAGAAGTGGCAACTAACACCTACACATAAGTAAGATCATCTTTGTGCCAACACTATGCTACCAATGCCAGACTTGACAACTAACACCTACACATAAGTAAGATCATCTTTGTGCCAACACTATGCTACCAATGCCAGACTTGACAACTAACACCTACACATAAGTAAGATCATCTTTGTGCCAACACTATGCTACCAATGTCAGACTTGGCAACTAACACCTACACATAAGAGAAAGATCGACACTTGCGGAATGTCTAAGTAAGGCTATTTGAGTCATCAGATTTGACAAGTTGTGCAATTAGAACATCAGACGGATACTAAGTATAACATAGTGCATCAAGTATGTAGAGAAACAACAGATAAATTGTTTTGACGTCTTATGAGAATGAACGGTCCCATAAGAACTTATAACAAGATGTAAATAATGATAAAAAGCCAAGGGCAGACCTAGGAAAAGATAGACAACATCAAGACCATCCTGAATAAACATGACTGCACTACAACCATAGCAACACACCTGGCTCTGGAACACAGACTACATCTTCTGTACAAACCTCTACGCTAAGCGGCAAGTGTGGACGTTATGGCAATAGACAATTCTTATAAAAACGCCCGTATTAGTAATAATTACTGAAATTTAAACCCCCTCCCTCCATTATCCAAACTATTTTATCTGTTGTTTCTATATATATTCTATGCATGGTGTTTTATCTATTATCTTTCTCATGTTCTCATTGCGTATTTTGGTTGAGTCTGGTGATTCCAATGGCCTTCTTCAGACATTTCATTTTGCAGGTTTTGATCTTAAATAAATCAAAAATCCTGTACACCATTCAACATAACTGCAGAATGTTCACAGTGCTAAATAATTACATACTTGGGTTATACATTGTTCACTTTCTCCACCTTGGATTCACTGGACATGTATGTATCACATTTACGGATTTAGAAGCTATTCATCTGACATCGGACTATTCAACAATCTCAAAAACATTAATTTATTGTTTCTTTTGAACCATGTGCTTGCTTTTATTGCAGCTTTCTTTGCCAGAGAAACTTCTACCATTTATTCATTTTAACACAGGTGGGAGAGTTCTAAGGAATATAATTTTAACACAGGTGGGAGAATTGTAAGGAATATAATTTTAACACAGGTGGGAGAGTTCTAAGGAATATAATTTTAACACAGGTGGGAGAATTGTAAGGAATATAATTTTAACACAGGTGGGAGAGTTGTAAGGAATATAATTTTAACACAGGTGGGAGAATTGTAAGGAATATAATTTTAACACAGGTGGGAGAGTTGTAAGGAATATAATTTTAACACAGGTGGGAGAATTGTAAGGAATATAATTTTAACAGTGTGTTGTCTAGTATTATTATGTATAAGGGTTAGTCATGGTCACTGTAAGTTATTGAGTAATGTATGATAAGTTTGGGTTTTTAGTAACGTGATACACATGACAAATTATCACTTTCATTTATTACAAAGACAGTACGTGAGAAAATGAAGCGTGGATGTTAGAGTGTGAGGTGTATGGAACTATCTTTGTCCTTAGGTGGTATGCTAGTCATGTTAAGCACCTGCGATTCAAAATACACAGATTGAGTAAAATGTAGCTTATAGGGACACCATATATTGTTAGTTTATTTGCCATTCCTGCAATACGAAAATTATTAATATATTTGTGAATATATAGTATATTCACAGTTTACCGAAATAATCACCTTTCTTCAGTTTTTCTGTTTAAAAATAAAGAAAGTATATTATGGCGAGGTATGCGCCTTTCAGCCACACAAAAAAAAGGGGGGGGGGTTACTATTACAGATAATCCAGTCACCATGATTCCAATATTAACATTGTGATGACAAAAACGTATTGAATATATAACTTGGTGGTTATGGTTCTGCACCACTCCCTTAAATACATAGGCCTACTCTCGAACTCGTGGTGGCGGATTACCAGAACTCTATTATTATTTTATGGTTAAAAAACTATGATATAACCAAATTGGCGTCCGTGTGTTGCCAGAGGTCAGAAAGGGGCGGGGGTGAAGAATTGCGATATTATTACCTGCCAATTATGTTGTAAGAGGCGACAGAGCAGGGTCTTGGGCTCGCGTTGGTTGTTTCACCCCCCAAAAATGTTAAAGTAGTAGGATGTGTCAGACCGAAAAGCGCAGAAATCGCAGCTAAGATATAAGCTATGACACAATGCACTTCGTTCTCCGAACTTAATAATGCTAATATTAAGGAGTCTGAGAACGAACGCAGAAGAAGAGGAGTGAAATTGGACCATGTCCGCGTTTGAAAGAAGCGAGCCTCACCATAAGAGTACCTTAATTAAAATTAATTCTAATAATACCATAGTTTGTGGTACAAACAAATTTAGGTAATAACGAAACATGAAGATGACAAAACAGAGATTTATTACATAAACATATTGTGATCAAAATTATTCCTTGATGACACACTCATAAATCTACGTTTACACAAGGGACTGCTTGACCATCATGTAATAATGAATACATACATATTTGTGTGTGTGTGTGTGTGTTCGTCTATCACAAGTGATGATGGCCATTTTACATCTACTTTTGAAAATTCAGTTAGAATTATGACCATGTCTAATAGTTCGTAGATGCCTAATGAGCCCAATTCGAGTTGTAAATGTCATTGGGCAGTTCGGGCATGGAAGACCATGACCACTATAGACGGATTTTGATATATCCGTGACTTTCTAGCTACTCTCCGCTGTTGGGCTGCAACATTTCTTCTCTTTTCACAAGATGATGCGCTCTGACTGTAGAGCGCCATATATATATATATATATATATTATATATATATATATATATATATATATATATATATATATATATATATATATATATATATATATATATATTATATATATACTCGTATATATATATACAGTGGTTTTTTTTTCTAGGAAAAAGGAGGGTATACGGCGTTTACAGAGGTGTGTGGTCAATACTTTAACATGAATGGTCACCACCTCTCCTCCTCCTCCTCCCCCCCCCCTCTTATTGCCGTCATACTTTGCACATAGGGAGTTTTAAAAAGAAAAAAAAACCAAGCATACGTTTGATTGATTTTGAGTAATCAAATAGTTTTCTTATAGTTAAACTGTCATATTAAAAAAACGGGCGGCGGTGTGGCTTGTTGTGTATTCTCCGTTGCGTTAATTATGAGGTTACGTTATCTAATGAGGGAGGGTTCAATCATTTCGTGTGTTGACTGTGTCAGAAGGAAGAGCAAAGAATATTAACGCTCTGATCTGCCATGCATGTCATAAGAGACTACTAATAGGCATGAGGTTAGTGTTGAGTATGAGAACTAGCGACAAAAAGAACCACTCAAACCTTCCCATATATATATGGGCCTCACAACCTCCATCCATACATACAGATATACAGACACACATACATACATACTTACATACCGACATACATGCACTAATATAATGCTTACTTTAACCAGGTTTATAATAAAGGTCATAATTTGTCCATGCCTTTATAAAGTTCAATATTTCTATTTCTTTCCTTGCTATTTTAATGTGTTGCTGCCTGGTGCCCAAAAAGCCGTTGTTGTTTGAAGCCTCCAAACTGTCATGAAAGGTAACAGGACTTATTAGTTGATCATCTTTTCTATCTCTATTGTAAATAGGAATTCCTTGGAAAATTAGAGACTTGGCAACTTGTACAGCTTTCTGGAAGTACTGTCCGGGTTATAATCGCCTCTCTACAAACGAATGTATAGTGCGCTTAATTACTTTATTGGCACCATTTGAATTTACGTTTCGTTGTTGCGATATCAGGCTCAGTTAAGAAAGCTCTTGAAGTGCATCACACATTAATTCTAAGTCTAAAATAAACTCCACAATAGTAATCTTCTTAATCAATCCCTTATATGTGTACCTATCTTTTTTTTTTTTAAATCTCTGGAATTATCATCTTAAACATTCTAAAATGACAAACTACTTTATGATCCAACCAAACTGCAGATACTGAGAAAAAGCTGGATGCTACCCAACTAATGCTTAATATTCGTCTAATTTTCAACAACTGCGCTTGGCAAATGAACTGGCACATACATGGAGTTTGCGATTATTCTTTGGTCGACGCATGATAAAAAAACGTAAAACTTGTCAATAAATTATTTCAATCTAATAATTTCAGAAACTTTCTTATCATCATCGTGGACAGATAATTCTAGATTATGCTTAGCACAGTGTCACACAATTAATGATGGAAATTTATCTTTTAATAACTTTTTTTTTACTGCGAGAACCCACCATTATTGCTGCACCATCACAAGCAACAGAAGTTAAACATTCATTCATGCACTCCTCTGTCAATCCAATAGAATGAAGACATCTAATCAAAGCGGAGAAGATTCCGGCGGATGGTACGTCTTCTAGTTCAGCTAAGTCAATAAATAAAGTAACTAGTCTGATCATTTCAGAACCTGAAATTATTGCGCGAATATACAAAATAATGTAGATATTCTGATTGGTATCGCCTAGTCGATGATTGATGAAAATATTGATTTTATATTTACAATTGTATTGATCAATTTAGTTTTCATCTCCTTGCAAATATGATGTATAATATTAACACAATCATTTGTAGATCGAAGTATCCGTCCCATATCAACGCCGTTAAGTTCTTGCAGATTAATTTCCATTTCAAAAGTGGATTTCACGGAATTACTGATTTTTGTTATTGCAATTATATAGACTTTGTGAAACACCGATTAGTACAATTTGTATTTAAAATCAGTTATAAATTTAAAAATAAATTAGTTATAAGTTATAACTCTAAATGTTATAACTCTAAATTCTTCTTCTAGGTAAACCTCACACCCACATTGAGGAAAACATACCTTCGTCCTTTGTCGGGGAGTCACATCGGATACACAACTAAGGAGAACTTTTGTCAGAAAGGTTATGAGCTGCCTGCTCACAGCTAAAGGGATTATTTCATCATATATTCTTAAACATATATAACATCAGCGATTCCTCTCCATTTTTCTAGTGAAATAAACACAGACAAATTTATGTTTTTTCTAGTGCAATTTGATTTTCCATTAGAGTTGTATTTTTTCGAGGCCGTTTCTGTAAATTGACTTTTAAAGTCAATCAGCACACGCACGAAAATGCGCTTATTTAATTCCTGCGTTATTCCGGTGCTATCATATGGATGTGAGAGCAGGAAAAGCTCTTTATCTTCAGAAAAGAAATTACTGAGTTTCGAGAACAAATGTCTTCGTAGGATAACTAACACCCATTGGAGTGAATTAAAATCGAATGATAAAATCAGAGAAGAGACACATCAAAATTTCATCACAGATGTTATCAGAAAACGCCGTTGGTCCTACATCGGGCATGTCCTACGCTCAGACACCAACAGAATACACCACCAATCTCTTGAATGGGTACCTACAGGCAAAAGAGCAAGGGGTAGACCAAAAGAAACACTCAGAAGAACAATACTTAGAGAAAGTAAAACAACCAATATTCATACTATTCAAGAACTGCACAGAATAGCTTTAAACAGACAGAATTGGAGAGATCTGACCTCTGCCCTATGCGCTAACTTCAGCGCAAAAGGAAAATGAATGAATGTTTCTGTAAATAGTACGATTGGTTGTATTGTATGTATGTTTTTCGGTTAGTTGTGGCGTTTAGTCTTTTGTCTACTTTCGTTTCTGCTGCTTCACAGAGACTAGAGCATAATTTAGGTAATCAAACATGAATCTGAATATTCTCAAACGATGTGTGTTTCAAAGAAACGTATACTCATTCAATAAATCAGCAATTGTGTGTTGGCTTTCACAAGGATCGAAAATTGATTTTGATGGACTTGTGAAGGGAAAGCCAATCGTTGTATTTATGAAGGGCACACCGGACGCACCACGATGTGGCTTCAGTAATGCCGTCTGCCAGATCTTAAAGTTTCACGGAGTTGACAAATTTACATCATACGATGTTCTCTCAGATTCTGATATTAAAGAAGGTGGGTTGCTTCTTACTATATGTATCAATGATACACAGTATCATTCACCTTAGTTTTTTATGAAGGATAATAACACATAACTGTCACACAATAAAACTAGGACATTTATTTGTTACTTTTGTACGCGCCCTCCTTAAGTCTACTCTAAGAGTCCTGTAACTAATTGTAGTATTACTAGTAGTGTGTAGTGACTGTACATGAGTACCCAGTATACACTTACTTTGTCCAATAGAGATGCTTTTCAATCACCCCCCCCCCCCCAAAAAAAAAAACCCACCAAAAAACTTGATGGTTATCAAGAAAAAAGGGTAAAATTACGGATCAACTCTCCCCTCACACTGTGCTAATTATATTAGATAGCACACAATGTTTACATTTTGGCACATCTTTCGTATCTACGGTCACAGTGATATTTGACCAAGTTTTGAGGTATTTCCTAACATGATAAGTTTTCATTTAAGAATGATGATCCCGGCGGAATGACAATCTTGTACCATAGCTTTTGGTAAAAGGGGTGGGGGGTTAAAAGGATTAGAATTAGTTTATAGATATTTTTAGGAGAGGGGGGAGAAGAAGGGTTAGAATCAGTGTTTAGAATTAATAATTAATTCTCAAAGAATTATCGTGTAATAAATCAATATGATTTATAGCACAACGGCATATAATTGCTTGACGGTCGGCGGGGTGTGATATCACTGCACCCGTCGCGGTGATAGGTTTTCTCGCGGAACTCCGTGACATCGTCTGCTTAAACATGAAAACAGTGTGCTGTTTATAGCACAGTCACCGTAGATAAGAACAATTTACCTACATTTTTAACTAGCCAACGCCACGGATTTCCGTGTAATATTAATGAACACCGTGATGTCACATCTCCTGACGCAAATGACATCAGCCACATTTAGAGTTATAACTTATAACTAATTTATTTTTTAATTTATAACTGATTTTAAATACAAATTGTACTAATCATACTGCAAAGGTTAGGTAATACCACGAAACTAAAACAAAGGTCATAGTGAAGAGTTGATCCGTAGTTGCGCTGGAAAAAGATGACAAGATTATGTAAATAAGAAAATGATCTTTTTTTTAGGTAAAGAAAAACCCTACCAAAAACTGCAAGAGGTATCTATGGCCCTGGTAGCTGTATTTGCAAGTTTTTTAGGTAAAGAAAAACCCTACCAAAAACTGCAAGAGGTATCTATGGCCCTGGTAGCTGTATTTGAAAGTTTTTTAGGTAAAGAAAAACCCTACCAAAAACTGCAAGAGGTATCTATGGCCCTGGTAGCTGTATTTGAAAGTTTTTCAAGATTCCCATCCAGCTTTCTGTAGATGTTTGTCTATAGGCCAACACTACATATTCTGCAATTTATTTAGTGTATGTTCAGCAGTCTGGGCTGACTGTTCACAGGGACACAAAAGTGATAGAATCAGTCATGTCCATGTGTTACTAGGGCCTGAAAGATGAGTAAAGATAGCAACACTGTGCACGTCGTAAGAGGCGATTAAGGAGGTTATGGGGTGGCATTGGCTATCCCATCATATAGAATCAAAGTGACCAACAAGCCATGCTGAAATCAGATGTGTTAAGTTGAAAGACAAAGGTATCAGCAAAGTTGTAAACCATGAAATAACTTGTTCTGCTCTATCGAGACAATGATAGTTGTTTTTTGGGTGGTAAATTTTTCTAATAGCCCTGATGTCATCTTCTCGTAGGGGAGCTCTTGGCCTCTTTGTTCCTGTGTTGCTACATCTTTTGATAGCATATCTGCCTTTTTATTTCCTGTTATACCAATATTGAATAGTATCCGCTGTAACACCACCCTTCTTTGGATGTTCACTTCTCATAGGGCTTATGTCAAGTCTAGTAGTTTATTACTGTCAATGGCTTGTAGGATGAACATTGCATCAGCAAGAAACACCACTTACTTTTCATTATTAGAAGTTAAAGAAGACCCTTGATCTAGGGTATCTGTATTTACTGATATACATATCACAAATCTACCTTCTTTGATTTGAAAACAAAGGATAATAAATACTTAATTATATGATAGTTTTCATGTTCTCTTACCAGCAAAAGAGCTTCAGTGTTCTAGTGGCATCATCATCATCAGGTGCCATGCCATCTGGCATAGGCAGTCATGGATCTCCACAGCTCTCTATCTCTATTATTATGTATCAGGGTCGTTGTTTTCCTGCCATGCCAGGTTGTTAAACTGTCTAATATTTTCTCACATTGTCACCTTGTCTCTCTTGAATTCAATCTTGCCTATTGTAACTATATTCTCCCAACCTCCTTGTCTCATAATGTGACCAGAAAATAAAGATTGTCTTTTTCTTATATTATTGATTAAAAGCTTTGTTTCTCATTTGACTTTTCAACACCTCCACACTAGTTTTCCTGGCAGTGCATGGTATTCTCAGCATTCTTCTATAGAACAACATCTCTGCTACCTCTACTTTCCCACTGTCCTGTTCATTGTCCAAGACTCACATGAATAAGCATCCAGTGGCTTATTTAACAAATAAAAATGGAACATATAAGTGGAACATTTTACTGAAGTAAAAGAAGCTCATAATTGAAGCATTTGTTCCCTTCAATGGGGCCAAGACCTTACTTTATCTCTTCATAGACTTTCATATTCACAGACGTGTCTGTCCAGTTAAACTAAGTTTGACATGATATCTGCGGTGGTGAAGCTTGTTAAATACCCATCATGTCATAAATTCCTCGACTGCTGAGGAGTCAAACTATTGTGAGAACCATAGAAAGTCCATTCCAAAGTATGACTGCCCAGTTTGTGGCATTGTTCCCACAAGTCAGATTTAGTCAAATTCATCTGGGATTCTATAGAAATCTCCCCACTAAGAAGAATTACTAATCTGGAGCTGACAGTAAAACTTCACAAATTGGCATATGGTGATAGTGATAAGCTCATATTCCCTCGTAATAAATATCTTCTGTGCTCATTCTCAAACTCCTGTAGATTAGCAAGATGTAGTCAGGAGAGTGGAATGCAGTGTCATGGTTTACAACTTTGCTGCGATATCTGCCTGACACATCCGACTTCAGCATAGTTTCTGGATAATTTTGACCCTATATGGAGTGGAACAGCAACTCTACTCCATAACCTTCTTATTCATCTCTTATGACATGCATGGAAGGTAACCAGTGTTGGGTTCAGTCCTAGCGGACGCCAACACACAACTGTTTTTAATCCCACTTTTTAGATAGTCACTGCACATGACATTTCGCTTGTATTTGTTGCTACAATAACAAACATGGTTGCTGCCAACTCAAACATGACAGTTAACACTTTGAGGTCCCCAGAAATAAGCAGGAAAAAGTTGTGTTTCTACAAAGCAGAAAAAGTACTACCTGTACTCTACATTCTTTCTACGTACTGCACACTGGTGGGGGCTGCTCTCAGTGTGTAGCATGCAGAAGAAATGATTGGCGTTTTACTATGTGTTACGGAAGCACAATGAAAATAATGGCACTCTGCACATTGAACGAGTTTGGGGTAAAGTGGAACGGAGAAACAATACACACTGTGTCACATCTCTATAGTATCTTGAAAGTTATCATGTAGAATTTATGTGAATATCAAATACAACAACCATGGACACCACATTTCACACAACTCTCGTTCTTATGCAAGATTACTTGTCTCAATAAAATTTGTTCCATTATTTCTAATGTCCTTGTATAATATGTTATGTTCCTTTGTACTCTAGTTACGGGTAAACTTCATTCCACTTAATATTGTTCCGTTAAATATGTGTTGGTGTCTATTATGACAATACTCAGTGTTGTTATTCTTTCCTTACCTTTCAGGTCCCTGCAACACACAGGAGATAATAAATTTAATAATTCAGTCCCATTATAATGAATTGGTCTGGACCAACAAAATACAGTAGAATCCTATAGTGCATACAATTATAACAAATTTTCCTATTTAACACTTTTCAAAATCCTAAATTATATTTATTGTTTGTACTGCATATAGAAAAATTATGTTATTACACAAGTACTTCGTTGGTCCAGACCAAGTTGTTATAATGGAATTTGACTATTTACCATAACATAATTTCACTATGTGCAATTATATACATGAAAATAATCAGGGATTTGGGAATGTATTGTAAATAGGGAATTTTGTTACCATCTAAACCTGTGCTATAATGATACTTCACTAATAATTGAAGCATGTCCTACATATCACATTGCTATTAAACTATTATTTCATTTACATGCACCACTTACTGGTACACATTCAATAATATGGGCATTAGAAAGTGGATGATCGACTTACATACCATGAACTAATTCAACCAAGCTGGGTTTGTGAGACAGCCCACTTTCCACTCTAGCTTCAAACCACAAGATAATTCAACCACGCTAGGTTTGTGAGACGGGCCCACTTTCCACTCTATCACTGAGTAGTTTGCAAGTAATCATTCACGAAGTGAATTAAGAAAAAAATATTTTTCTGAGGAAATTACCAATATCTGATCATTCTATTTTTTATTTTGGGAACAGATAAAGTAGAATCCCATTATAACAACTTGTTCCGGACCAACAAAATATGTACTGGTATGTAATAACAGAAACTCGCTATATTTAGTACAAACAATATAGAATAATTGGGATTTTGAAAATTGTTGTTATATAGAGAAATTTGTTATAAAAACATGCTCTTACTTACTTACATACTTATCCAAACCCCAGGATTTTGAGCTTTCACTCTTTCTTCCAGGTGGTGGTAGGTGCATGAAATTCTTCAGCTGTGTTGTCCGTATAAAGGGTGTTAGTGATGGAGGGGTTTAATGGGAACAGTTTTTTTCGCAGGTCTTGTAGTGTGGCGCAAGCAATAATGTGGTGTTTTCCTGTTTCCTCTTTGTCTGTTGCAGTATGGTGTGCTGTAATTCTTTAAAAAGTATTCTCTATAGACAGATTCCACTGTAATCATTTTTATATTGAGAACAGATCATAACAGATACACATAACATACATGTTAGTTTGGTGACACCATGATGTGACTGTAGACAGTCTGCTTACAACATAGAGTACAATATATTTTGCAGAATTATGCACTGTATAACACCAAACGCAGAAAACTGGCCATAGGAATTAGCCTTTTTCTCACAGCTGGTGACCACAGTACAGTTAAAGAAATTCATAACAAATAAATTCAGGAGAATGAAGAAGAGAAAGATTCATGTTTTGGAGTTTATATAGCTTAGTGAACTTGATTTCTGTAGAGTAGTTAGAAATGTTTCATTTATCCAGAGCTATTGTGTCAATAGAAACTGGACATTAGATCCCTGTATAATGGTAACATTGATTCTCTCTAGAATTCATCTTGTATGAACAGTGGAACATTGTATTGAATGCATAAAATCAGTTTGATAATGAAGTAAACATGCCATATTTTGATTCCTTGGCTCCTTTATTTTGACAAAGATTGTGATATGTTTCAGGTGTAAAGCAGTACACAAACTGGCCAACTATACCACAGATCTTCTTCAATGGGGAATTTATTGGTGGCTGCGATATTATGTTAGAGATGCACAAAAATGGAGAGTTGATCGAAGAACTTCAGAAGCTGGGAATTAGATCAGCTCTTTTGGATGCTAAAGGGGAAGAAAGTGATAAAAGCTAAATTTGAGTTTGTCAAATTCTGAAATTGTAGTTCCATTATTCATTATTGACATGCATTGTATTTACATCTGGATATTTTATGAGGTCTGCATGAGTGATCTTGCATTTCAAGGTGTAATCGGAATGTATGAGTTTTGCATGAGGGATCATACATTACACTGAGCAATTATGAGTGATCATAGATGTCTTGAATTATACTGAGCAATCATATGTCTTCTCCCGTGTTCGTTCATGTATTGTCACAGTTACAGCTTTGCTGTGATATATGTACGTTTTGACCTGACACATCTGACGTTGGCTTCAGGGTCATTTTGACCCTATATGGGTTGGGACAGCCAACTCCAATCCATAACTTCATTATTCACCTCCTATGATATCAATAGAAGGTAAACAGTGTTGCTATTCTTTGATTCGTTTTCAGGTCCTGGCATCACATGAAAGATAACAGATGTTATAAATTGCACTGTGCAGTCTTGAGTAATCATGGAACTCCAGTGGTTATTCATGTCTAGTTTAGCTATAATTTTCTGAATTGGTGTTGACCCACTCTGGTCAAACCCATAGGTGCACAGTCTCTCCCAACACATGATGAAGAGTATGCATGCTGATGGTTCCCATAGCTTGCTGGTTTCATACATACCATATGGAACCACTCAATCACCCTATTCTGCTTGTCCCTGGAGTAATTTCAAATTCTTTACATCACATTATCATATCTCCTTCCAGCCTATTGTCTTCATAAAAAAAAATATTCACGTAAAGATCTCAATGTCAATCTTGTCCATAACTAATTCTCAGAGTACTGATGCTTTCCAAAGTCCTGCTTGTCCAGGAGAATACATCCACATAATTCACACATGTCTGAGCCACCCATTCTCGATCTTCCTAAACATTGACTGAGAGTCTGTGACTATTACAGTTCCCAATGTTTTTGTGCTGGAAATCCTAGTTCTGCTGTAACTGCCTCATTTTCCATTCTCATGCTGGAGGTTGTTGCAGGGTAAGCTTTAATCTGCTCCCTTACAGTTCTACTTTCAGCACTGACTGTAAACCCCAACTCTGATTTTTTTACCAGGAATCGCAGAACTGTCAGTGTATATAATAACATCTTGTGTGGTGTTATAACAGCAATTGTTATATTTAAAGTGTCACTTTCTCATTGTACCATGTTCTGCATTGCCTGCTCAGAGTAATGATGTCCTGAATATAGTTTTCCATGTCCTCCCTAGTTTTTATCCACTCCTCTGAATAAAGAATCAGTTCTGGTTAACCAGTCACATATACAGCAAAGTGGAAGAAACAAATGGAAGTGGAAGACAAACATGATGCATCACCATCAAAGATATCAACAGACCACACTATTTCGCCTTAGAACAGGCCACTGCAGACTGTTGAGTCACCATTACTGATTGAGGATCTCCTACACAGATGAATGCCCACGTGGATCCGGAACCCAGATTGCAGAACACATACTTTAGGATTGCCCAACATGCAAAGAACAGAGACAGCAGTCCTGGCCAGAGGATACAGATTTGAGGAAAAAGCTATGAGGCAGCTCTCCGACCTGAAGAAGACAGTGGGCTTCGCCCTGATAATATAACATGACTACAGATGCAGAAATGGTAACCAGTGCAATAGCTCTTCTTCTGCATTTGTTTTTAAACTCCTGCTGGTTCTCTCTTGTAACAAGACAATAGTCCTAGATTTTCAGCAGGATGTAGTCCAGAGAATGAAAATGAGTTGCCACCATTTTATTTGGCCAACACATCCGTCTTCTGCAGTAATTTTCAGTCATAGATGTTAAGATGTGCTGAGTTCATTAGTGATAATAGATGTCATGCAGTTGTTTATGATCAGTCATTTAAGATGTCACTGGGTAGTCATGAGGTTTAACACTTTCAGGATTTAATTTGTGTTTGTTTGGACCAAATTACCTTTCAGTTGTAAAAAAAATGTCATGTCTTTTTCATTTTAAAATGTAATTTCATAATTTTGATAGCTTGGGTACATACTGTATTATGTATCACCAGAAAAGGTTGCCATTTTAATCATATACAAAAAAAAATTGGTAGCGTATCCTATTCATGACATAGTTATCAACCCAGTATTTTTGGCTGTAGTGATTTTCTAGGCTTTATAAATATATTCAGTAGTTTGCCATTGCTGTCTGAATGGTCCGGATGCTCAAATGCCTGTGGGGGTAATCGAACTCGGTTCCTCAGCAGTTACAGATGTGTTCTTTACCACAGAGCCGGACTTTAATAATAATATAGCAAGTGCAAATATAGTTAATTGCTGAATGTTATTGGTAAGAATAATTTGTGTGTGTTCGTTCTCAAACTCCCACTGGACCCCTCTTATAGCAGGACAAATGTCCTAGATTTCCAGCAGGATATAGTCCAGAGAAAATAAATTTCCTTTGCCATTTTATTTGCGTCCATGGATGGCTCATCTGACTTCAGCAACACACTGTCGTACTTTATGAATAAAACAATTGCACATTACCAAATTTCTTCATGGTTTGAGATTTGTTAATCATATTAAGCAAAAGTATCTAGTTATCATCAATGCACAATTTATTTTTTTAACATGCTGCCATTTACTTCAGAAGCAATAAAAATATGAATAAACTGTGAATCGCCACAATTATTTACAATCTATTTTTTAGCAGTTGACAATTTTATGTCGTATTTCCAAAAGCATTCCTATAACTTGCTGCGTGATGTTTTAGAGACAAGGTCCCAGACTGAAAGCAACCAGCAGCTAAAGCACCTAAGCTAGACTAGACTCTGATTATTTATTTTTGCAATGGTCATCGCCAATAATTATCATCTGAATCACTCATTAGCAAGTTTTTAAAAAAAACCAATCCTAGCTTGTTCTGGAACGTGTGGGTGATTTTATTCTCAGAAATAGAACATGGTCTCAGTGACACAAATGAGGCAACAGAGCCCATTATAGACCATCAACTAGTCAGCAGGTGGCAAAGAGTGCCTAACATTGGGCCACAGCGTGGATACAGGGATGAAAGCTGTAAACTGGTTAAAAGATTATTTTAAACTCCCAACAGATTAGCAGGACGTAGCCCGGAGAACAGAATGTGTTGTGTTAATGGTTTACAGCTTGGCTCGAATGTCTTTTGGCCTGACACATCCGACTTCAGCATGCTTTTGACTCAAGGGATGGGAGTCCATTTCATCCCTGAAACCACAATTGCTTATGACTTGCATGGCAGGTAATAGTGTTGCTATCTGTTCCACTTTCAGGCAACATAGTTCAGTTGGTAGATGTGTGATAAAGTGCACCAGCCTTTGTATATGAAGTGTCATGAGACGTTCGTTTAGTCCCTGGAGAAGACTTCGGAATCTTTGTACTAGATCAACTCTACCTGCAAATTCACTCCTGGCACTCATTCAGAGCTTTTTCGGCCACTTCAATAAATTTTGTACTCTCTCTGTTAGCTGTCCTTCATTCAGTGTTTTGTTCAGTGCTACGATGTCAAACTTTTTACATGGCCAATTCCTTTGCAACTAGCGAAGTTCTTTCTGGTCTGTTTGCAGATGCTAAATCTATAGACATTCCATGTTCCCGCTATTAAATGTTTGATAATCTTGTGTGTTTCCACCAGGGTGCTAAGGGTACCGTATTACTCTCATTCTGACCCAGGGTTAGCAGATCACCAAGGTCCTAAAATTACCTCCTCGTGGGGGGGGGGGGGTGCAAAGGGTACCTCACTGTTCTCGGCAGACAACCAAGATCCCAAAAGTATCCCCTCGTGGTGCACCATGGAAACAGAAACACAGCTGCTTGTGCTGATTCTGGCTAAAACTTTTGGGGTTCGTGTCCGTGAAAGTGGAGACCGTCAATATCTCCGACACATGCAATGGCACTGTCAACACAGTGACGCTAGTCATTCTAGTCCGAGCATTGGAGTGGCGGCCAATGAAAACGACACAAAATGGTAGATGCATGGCGAGAAACGAAAAAACAACATTGTTAGGGCAGCACGGCGCCAAGTACAAATAGAAAACGTTCCAAGGAAATCAGAACTACAAACTCTGTTAGCTCGAGACAAGTTTATAGTTACCTGTGCTTCTTACGGGCAGAGACGCAGATCCAGTCGTGGGCATCCGGCAAAGAAAGCAGCCATGGTCCATTTTTACCGTAGAGCTTTCCTGTACCAGAAACATGTTCGTAGAGAGAAAGGGTTCAGTACCCGATATTTTCAGGCACAAATGGGACACTATCTTTCAGCTCGAGAACACGCCTTGCTCCCAAACGCGTGGTGAAACTCTGACGAGTTCACGATACCTCCTCGGCTAAAAGAGCCCGGGTTCAACTCTTGTCGAGTTGATCTTTAACCGGAACCAGGCTCGCAGATAAGATGGATGATCACAGAACGTCTAATTACACGAGGCAAGTTCATTGACCGTAGAACACCTCGTGCGAGATATACGTGAGCGACAATCGTCTCGGCGAAGTCATTACGAGCCCGTTGACAGATAGGCAGGCTGTTACAGGCTAGGGAAGCCCACCACCCGAATTAAAGGCATGACAAATACGCTAAGTTAACCAACTGAGGTGCAAATAAACACAGTTCAACCGTGGAATTAGCAGTATAACGTACTTAACACTCCCCGGTGGAAATCATACGATTTATTTTTTGTTATAAGAGAGCTAATGCACAGAACACCCCGTGTTGCACACTGGAAACAAATACAGTGGCTCGTGCCATGCTTCTTGCCAACACTTTTAGGGATCATGTCCGTGTATGTGAAGGCTGCAGATAAAATGAAAATTTACTGGGGGGGGGGGGGGAGCTGCATTGTCGACACATAGTGATGCTGGGAATTTCGGCTTGGTCGGCCGAAATGCAGTTGCATTGGAGGGATAGCCAATATCATGATATGGGTAGATGTCACGTACAATGAAAGAGCAGAACCACATGCAAAAAGAACGGAGAAAATGCTACATAGAATTCGAAACTAAAGTATTGTTCCGTCCTAGAAGAGACTTCTAAATATGTGTAGAGACTCAGACGAGGGGTTCATGATACCTCGGCAGAAAGTGCGAAGAAATCTGGGCTTAACTCTGCTATCGGGTATTTCCTATACCGGAATCATGCTCAGACAAGAAAAGGTTCAGTGCCTAATGTGCACAGGGACAATACGTCTAATTACGCGAGAGAAGTTCGCTGGAACACTGTGCGAGACAAGTATAGTTGACCAAAGTCTGATCAGTGTCGCCCAGAGACGTGTTGGTCTGTAGTCCAAGGGCGCAGTGGGTGATAAACCGTCACATCTAGAATCGATACACCAGTCACCTAACGACAGGCTGTTTAATGCTAGGAAAGTCCACCCGAATTAAAAGCAAGCTGAAATCAGATGCGCTGTGAGGTGTAAATAAACGCAGCTTTGTGAAAATTGCATCACAACGTACTTCGCGCACTCTGGCGAAAATCAAATGAATTTTCATGTTAGTTATCAGAGTGAATGCAGAAGTGTTTCCACCGCAATGGTTGGGCAGCTACCAGCTGTGATATAATGGCCAGGTTATTTTTAGGGCACCTTTTCAAGCCTCTTTCCTTTGTTATGAGGGTGAGCAGGGCTATTCTGAATAGAGATGTTTAGTTGACCAGAGGGTAGCCAAATACGGTTTCTGCCGTGAATTTACTGAGGAAGAGACCTCTCGACCTGATCCAGCGCTGTGCATTCTATTTTCTGATTCACTAGTTCCCCTTCGGCAGACGACGTGTGTCGTTATAAAAAAAAAAAGGTGGATGATTTTGACTTGTCACAAGATGTACTGAACATGTATGAGTGATTCTTCTTCTTTCGTTCAATTGAAAAATATTTATATCTGTAATTGTCTCCTAAATAAAACTAGTCTTTAGTAGTTCATACATTGGCACATAGAGCTTTGATTTCAGTGTTGTTTCCTCTGGCCAATATGTCTGCCTCAGCTGACTTGATCATGTTTTTTTCTGATGGTATGTGATTGGTATATCTGGTTGGTCTTCGGCAGCAACTTCCTTAGCCAGTTGGTCTGCTTTTTCATGTCCTGGTATTCCACCCTGCATGGTTACCCTATATTGGTAAGACAATTCACTGAGTAGTTTTTGCAAGTCTGTTAGTTTTCCAGACTGGAGAGCTTGAAGCACTGACCTTGCATCTGTCAGGAATACCACAGGCTGTAGGTCAGAGTTGGAGTTCAGCAGTTTTTTAGCTGCCACACTAATTGCCTGGATTTCTGCATCATAATTATTGCAGAATTTCCCTATTGGTGTTCTGATCGTATCTCTAGGCTTGTGTGGATATTCTATGTATACACCTGCACCATCATTCCTCACTGCATTCTGTGCTGACCCATCTGTGTATACTCGGACCCATATATCTTGTTTACCATCCAGGAAACTGAGGGTGACTGTTCTCTCTTAGTATTCCTTTCATGTAGGTCTGAATGTATAATGGAGTCGTTTAACTTGGTGGATAAAGCTGCTTATTTTCAGTCACCCCATTGCTAGATTTTGGAACCCCATTGTCTACCTGGGACAAAAGACTTACTTGGGGATCACACATTGAAGAGACAGAAAATAAAGCCACACGCAGACTACAAATAATGAAAAAACTATCTGGGACAGATTGGGGAGCTGAAATAAAAACCATACGATAAGTCTATGTAGGTAATATTCGCCCAACTCTGGAATATGGATTGACCACATATGCAACTGCAGCAAATACCAATCTTCAGAAACTGGACAAAATTCAAGTCTCCGAATCATAACAGGAGGACTAAGGAGCACACCTATAACATCAATGGAAGCAACAGCAGGATTACAAAACCTAACAGACCGCAGGGATGAGAAAATCACAACAATGACAGAAAAATTTAGACGCCTGAAACATCACCACCCTATGCATGAGAAAACAAATGAACTAACAAAAAACAGACTGAAAAGACCAAGCTTCAATCATCTATCAAAAAAACTTATAAAAGCCAATGAAGAAGTAACCAGCAACAATTCGGATGAATGGGAACAGCTAGAAGCATCGCAAACACTTCACCCATATATACTGCAAACCTCACAATATCAGGCACTGAGAGCAAAGCTATGGAAACCCCTACTGCCCTTAAGGCAAAGACACTTGATCACCTAGACACCCTATCTCAGTGGATTCATGTCTGCACAGATGCATCATCAGAGGGTGCAGTAAGGAAAGGAGGAGCTGGGATACTAATACTCATACCAAACACCCCAAAACTAGAACTCTCAATCGCTACTGGCAAATTATCAACAAATTACAGGGCAGAGCTACCGGTAATCTTAGAGGCATCAAAGGCTCTAGAGGAACAGAAGCTCAAAGAAGCTAACATAGTCTTTTTGTGTGACTGTATGTCAGCACGCCAAACCATCCAAAAGGAACCCCTATAGATCTAACAAAAACAACTGTAGAACTTCTAAATCAACTATCTGCCAACAATAAAGTTGTGCTTCAGTGGATCCCTGCACACTGTGGAATAGCAGGAAATGAAGGAGCTGACAGACTGGCAAAAGCAGGCGCAAAAAAAGGAACAATTCCAGCACAGAATATCACTGACTGAAGCAAACACCCTCATCAAAAGAAAATACAAACATACATGGAGTCAGAGAACAGGCAGTAACTTTCCACAGGACCCTATTCTAAAGCTAAGCAGGTCACAACAAACCACAATTTTTAGACTTCGCACAGGACACTGCAGACTTCAAGCACATCACAAAATTAAGGCTGTTCAAACTGACCAATGCCCATGTCAAAAGGGTTCCCAGACTCCAGAACATATTCTGCAGACATGCCCAGTCTTAGATGATGTGAGAACTAAAATATGGCGCCAGGAGATGGATCTGAATGTAAAGCTGTGGGGCAACCGTGAGGACCTCCTGTTGATGACTGAATTCGTGGAGGCGGACCAACTTCCTGTATAGACTTATGAGCATTGCAAACTGATCACTGGAGAAGAAGAAAAATGACTTGGCATACACTGAAACTTTTCTGCTTGTATTATCTTTATGTCTGCGTTCACCAAATGTTTGCATTCTTCTAATTTTCTGCATCTCTACTATGGATTGCACTATATAAAACGATCATCATACTATCACTATGCTACCAATGTCAAACATGGACACAACAGAATTCCAAAGAAAACATGTTACGACAGAAATTATTTGTCTATGTAGAATCCTCGGAGTAATAAGAGACGGAATCAAGAATTAAAACACCGTAAGATAACAGATTAAGTGGTTTATGCAAGCTTTCAGACTACCATCAGACAGTGCCCCTGAAAAAGCATTACCTGTCAAAGATGGATGTGTCAGGACATTGTCGCAAATAAAACAAGACACACACATTTCTATTCTCTGGACTACATCCTGATGGAAATCTATACGGGAGATCCAGCGGGAGTTTGAGAATGAATGTTGAAAAGAATAAGCATTACTTTACAAACAATGAATATAAAGCAGGGGCAGACCTTGCAAACGATGAAATAAAGAAATAGTCAACAAAAAAAACAACATATATGAAGCACACAACTCCAGAGAAATCTATTCTCTGATGCTGCAAGGCATAAAGGGGTATTAAGTGGGGAGAAAAAAATAATTATAAAAGATTTTTTTAAATGAATTTTTCAAAAATTTGACACATTGGAAGATATTGTACATATGTACTCATGACACAATTATAGATAGCCACGATGGTAATTTGCATACCGAATATAACATGGAAAAGTGACACCAAATTTCTAGGCCTAATGTTCCCAACGAGGAGAAAATTTGTGGTACTAATTGTACCATCATGAATTTCACTGGAGTAATGTCATTTTTTGAGTAGAAATTGAGACTTTTGCGGAAAGCGTTGGGCATGTACATAATCTAGATGAGATTGCCATATATTATAAATGCTTTAGCCTCATTGTCAACGAGGAGTTTTATCAATTTGCAGCCAATCAGACATATTTGTATGAAACATAATGCAAAGAACAAGCAAGGAAAGAGACATTGCTTGACATCTTAACTGCCAAGTGAAATAAAACGTCTTATCTATATTTATATTATGATGGGCCTGCATATTCTGCCTGAGTATGACACATATTGGAATACAGATGACCGGTTCAATGTTTCAGGAATATCAAACTGTTTAAAGAAAAAGGAGATGTGAGAAAATATCTCTATATTTTCATCTCAATAGGACTCCACTAAGCAGCACCCCCAAGGCACATAAACATTTCCCCACACTACGTTGAGTTTGAGGATTTATTTTTTAAAATATATAAGTATTAAACTTTTTTTTATAGATTCATCCTGACTTCCTTTTTCTGTTGATCTGCGAAGTCTTGAGTGTGATAAGACAGTTTTAAAGAAAAAACATTTTCAAAATTATCATATTAACTATTTAATGGAGTTGTTCCCCTTCTCTTAGTGATTGGAGAGTGACAATGGGGAAATTCCTTAGTGGTGAAAGGGTTAATAGACGTCACCCATGCCCAAGAACAGTAACACTATGAAAAAATGAACGTTTCATATACACTGCAAAAATCAGATGCACTGTCAGATACTCAAACAGCTGCAATAATGAAGCAGACATGTCATTACTGAATTTAATACAAATCAATACATTTATGACATACAACATATGTCAGCAAATATACATAATTTATTTCGAGATTCCATGAGCACTATGATACATACATCAAACCACATTCCTTTCTACTTCTCAAATAATATAAAAATGGAAAATCCCATTCCTGTACAAGTAAAGTAACTGAAGATCATAAAAACTTAAAAATGTCTCCAAGTTACTTCATAATTTGTTTATTTTACAATAAGAGAAGTGATTCATGTCCTAGTTCTTCACATCTGTCCTGATCATATTATAAATGTGATTAAGTTCTGATTGATGTTCTTATGTACAGCTTTAAGCACAAGTCGACGGTCATGAGACAAGGTACATTGAAGTTTATCCAGATTTGAAAAGCAAAATTGCAACCTGGCCTAAATAGAAGTAGATGAAATGTTTTGTTTCATGTGTGACGTAGCTGCCAAAGTTGCGGCCAACAATACAATGCCATGTTGGGTTGTACTTTTTGTCAAACTCCTTCTTAATGTAGGCAGCAATGTCTTTCTCAATGTTGTACTTTTCTAATGCTTGTGTGGCACAATCTACTGCATCCTGTTGCATGTCCTCTGACATGTCAGCATTCTTGATGACCGCCTTTCTCTCAGACATTGTGATTTCTGCAAGCAGAATATTATTAGTATAAATTATGAATGGTTTACTGACAGATGACATGAAAATTATGAAAATTTATGATATGAAAATTTAAGTCATAGATACATTACAATTTTCATATTTGCAAAACATTCGTAACTTTGTTTTTCTTGAACAATCAAATGGTAAAGACACCCATGCCACATGTTTCCATTAAACAAAACGTGGCATGGGTGTCTTTTTGACAGAAGTATTTGAGTTTCAGGGAGAATGTTGACCATGTTATAAGGGCAGGCATAGGATTAACAGCAATGACGGTTATGGTTGCTGTGCAATGTGAGCAGAGGTTATTTCTTTTATACAGATGTTTGGTTGTGGCTGTGGTAGAATATGCACTAGCAATTCTGACTCTTAGCCAAACTCAAATCGAAAGACTACGGAATGGATAGGTCGACCCACAGATTTCGAAACTTGTTTGAGAGTAGTAAAATCACTTAGCAGGAAATGCAGAGAATGGTGTCCCATAGCAGTGGAGCAAGAGGTGCAGGCATTGGTCAGTGAGAAAGCCAAAGGGGTGGGGGGATGTGCTTATATACACTGATGAATCTAGACATGTTTGCAGTGCTTGGGCCTTTGCAGCTCAGTGCGCAGGTAAAACGATCAGGGATGAGACAGAGGCCTGTGCTGTGACTACTAGTAGCATAACCATGGAGATTATGGTGGTGACCACAGCATTTGAGTGGCTAGGCACACAGAAGGCAACACTGTTGACATCTTGAGTGATTCTATGAGTATGATTAGGAAGGTACAAGTGGGTCTTGTTCATGAACAGTGGATTGAGGCCCTGAGAAAGGAGAGGTTGAGTGTAGTTACATATATTTTTGTGCCTGGACATGTGGATTTTAAGAGGTAATGAAAGATCAGATCAACTGGCGCGATTGTGGCACAGGGCGATGGATTGGGCTGATGTTTTGAACTCTATAAGAGATATAACACGTGAGAGTGAGACTAGTGTGGATAATGATTCCTTTTTGATGGCCAGGATTAAAGAACAGAGTTTGAAATGCGACGTTGCTAGAAGTGAACATTTTGGAGGGCGACGAAGAATGATGGTCAACCAGCAGAAGACCCGTACTGTCAGCAGAAGTGTAATGGCGGATACTCAGGGAGAGATTGGAGCATCTATGGATGTGTCTAATTTGCAGTGATGATCTGACGACTAACTATATTTACAGACCACTTCAGTCATAATTAAAAGATGATTTAATGAGAACTTTGTGGCAAAATGGTTAGAAGGTGAGCCTGATGAAGAAGTCCTGGGTTCAAATCAAGGTTAAGTCTTCAATATTCTTTGTTGCTGATATAAAATTATAAATTCAATCTCTAGTCTAAATATAACCAGTTTGCTGGCAACTGCTATAGCAAGGCAGCCTGTATTATCAAGACCTATCCCCATCGAGGCCAGAACCTTGAAGTGGTGATGGGGCTTAGTTCAGCCATCAGAGGCTGGAAACTAAGACTGGTCGGGCACTCCCACTCGAGCAGGACCATAGTCCGGCCCTAGTAAGCAGAGTGCTGAAGACGGAGACAACCAGCCAAAAGGCGCACAGATAATCAGGTTGCCACGCATAAAACACAATGGAAACATGTCTGCATCTAATAAATGTTATGGTGCCTGCCCTGTGGCGGACGTTCAGGCAGGGACGGTGCCGGGCCCTATACCTCGAAAGGGCCCAACCTCAGTTACTGGAAGTCCTTCTCAATTGCCCCGAGGAGCCAGGAGGCAAGGGAATAGAGCTACTGGCCAAACAAACAGACGACCAATAAAAATAATGCACTGGAATGCTGAGGGTGTCAACAGTAAAAGAGATGGATACAGCAAAAAAT
Organism: Meghimatium bilineatum; assembly: GCA_034231615.1. Taxonomy (NCBI): domain Eukaryota; kingdom Metazoa; phylum Mollusca; class Gastropoda; order Stylommatophora; family Philomycidae; genus Meghimatium; species Meghimatium bilineatum. Next base: position 26,476,384 of record CM067322.1, read on the forward strand.
TGGAACTTGAAAATGTCCTCAGTGAAGAACAAGTTAATATTTGCTGTATCCAAGAAACACACCTCAGCAGCGACATAGCCTTCAAAATCAGAGGCTACCAGTGCTACCGATCTGACCGAAAAGACAGGCGAAAGGGTGGAATTCTGACACTAGTTAAAAACAATATCAGCGCATGTCAGCTGGAAGTATACATGGACGGGGCAGAATACCAGATGCTCCACATAAAAACAGACAGTGCAGAATTCCATCTCCTGAACTACTACTGCCCAAATGATAAACCATTGGCACTAGACACAATTCCAGATAAAGAAAGGCTTATGGTGTGTGGTGACTTCAACAGCCACTCTCAGAGCTGGGGCTACGATCATATCGACAAGAGAGGTGAGGAACTTGAGAGCTGGCAGGATGAAAATAATCTCATTCTTATTAACCAGCCAGCTGACTCACCAACCTTCTACTCGAGAGCATGGCACACCACCTCTACACCAGACCTGGCATTCTACTCACCAGGCCTGGAATGGAACATCACATGTGTCGTTGGAAAGCAGCTTGGGGGTAGTGACCACAGACCAGTATTTCTGGAAATTCACAATGAATATACCAAGGACAGCAGCACGCTCACTAGGTGGAACTATAAGAGGGCAGACTGGAAAATGTACCAGCATTTAACCAGTGTTCTAGCTAAGGACATGAACTTGGACAAAGACATCAATAGAGCAGTGAGTGAATTTAATAGATGTATACTACATGCTGCTAGTAAAACCATACCCAGGGGGGCACGCAAAAACTACAAACCCTACTGGAATGATGAACTGGAAAAGCTGCAAAATGAGATGGAAACATCTAGAAAGCAGGCTGAGAACAGACCTAGCCAAGAACATCACAACAAATATCAGCAAACAAAGGCTAAATTTCAAAGAGCCAAGTTACAAGCCAGACGGAACAGCTGGAAAGAAAAAACAGAGTCGCTGAACCTAGAAAGAGATACTAGGAAATTATGGAAACTTGTAAAACAACTAAATGATGAAGGTACAGGGAGAAATACCAGGATCACACTTTATAAAGATAAAAACATTTTAACAGGTAAACATGCAGCTGATTACTTTGCAGATTCCTTTGCAGAAGACAATAACGTCAAAGTCAGCCCAGACAAACAACAGGAGGTTCGAGCGAACCAGCAAAACATTGGACAAGACGAACCTATACCTGAAGTCATGGAGGCACCAATCACAATGAGAGAACTGGAGCATGCAATATCCAAATTGAAAATGAAAAAGTCCCCTGGAGCTGATGGAGTGTCCAATGAAATGATTAGAAACCTGGGAATTGCAGCAAGAGCAAAGCTGCTGCAAATCTTTAACACAAGCTGGTCCACAGGTAATGTACCACAGGCGTGGAGAGAAGCAATAATGATACCACTCCTCAAATCAGGAAAAGATGGCAACACAGTCTCCAACTACAGGCCCATCAGCCTCACAAGCTGTTTATGCAAAACAATGGAACGCATTATCAATCTTAGGATGCAGTGGTACCTTGAAAGTGAAAACCTGGTATCACAGCAAGAAGGTTTCAGACAGTGCTACTCTACTGAAGATCAGGCAACCTACCTCTCCCAAGAGATTGAGGATGCCTTCCAAGATAAGAAACTGGTACTAGCAGCATGGATAGACCTTAGGAAAGCATTTGATAAGGTCTGGAAAGAAGGGCTCCTAAAGAAATTGCGAAATTGCAGGGTTAGCTCAAGAATGTACAAATGGGTAAAAGCATACCTGCATAATAGAAGAGCCAGGGTACAATTAGATGGTCGCAAAAGCAAGAAAGTCCTACTGCGTCATGGAGTCCCCCAGGAAGGAGTCCTGTCACCCACACTTTTCTTGGTTTACATCAATGACCTAGTTGCTGAACTACCACACGGGATCAAAGTGGCAATGTATGCTGACGACCTGGTGATCTGGTGCACGGAAGAACATGCAACAGTGGCCACTAAACAAATACAAAGAGCTATCGATGCCCTAACCTTATGGGCAAATAGATGGTGTGTCAGCATTAACACAGATAAGTGCAGCACTACACTCTTTACCCTCTCACCAAAACAAAAAGCCGGTCATATCAAGATAGACGGAGAGCTCTTGAAGGAAGACAAACAACCAACATACCTCGGAGTTACTTTTGATGATAAGCTGACATGGAAGCAGCACATAAACAAAGCAACAACAAAAGTCAGGAGGAAGTTAGCTATCCTGAGAAAACTAAGTGGAACCACATGGGGAGCCAGTGGGAATATACTCAGTAAAGTTTACCAGCAAGGCATAAGACCACACCTGGAATATGGTTCAGCTGCGTGGTGTCCTGCATAAAACACCACATTACAAGATCTAGATAAAGTGCAAAACCAGGCACTTAGAATAATGTTGGGAGCAATGAAATCAACACCCATAGCAGAGATGCAGAAAATGGGAAGAATGCAAACACTTGGCGAACGCAGAGACACAAAAGTACTAATTCAAGCGGAAAAGTTTCAGTGTATGCCAAGTCATCCAATGAAGGAAAGATTCCAAAACCTAGCAATGGGGCGACTGAAAAGAAGCAGCTTTATCCATCAAGCTAAACGACTCCGTAGACAACTTACAGACCTACCTGAAGTTGACAGCCCCTTAAGGTCTGTACCAGAACAAACCCCATGGAGTGAAAGGCATGGAATGCCAATATACATTCAGACCCATGTGAAAGGAATACTAAGCGAGGACGAACAGAACAGTGTGCAGCGGAGGACAGTCACCCTCAGTTTCCTGGACGAGGAATATCCACAAGATATATGGGTCAGAGTATACACAGATGGGTCAGCACAGAATGCTGTGAGGAATGGAGGTGCAGGTGTATATATAGAATATCCACACAAGCCTAGAGATACAATCAGAACACCGACAGGAAAATTCTGCAATAATTATGATGCAGAAATCCAGGCAATTACTGTGGCAGCTAAAACACTGCTGAACTCCAACTCTGACCTACAGCCTGTGGTATTCCTGACAGATGCAAGGTCAGTGCTTCAAGCTCTCCAGTCTGGAAAACTAACAGACTTGAAAAAACTACTTAGCGAATTGTCTTACCAGTATAGGGTAACCATGCAGTGGATACCCTCTCACTGTGGAATACCAGGAAATGAAAAAGCAGACCAACTGGCTAAGGAAGGTGCTGCCGAAGATCAACGAGATATACCAATCACCTACCATCAGAAAAAACAGATGATCAAGTCAATAAGAAAGCCACAAACACCAACACAAGATGACTATCACATTATGAACAGATCAGAACAAGTTATAATTCTACGTCTCAGAACAGGACACAACCGACTCCGCAGTCACATGTATACAAAGTTCAAGATTGGCAACACGGCCATGTGTACATGTGGACAGGCAGTACAGAGTGCCAAACATATACTTCAAGAGTGTTCTGAGCATGAAACGCTGAGGCAGACATATTGGCCAGAGGAAACAACACTGGAATCAAAGCTCTATGGGGCACTGTATGAACTACAAAAGACAGTGAGTTTTATTAAGGAGACAGAATTGCAGATATATACATGTTTCAAGTGAACGAAAGAAGAAGAAGAATCAAGACCTATCAAATTTACTTCACTCCCTCAATGCCAGGAACAAATGCATTAACAACTAAAGTTTACCAGAAGAAATAAGACAAATGTTATGGTGCATTAATACTTTCTCTGCCAAGCCTTTTTTATTCAAGTGTTTTTCACAAAGTCTGAATACGTCATTTTTGATTGGACATCATCAGCTACATTAAACATTTTGAAGCTTTCATTGAAAAAACTGCATTGAAATCATTTTCAAATAATGTCTGCATTGAATCTATCTAATAACAAGCTCCAACATTCTGGAAAATTTGTAATGAATGGAAAGTCTTGTAATGCATATAACTGAAGTAAACGTGTATAAAACTATAGGCTGTAGATCTGTTTATTGTTTATCAGTAAGCTATGAAATGCCCTAAGGAATATGATGAACACTTAAAAAAAGCTCTCTATGAAATTAATACACCTTCCTATCTCAATCCAGTTAAGTATAGTTAAGTATTGTAATTTAGTTTTGCACCTGAAATGTAGCTCTTAACAATGTGCTCAATCAGCTGACTGGTCCAGCAGGCCAACCTCTGCAATTGTTACATAATCAACAATTACAATGTTTTGGCGCTAAGTTAAGTATAGTTCTTCACTGTGACCTTTGTTCTAGTTTTGAGGTATTACCTAACCTTTGTTGTGTGACTTGGCTAGCTTATGGTTAAGTACGTAGAATATGGTTAGGATTAGAAATAATATTTCTAATGCGTGCATGCACCTTGCTCCATGTATAGTGAGCGCCCAGTATAAATCATTGGAAAATGTTTAATAATGTGAATTGGAAAGCAAACATATTATGCATAAGTTCATATGTGTCTAGAGTTGAACTCAGTGATTGTCTGGATGTGACAGCCATTGTTATCATTGGTGTTACACAGAAATCAATGACGGATAGTTAAAATTTACACACTCCCATGTGTTGCTGGGCCCGAAAGGGGAGCAAAGAATAGCAACACTATTTACCTTCCATGAATGTCGTACGAAGCGACTAAGGAGGTTATGGGGTGGAGTTGGCTGCCCCATCCCATATAGGGTCAGTGACTCAAAGCCATGCTGAAGTCGGGTGTGTCTGGCCAAAAGGCGCAGATATCACAGCCATGATGTAAACCATGACACAACGCATTGCATTCTCCGGACTACATCCTGTTGATCTGCAGGAATTTGAGAACGAACACAGAAGAAGAAATTGTCAACAGTGTGTTATTTACAACACAGTGGAAGAACTAATTTTTACTTTTATCAATGTTTTTTGTAATTGGCACAACTATAAAATAGATACAACTACAAAAATGACAAAATATTGGCAGCAAAGGCCCATTGTTTAATCACAATAAAAAATGCTCTACTATTGGTGTTATCTAGGTCCGAGGTAAGGAAGATACATGGTAAGGAAGATACATTGGCAAGTAAAGCTATAAAAATAATCGATGACAATAAATGAAAACACAGGTTTATTTAATTAGGGCAGACATGGATCTACAAAATTACAAAGACAAGAAGAGGCTGAAAGAGACTATGTACATATTGTGAAAATAACAATGAGAGGAGAATTTAAGTATTGCACTTAGGAAATGATAACCGTGCTGAAGACGAACCAACCATGCAACAGAAAATCTTAGATGACATGCCTTTATACTGAGGTTATCTTCTTATAGAAGCTTCATGGCACAGCATCGATACAATCCCGTAGTCGTAACCTTCGATAACAGTTACCATGTTGTTCTGATAGGCCGACGTTGTGCTTGAACTTGAACTAGTTACGGGCACGGTGTGGGTGGGCAGAACATAGAAACCTGTTGCAAGGGCCAGAGTTGTACCCTGATGTTGACGTCTGTTTCGGTGGCATTGGACTTGAAACACCATTGAGTCGAATGGCTGCTGGAACAGAGGGCGAAGCACTTATGAGAATGCCCTATGTGCTGCCAATTTTTCTAATCAAGAACTGTGCTGTGATGTTGGAAAAGAAAATGAACAATTCTGGAATTAGTCATAGAATGGAAATGGGAGTGATCAGGGGCGAAGTGCATCCTGTAGATCAGAACTGACAATCAAAAGGACCCATCAAGGCCAGCTCTTTGAAGTGCAGCCAGCAGAAGTTGGAAACTAAGAATGGTCAGGTCTCCCAGAAAATGAACATGACTTAAGTCATACCCAAGCAAGCACTGGTGCTGAAGCCAGAGATACCAGGCCAAGAGGCGCACCAGCAACCATGGTGCTTGAAATGTGAGTCCGCCGAAGACAGATGTGTCTGGCCACTAGTGCAAATAAAATGGCAAAAAAATATTTCCATTCTCTGTATTACATCCTGCTGGAAATCGTGTAGGACAATCGCCGGACAATCCTGCAACAAGAGATCCAGCAGGAGTTTGAGAATGAACACTGAAGAAGAAATGTAATTTTAGTGTCTCTTGCATGTGTGAAATTCAAGCTTCCACACTCACAGCTGTCTGTATTTGTAGGCACACAAGCATTAAGTAATGTTATTAAATTATTGTGATCACCATATATTAGAAACTAAGAAGCAATAATGAAGGCAGCCGTCAAGGTGGAAGAAGCAGAGGAGAAAAATAAAAGCATGGACAAATAGGGACTGGACAAGACACCAGACACGATTTCAAAGATTGTATTTAATTAACGAATTTGTCCTCACTCGTCCTCATCGTTGAAGACAGAACCCGCTGGAGGATTCGTGTGTTGTTGATGCATCCAATGTGGCACCCCTACGACCCTGTCGGGATTATAGATATATAATATATTAGAAAGCTTGATAAATGCCCTTGCTGCTGAGTATGCCAGAGTACGAGTTGTAGGCATATGGGGTTATGCCTAGGCGTCAGATGTGAAGATCTGGATAAAACGTCTCTCACTCTCTATCCAATCCGTTTCCAAGTCTACCTCTCGTTTAACAGTTACTCAGTGTAACAACTCATGGATATCAAAAACAAAAGCTTTGTTTTGACACATAGGAACCAAAGATTATGACAAAGATTAATTGAAAGTCTACACAAAACGACACACTTACCTTAGTACCTGGCACTTTGTTATTGAAGTAAAGTAACAAGATTGGTTTATACAAGACGAGCTCTGACTGAGTTCAATGACAGGTTGAGAGATACTGAACAAATTGTGGCAGAAATTGCCCGGTAATGAGAGCTATTTACCATTTCATTGGTTTACACTTGTCCCTAACTTTTTACATACCATAATGCTTTGCGCAGTGCCGCCAAGCTGCTGTCAATGGCAACACAGTGCCAGTGGTTATCAAACTATCAAGATATACAAAAATAGGTAGGTGTGTTACCAAAATAAAACATAAAACAACTTAACAACGAGATACAGGGACAGACGACGTTTCAACTATAAAGCCTTCATCAGGACAAACAAATTACCACAATAAAACAAATCTTACATGGAGACAAATAGGGTTATAATGAGGAGGACAATAGCAGATAGGTAATGGGGAAAGCAAAGATGTGGAAGCATGGCAGGTGAGAAAAACGTATGGGGAGAAGTTAGTAGTAAGTAGGGAGGAGAAAGTAGACTGAAGAAAGTGAGATAGACAGAGGAAAAGATATGGTGGCAAGTAAATTAAAAATACATTAAAAATACTTACCTCAAAAGTGGCAACAGAGAATGAATGCTACAGACAAGCAATCATAATGTAAGGGAAGAGCAAAATGAGATGGTACGAGGGATCATGTGGGAGAGAGAGAAAGAGGCAAAAAAAAAGGCAGGAACAGAAGAGAAAGAGCAAACAGCAGGAAGAGAATATGAGCAGATAATGGTGATATATGAGAATAAAATAGTGCAATAACTTCACTGATGCAGCGACTGGACTCAGTTCCTTCCATCATTGCTCTTCCCTTACATTATGATTGCTAGTCTATAGCATTCATTCTCTGTTGCCACTTTTGAGGTAAGTATTTTTAATATACTTTTAATTTGCTTGCTACCTTATCTTTTCCTTTGTTCATCTCACTTTCTTCAGTCTACTTTCTCCTCCCTACTTACTACTAACTTCTCCTCGTACGTTTTTCTCACCTGTCATGCTTCCACATCTTTGCTTCCCCCATTACTTATCTTTTATTGTCCTCCTCATTATAACCCTATTTGTCTCCATGTAAGATTTGTTTTATTGTGATAATTTGTTTGTCTTGACGAAGGCTTTATAGTCGAAACGTCGTCTGTCCCTGTATCTCGTTGTTAAGTTGTTTTATGTTTTATTTTGGTAACACACTACCTATTTTTGTATATCTTGACATTTTGCCCAGTGTTACCCCAGCCACCTACTTCCTGTTTATGGTTGTTACCCTTCACTGGAAGATGTATCCTTTAGTTATCAAACTATCTGGATGTTGCAGTAACTAAAAATGATAATTATTCTTCTTATTTCGTTCGCCTGGGACATGCCTATATCTGAAGGGATTTGTTTCTTCTACAAACTTGACTGTTCTGAAACTGGTACAGAGGTCTGTATTTTTCTTCCCTTGTTGTTTCTATGGGTCAGAGTATGTGCCTCCACATTTCATATTCCTGGTATTTCGGAAGAAAACGTTCTGATGTCTGAGGTGCCTGTCCACGTGTACACATGGCCGTGTTGCCAATCTTGAACTTTGTATACATGTGGGTGCGAAGTCGGTTCTGTCCTGTTTTGAGTTTGAGACGCAGAATGATAACTGTGTTCATAATTTGGTAGTGATCCTGAGTTGGAGTTGGTCTGCTCCAAGGGGTTTGTTCTGGTACACACTTTATGGAGTTGTCAACTTCCGGCAAGTCTGAGTTTTTTTCTACTTAGTCCTTTGGCCTTATAGATTTCTTCTTCTTTCGTTCACTTGAAACATGTCTTTATCTGTTTATTGGATATATACATGTTCCCATTGTGTTTTGTAAGTGGCATCCTGATTATTGTGCGCCTTTTGGGTTGTTGTCTCCATCTTCAGCACCCTGCTTACTTGAGCAGAACTGTGATCCTGCTCGAGTGGGACTGCCCGACCAGTCTTAGTTTCCAGCCCCTGATGGCTGAATTAAGCCCCATCACCACTATAAGGTGTTGGCCTCGATCGAATTCCTGATGTAAAAAACTACTTATTTTCAGTAGCCCCATTACTAAGTTTTGAAATCTTTCTTCCATTGGATGACGAGGCATATAGTGAAACTTTTCTGAATGTATTAACACTTTTGTGACTCAAAGATGGGAAGACAATATCAAAAGCTTTTCCAACCAGGAAATACTCCTCAAATTTTAGAGCAGAAGCAGTTGCACTCCATCAAGCACTGAAAGCCTTCACCGAACCAGGACTGCCAAGACCAAAGAAGATAGCCATATTCACAGATTGCAGATCGCTACTGGAATCAATCTAGAGCAACAGAAACGAAAGCCTTCTGCACAACATCCGACATGAGCTAAGACAGATCTAAAAATCAACAGCTATTGCCCTTCAGTGGATACCATCACACTGTGGAATCATGGGAAATGAGAAAGCGGATGCTCTGTCAAAGGCAGGAAGCGAAATGGAGCAACACAAACACCCACTGTCTTACGGATAAGTAAAACAATAATCCGCACCACATACACAGCAAACTGGAAGAAAGTAATGTAAGGGGAATACGAACATGATGCAATACATCTCCTCCAAATATTTCAACAGACCACAATATTTCGCCTTAGAACAGGCCACTGCAGACTGTTGGGTCACCTTTATCGATTAAGGATCTCATACACTGATGAATGTCCATGTGGATCCGGAACCCAGACTCCGGAACACATACTTCAGGACTGTCCAACATACAAAGAGTAGAGACAGCAGACCTGGCCAGAGGATACAGACTTGAGGCAAAAGCTATGGGGCAGCCGCTCTGACCTGGTGATGACAGTGGACTTCGTCTTGACGACAGGCATGACGGTATAGCATGACCACAGATGCTGAACGCAGAAGAAGAAGAAGAACACTTTTGTATCTCTGCATTCACTCGGTGTTTGTATTCTCCCCATTTTCTCGATCTCTACTATGGGTATTGATTTTCATTGCCCCCGTGATGATTCCAAGTGCCTGGTTTTGCACCTTAACTAGCCCTTGGTCCGGACAGACGAAATATGTCTGTACTAATAGAAATTCACTATCAATCAATAAACCCATAACCCTTCAGGGTCGTAGGGGTACCACATTGGATGCTTCAGCACACAGAGTCCTCCAGCGAATTATATCCTCAGCGATGCGGATGAGTGTGGAAATATCTTGCCCTGTCCATTCCTTAATGTTTTCTGCCCATGCCTTTATTTTACCTTCTTTGCTTCTTCCACCCTCGACAGTTCCCTGCAGTATTGTTTTTGACAAGGAATTGTGTCTGCATACATGTTCGAACCATGCTTGTTTTCGTCGTTTCACTATTGAAAGCAATGGCTCCTGACCACCTGCACACATCTCTACTTTATTTCTTACTTACACATTGGTTGTATGTTCCCTATAGGAAATTCGTAGAATTTGTCTATATCAGTTGTACTCGAAAGCCTGTAATCTTCTCTCTATATCAGCAGTGAGCTTCCAACTCTCACAACCATACAACACAACAGAAAGCACCAGCGACTTATACAGTTTGATTTTCACTCCACACTGATGTTGCTTTTCCAAATCACAGTTAGCCTTGACAAGGACGCTAAAGCCACCTCCAGCCTTACTTTTAGTTCTGCTTTGCATTTACCATCGCTGCATATACTGGATCCGAGGTATTTGAAGGTATTCACCTCTTCAAGCTTATGTCCATTCATCACGATATTAGTCTGGTTTTCTGTGTCTCTGCTGTTTACCAAGGATTTGCTCTTATCTGTATTGATATCCATTCCGTACTTGCTGGTAACTTTTTCAACTTTGCTGTTAATTCTTGCAATGATTGTTCTGACCCAGCTATAAGATCAATATCATCAGCGAAACGCAAGTTGCAAATAGGGCGACTTTCGATCAATATAGACGTGGTGTAATCATGTAATGTCTCTTGTATGATGTTCTCTAAGCATATGTTGAACAGTACTGGGGACATTATGCATCCGTTTTATTAAGGAGACAGAATTACAGATATAGACATCATGCACACCAGAGTGCACAGGCCGGCGCTACATAGCTGGTCGAGCATCAGGGTCAGCAAACCACAGCTGGCCAAGACCCTCAGTACACTTCCACGCAGTGGGCCTGGAAACAGGAGTGCAGCAATCCTGCTGTAGCCTGGCCAAGTACTAGGGATCGAAGATACGGGAATGCCAACCCGGACAAAAAAATGCTGACTGAAGACGGATGTGTCAGGTCGAAAGGCGCAGATAACGCAGCTTGCTGTAAAACATGACACAACGCAGATCACCCTCATAAGTCCTTCTCAGGACGGTCAGCGGAATGCTTTCAGAGGGTCCGCCGCAAGGCGTATGACGAAGAAGATATAGACATGTTTCAAGTGAACGAAAGAAGAAGAGGAAGAAGAAGAATTATGCATCCATGTCGAACTCCCACATTTGTTCTGAAGAACTCACCAATTGTATTGTTTGACAAGACAACACTAGTTGTATTTTTGTATAGAGCTTCAAGCATGGGGTCTGAGATCGTTACAGTTGCCCTTGTGTTGCTACGGCCCGAAAATGGAGCAAATAAAAGCAACACTGTTTATCTTCCATGCATGTCGTAAGGATCGACTGAGGAGGTTATGGGGTGAAGTTGGCTGTCCCATCCCGTACATGGTTGAATTGACCCAAAAGCCATGCTGAAGTACTCTAGAGTTTTATTTACTAAGGCAGTTATTAAACTCTCGCCCGTGTGTTGCCGGGGCCCGTAAGGGGAGCAAAGAATAGCAACATTGTTTACCTTCCACGCATGTCGTAAAAGGCGACTAAGGAGGTTATGGGATGGAGTTGGCTGTCCCATCCCATATAGGGTCAGCGACCTAAAGCCATGCTGAAGTCGGATGTGTCAGGCCGAAAGGCGCAGACATCGCAGCAATTCTGTAAACTATGACACAACGCATTCCGTTCTCCGGACTACATCCTGCTAATCTGCAGGAGTTTGAGAACGAACGCAGAAGAAGAAGAAGAAGATATCAAACTCTCGGTGTTGCTTCATAGTATCAAAAATGAACAATAGTTAGAACATGAATTAGATCGTGATTCTTGATTAGAAACCATCATCACTGCACAATGGATCACTCCCATAAACGAACATGTGCAAGTGTATTGTCTCTTTCAGCAGCCACCCCCCCCCCCCTTTCATCGTTTTGTGGTGTATCCATGACAGTTTTAATTAACTCAGAAATTCTCTTGAATTAAGTCATGCATGCCTAGTTTGAACATCGTGCGTAACACATATTTAATGTCATGCATGCTTACGCAGTAACGAGAAACAGACTGACCTGGCTCTATACACAGAGGATGTAATAAAGGAGATGTGATGAAGCTGCTTCATGAATGCCAAACATCAATAACCAAACAGACATTCGGAAGAAACATTGTTGATTATCATGTGTCATGAATTGCGAAAAACATATGGAGAAATTCGAGCACAATGAAGTCAATCTATCACACTATATGCATTGCGAACATTGTTAAAATCATGAACCAGAGTCAGTACAAGATAGAAAAACCATAGGTGCCCAGTCTCCCCAACAAATTATCGATGATATGCATGCTTATGGTTCCTGTGACTAGCTGGTTAAACATACAGGTAGGTACTCCCGCTGTATCTCGCAGGTGCAGTCTTATTCAGCAGGTGCTGAATCTGTTTCATGAATGCATGACGGAGACCTGCTGAATCTGTTTCATGAATGCATGATGGAGACCTGCTGAATCTGTTTCATGAATGCATGACAGACATTGTTATTTATGACATTTCTAACAGTGATTATGGAAACTCGATTTCAATGTGGTAATGGTACAAATGTCCACTGACTGTGTAGAGTAAAGAGTATAGAGACTCACAGAGCTACAGAAACCTAAGGTATGGATATTTTTGACATCTTCTGGGAGAGACACCATCTATGGATCTGACATGGTATAATGTTGTTGGATCACAACAAATAACTAATTCATTTATAATAAGTTGGGTAAACTATATTTTTGAAATTCCAATTAGATAAGCTAACCCCCTCCCCCCTCCAATCCAGTAATTGTTGATATATATTTAAGGTAGAGATTTCATTTGCAAGTTACTCCTCTCCCCCTCCCCCCCCCCAGAAATTGTTGATATATATTTAAGATAGCCGAAAGGAAGGAAAGCGAGACAGGTTTCGCGGTTCCAAATCTACTTGTGGGAGATGTCGACATATTAGTAGACAAGATGAGTAATACATTTCTAGATATAGCAACAACAACAATTCTAGATTAATATATATATATATATATATATTTAATATTAACCGTGTCGCAAGTAAGACTGCACTTTATCCATGTGTTGCCAGAGCCCGAAAAGGGAGCAAAGAATAGAAATTTGGCCTAATGTTTACTTTCCGTGCATGTCGTAAAAAGTGACGACGAAGGAGGTTATTGTGGGGTGGGGGGGGGGTAAGCTTTCCATCCCATACATTGTCAAAGTGACCCAAAAACCATTCTGAAGTCGAATGTCTCAGGCTGAAAGGTATTGGGGAGACTGAGCACCTACGGTTTTGCTATCGTGTAGGCCATACAGGACCGGATTTAGACTTGATTGGGCCCTAAGCTATTTGAGATATGGTGCCCTAAGCTATTTGAGATATGGTGCCCTAAGCTATTTGAGATATGGGGCCCTAAGCTATTTGAGATATGGTGCCCTAAGCTATTTGAGATATGGTGCCCTAAGCTATTTGAGATATGGGGCCCTAAGCTATTTGAGATATGGTGCCCTAAGCTATTTGAGATATGGGGACCTAAGCTATTTGAGATATGGGGCCCTTTAACAATTAAGAATATATAGATAGTGAAATTTAAAAAAAAATTAGAGGGCCTCAAAAATGTGGGGGCCCTAAGCTATAGCTTGTTTAGCTTATAGGTAAATCCTGCACTGATCGTGTACGTCGGTTCATGATTTTTAAGAATGTTCACAAGGCGTAAGGTGGTGTGAAGGATTGACTTAATTGTACTCGGATTTCTCCATATGTTCGTCGTGATTCGTGATACTGAACAATGTTTCTCCCGAATGACTGTTTAGTCATTGGAACCATAGTTTGGTGGTAATCATTGTTGGTGGAGGTTTTAATGTTACCTTCATATGTCGCCTGAAACTCAGTACTCCTCCGTGACTTTACCAAGGGAGATTATGCTCAATATTTTGACAGATGCTTACTATTGAGGTAGTTTCCCTCGCTGTCTTTGATAGTTATATAAAACCACAACAGCAGAAGATATACTTAGGTCTTTAGAGTAATAGTTACAAAGTGCAACAAATACATTGGAGGTTGTGGTTCGCCTCATAATTTTTTAATTGTTAAAAATTGTTAACGTTGAAACTCAATAGGGTTATTTTTGGGGTTTTAGTTAATTGTTTTGCCTAACATGTTTCGCGAAAAGCTCTGCTATAACCAAATTGGACTCAAGTCAGAGGTTGAAATGAGCATATCTCACCACAAGGGTCATTAAAATTACCAAACAACACAAGATAACATATTTTAGACATAAAAAAAGACAATCTGGTTTAGAAAGATTAATCATGTTTAGAGAAGTTCCAGGAAAGACAATACGAGGCAAACAAAAACTACGGTAGACAAAGGATATCGAAGACCTTACGAATGTGACACTTGAAAAACCTGGGCAGCTAATACAGAACCCTGAGGGTTACAACCTGACAGTCAACGTTCTGCAAAGGACACGTCGCATAAATAGACAGCACCAGGTATGCAGCCTTTCTAACAAAGACGGGGATGAGTAAGTTTTTGAACAAATACACGGAGTAGCATTTTCAACAAGCGGCACACTTGCTACCGGAAACACTCTTTTTCTTCTTATGCGTTTGATCTCACACTCGTGCAAAGTATCAGGATGTAAGCGGAAAAGGAAATGAGTTGTGTTACAGTTTATAACTTTGATGAGATATCTGCACCTTTCGACCTGAAACATCCGACTCCGGTATGAAATAATTTTGACCCTATATGAGATGTGACAGCCAACTCCACCCCATAGCCTCCTTAGTGGCCTCTTACGACATGCATTGGAAGGTGGACGAGTGAAAATTATTTCCGTGCCTGGGTGAAAGATAGGAATACTAACCACTATTTGTTTAAAAAAAAAAGAAATATAATTCCTACAGAAGTGTATCTCCTCCGCCCATTTTGCTGTTTTGTAACCTACATCGATTTATTCCATAGAAAAATTGTAACCGCGGATGTGGGATCAGGCACCGTCCTCGTTAGACATAAGTCTTATATCGATATATCTGTCTTAAGAGGTAAGGAGGTTTGAACTCTAGAAATCCCTCTTCCGTATCAACACGTTTGCCGTTTCTCTAACCTGAAATGAGTCCACCCGAACATGCAAATTCTATCAGGAGCCCAAATACCGACCATAATCAAGAGGAGTCACAATTTAAAGTATTCTGTGACGCAAAACATAGTCTCCAATGGACATCAACTTATATCCATGAAATTAGTATTGTTATCTTAGGCAGGCAACTATAGAACACAGACTTATTCATCTGATCGACAAAGATACGAGATTTAACTCTTTCTTCATTGTACCAGACGGGGGGTATTTACACGTATTCTTCGTGCTAGTGATGGAGGAGTTTGGTTATGATAGTTGTTGATGGAGGAGTTTGGTAGTAATAGTGGTGGAGGAGTTTGGTTGTAATAGTTGTTGGTGGAGGAGTTTGGTTGTAATAGTTGTTGGTGGAGGAGTTTGGTTGTAATAGTTGTTGGTGGAGGAGTTTGGTTGTAATAGTTGTTGGTGGAGGAGTTTGGTTGTAATAGTTGTTGGTGGAGGAGTTTGGTTGTAATAGTTGTTGGTGGAGGAGTTTGGTAGTAATAGTGGTGGAGGAGTTTGGTTAATATAGTTGTTGATGGAGGAGTTTGGTAGTAATAGTGGTGGAGGAGTTTGGTTGTAATAGTTGTTGGTGGAGGAGTTTGGTTTTTAATAGTTGTTGGTGGAGGAGTTTGGTTGTAATAGTTGTTGGTGGAGGAGTTTGGTTGTAATAGTTGTTGGTGGAGGAGTTTGGTTGTAATAGTTGTTGGTGGAGGAGTTTTGTTGTAATAGTTGTTGGTGGAGGAGTTTGGTAGTAATAGTGGTGGAGGAGTTTGGTTGTAATAGTTGTTGGTGGAGGAGTTTGGTTGTAATAGTTGTTGGTGGAGGAGTTTGGTTGTAATAATTGTTGGTGGAGGAGTTTGGTAGTAATAGTTGTTGATGGAAGATTGGTAGTAATAGTTGTAGGTGAAGGAGTTTGGTAGTAATAATTGTTGGTGGAGGAGTTTGGTTGTAATAGTTGTTGGTGGAGGAGTTTGGTTGTAATAGTTGTTGGTGGAGGAGTTTGGTTGTAATAGTTGTTGGTGGAGGAGTTTGGTTGTAATAGTTGTTGGTGGAGGAGTTTGGTAGTAATAATTGTTTCCGCAGGTCTATAGTGCTGGGCATTCAATAATTTGTATTTTATTGTTTCATTCTTTTGTCTGTTGCGATGGTTGCAGTATGGTATGGTGTATGGTATGTGGTAATTCTCTGTAGCTGTTTCTTCAAGTTTTACGTGTGTTATTCATTCATTCATTCATTTTCCTTTTGCGCTGAAGTTAGCGCATAGGGCAGAGGTGAGATCTCTCCAAATCTGTCTGTTCAAAATTATTCTATGCAGTTCTTGAATAGTATGAATATTGGTTGTTTTACTTTCTCTAAGTATTGTTACATGTGTTATTAGCAGAAGAATGTTGTGCCTTGTTCTTTGTGGTGTAGACTATTTATGATGTGTGGAAATTTGATTCTGACATGCTTGCGTATACTATCCTTTCTTTTGAGCCAGTGATACAGCTGTCCGTCCATTATTGCAAACAGTTGTTGCGGATCATGTATTCTACCGATCGAAGGTTAGTGGCAGTGTCTGGTTGTGATATACTTGTTCCATCTTTCACAAGTTTATCAACACTTTCATTTCCACTTATAGGGCCTACACGTGTGACCTGGTATCAAGTAGAAGAACTCTCAGCAGCTCAACAGCGGAGGAGAGTAGCTAGAAAGTCACGGATAGACCAAGATGAGTCTACAGTGGTCATTCCATGCCCGAACTGTCCAAAGACAGTTACAGCTCGAATAGGGCTCATTAGCCATCTACGAACTCTAATCAAGGACATAACTCTAATAATTGAATTTTCAAGAGTTGATGTAACAAATGGTCATCATCACTTGTGATGGACGAACAACAAGAAGTGGAAGATACATGATGAAGAAGATATGATGAGTGAAAGATGAATAGAACACATCAACGTATTTCTTCTTCTTCTTCAGCGTTCATTCTCAATCTCCCGCTGGATATCTCTTGTAACAGGACAATGGTCCTACTATATTTCCAGCAGGATGTAGTCCAGAGAATGGAAATGCACTGTGTCGCCGTTTTAATTGCGCCAATGGCCCGACACATCCGTCTTCGGCGGGAGCGTATTTCTAAACTAACGATTACAAGATAGAAGAATATCATGTTCTTAAAAGGGAAATAATTAATAGCAACATTGTCTGTTACCTTCCAAGTTTGGGGGTGTTCTCTGCCCTTTATCATAGAGATCAAAGAATCACTGCTCAAGTCAAATGTGTAA
Source organism: Meghimatium bilineatum (assembly GCA_034231615.1). Lineage (NCBI taxonomy): Eukaryota > Metazoa > Mollusca > Gastropoda > Stylommatophora > Philomycidae > Meghimatium > Meghimatium bilineatum. The sequence goes on from CM067322.1 coordinate 26,493,749, forward strand.
GATCGAAAAGAGCAAAATATCGCAGCTAAGCTGTAAAACATGACGCAACGATAAAAGCGGTTTTGTTTTCTTAAAACACATCCTTAATGATCTGGGATAGGAATGTTATTTGATCTTCTGTTCTGTTACACTATCTAAATCCAGGCTGTTCTGGCACCAATAACTTCTATGTACCATTTAAATTTTCTGTTTATCACTCTTTCCATTTTCTTGCAGACACACCTAGTTATGCTTATTGGTCTTTTACTGTCAGGCTTTAATTCTGTTTGTCCTTGCTTTTTACGATAGGATACACGAGTGTTATCTCCATCACTAGTACTTTGCGTAAATCCCAACTGTAATTGTATATCTGTAGTAATTTATATACATTTCTGCATGTCCCAGGTTCTTTTTCAGTGTTTCTTAGTTTCCTTGTAGATATTTTTAGTTCTTCTAACTTGAATGGTTTAACCTGGATAGTTTATACTGTCCATACCGTTGTTTATTTCTTGACAAATATTTCGTTGTCTGCATGCATTGAAGGTAATGGTAATTTATTTTCCATAGGATTCTGCAACCATGTGTGCTCTTGCCTGCCAATGTAGGTTTACCAGCATGTTCCAGTGTAACTGTTTGTCGCTAGGAGCTGCTATCATAATTTATTTGATTGCTTATTTCTACAACTTTTTGCCTTCCTTTTCAAGTTTTAATTTTTGGATTTTTTCCCTCCATGTCTTCTCTGTGTTTATCTTTTTCTTGAGTGAACTTCGCTATAGTTTTCTGATCTTCTCGCGCAAAGTAAACGTTGCAATGTATGTAGACGGTCTGGCAATATGGTGCAGTAAAGAAAGCGTAGACACAAGAAAATTAAGGTTACAAGAAACTATGGACAATTTGACCAAGTGGACAGACCCACGGACTTGGCATTCAATGTCCAAAAAAAACTACCTATACCATCTTTAGCATGTCCACCAAACCACAGAAAATCATACTAACTATAAACAGTCAAACATTGCCAAAAGATGAGACACCCACATACCCTGGAGTCACTTTTGATCCAAGACTTGCATGGAAACAGCACATAGACAAGTGCCAAATAAAAGGTATAATGAGGACAGCACTCCTTAAAAAATTGGCTGGAACAGATTGCGGTACAAATGGGAAAATTATAAGTAAGATCAACTATAGAATATAGTATGTCAGCATGTGGTCAAGAGTAACACTTACATTTTTTTATTTTTCGAAAACACAATTCGAAAATAGAAACTACTATGCAAGTACTAAAAGAGACAACTAAGAATCACATACAGACATCATACCCAATGGATATATGGACACATGCACATACAGATGGATTAGAGAAAGAAGCAGTATTAGATGGAGCATCGGAAATATATATATAGTAACACCAGATGGACAAGAAATAGAAAAATCCACACCCACAGGCAAACATTCCACAAATTTCAAAGCTAAAATGGAAGCCATAATAGAGGCAGCCAAGTTGCTCATAAATTGTTTGCCGAGTCACAACAGACATGTAGTCTTTATAAAGGATGCAAAGTCAGTATTGCAGGCATTGAAAGATCCTAAGAACATCATCATGAATTAACTAACGGCCTGCTTACTACACCTCAGCAGTACTACCAAAGAAACTACTGCAGTGGATCCCTGGTCAATGTGGCATGCGTGGAAATGAAGAAGCTTATCTCCTGGCAAGGAAAGGGGGGTCGCTGGAACAAATAGAATGTGATAATACGTACTATGAATGTAAGACTATGACGAAAGCAGAATACAAGAAAATGTGGAACCTGATGCACCTAACTACAGGACCAAATGACCCATACCATAAAATGTCACGCAAGGAACAAACCATCATCTTCAGACTACAAACTGGTCACAACAGACTGAGAAGTCACATGTTCCGAAAGCTGAAGATTGGCAAGACAGACCTACGCAACTGTGGACTGAGCCCATAGACTGCAGAACACATTCTAATCATGCCTGTCAATTCTACCAAGAAGAAAGGAGAAAATATGGCCTACTGAGACGACACTACTTCCAGTTCTGATTTGTTCCGTGGATGACCTGAAGTGAATCACACAATTCATTGAAGCTGTTATCTCTGTAACATGATATCTGACTGAAGAACGATGATGAAGAACTATCTCTTCTCCCTTTCTGTCGAAATTATTGTATCCCCAGCTGTGAGAGTGACGGTTAAAGTCCCCCACTACCAGGTGATAAATTCTAGTTGGGGATGTTATTACTTGTCACATTTAATGAGGTGTCATTTGAGCAGTGGATTTCAAGGATTTTGTTCTTTATATGAATTTTCTGGTATTCAGTACCTTATGTGTTTTGGTTTCTGTGGCATTTGTGTTATTTTTGACCAGTGTTAGTATGCCACATTTCCTACGATATTTCCTGTCAACTTTAAGAAATCTGTACCCTCGTATCTTGAATACCATTATTTTATGATTTTATGATTAGTTTACTATTTATGATTATATGGTTATTTTTTCATTGAGGTCAATTTTCTGTATGCAGCAAATGCTAATCTCTTTCTGGTGTAATGTGCTTTCTAGTTGTGTTTTTTGTGTGTGTGGTTTTTGTTAGCTCTCTTTGTGTTCCAATCCAGTGCATGATGTTGAGAGGGATTGTTGTCTTGTCTGGTTGGCCAGTTACTTTCTTTTTCTGCTTCATGGCTCCACAAGGTAAACTAGGGACCTTCAGTAGCCGGGGGTGGATTATGTCGAGGGATCAGAATCCGGCACTACTTCTGGGGGAGGAGCATCCCAGGGCGAGCATAATGACCATTTAAAAAACTTGTGTAGACTGATTTAGTCGTGTTGCATGACACCATGGTTGCTAGTATGCATCTTGGTCTGGTATCTCCAACTTCATCCCCTGTGCTTGCTTAGGTGGACTTTGTTCCTGCTCGATGTAGGGGATGACGTAACTAATTTTAGTGTCCAGCCTCTTTTTGCTGGAAAAGCCACATCTCCACTTCAAAGAGTTGACCTCGATGGGAGAGCAAGAAGTAAAAGAGGACACCAGCAGTAAACAATTTTTAGAGCACGGATAGGCATATTTACTGCCCATCCAGATAGGCATATGGTATAACCATATTTACTGCCCACCCAGACTGATTTTTAATTACTATAGGTATTGGCCCCGAAGCTAACAAAGTATCACAGACAAGCAGGAAACAACTGTGAGAAGGAGAAAACGATTACGTAAAATCAGTGAAGCTGCGAGTGATGTGCTCAGAACGGAAGAAAAAAATGAGTTTGGGAGAGTCTTTTGGCCATCTTTGATGATTGACATCTTCTGCTTTCGTTCTCAAAGCCCTGATGTGTAGCAAGATATAGTCCAGAGAACGGAGTGTTCTGTGTCATTTTTTACAAAAAGGAGTTCAAAAGTCGTAGAGGATTGACTTCACTGTGCACGGTTTCCCATATGTACTCCGTCACTCTCAACGAAGCGGCACGCAGCCTGCCGAGAGTGCCACTCATAGCACGTAACTCCGTAGCTTCAAGTGATAATCCACAGGGATATCCGAAAAATCCACCTTGTACACAAGACGACACGAGCAGGATTCTTCTTCTTCTTCGTTCTCAAACTCCTGCAGATTAGCAGGATGTAGTCCGGAGAACGGGATGCGTTGTGTCATGGTTTACAGAATTGCTGCGATATCTGCGCCGTTCGTCCTGACACATCCGAATTCAGCATAGCTTTGGGTCAATAACCCTATATGGGAGGGGACAGCCAACTCCATCCCTTAACCTCCGTAGCCGCCTTTTTCAACATGCGTGGAAGGTAAACAGTGTTGCTATTCTTTGCTCCCCTTTCGGGCTCCGGCAACATAAGGGCGGAGCAGGATTCGAACACAAGGCGAACAGATTAACCACTACGCTAGGAAGATCCCCATTTTTTACAATTTGGTTTAATACTGGTTAAACTATGGTACTATTTTAATACACAGGAACAGTAAATAATGAATGAACTATAACAATATTTTAATACAAACAATAAACACTGGTTTGACTGTAGTAACATTTTAATACAAACAGTAAACAATGAATGGACTGCAATAACATTTTAATACAAGCAGTAAACAATGAATGGAACATTTTAATATAAACATCGAAAAATGACGTATGTATGCAATAACACATGTGAGATGTTTACAGTATCATGTTTAATTCCGTGGATGAGATATGCCAAACACTCAGTGTCTTACAGTAAAACTTCCACAAGGTGAAAAGTGAGAAAACGAAATAGATTTTAGAATCTTTTCTATTTCCCTTACATCTCTCTGTGCCTACAACAATTAATGATTGATCAAGTTCAGACAAATAACAGTTTATATTTTACAATGTGTGTGTTGTCTTTGTTACAATATTTGTAGCTGCTAGATTTCTGACCAATCTGACACATTTGCACAAACTGATTTGGGTATTAAATGCTGTTCTTGTGTCTCATCACTCAACCAACTCTCGCGCACGTCCGAACCGCTGTTGTTTGTGATGAGTGGATGAACGAGTGACTTGAGCTGTGATGTGGTTTAAAATGAACAAGAATTGTGCAATTCATCGATTTACATATATCGCATGTGTCCATCTATATCGAGTAACAAGACAAGGCGACTGGAGATAATCAGTCAGTGCAGTGGGTGGTCAGATGTGCCTCACTGTTCTCCTTACATTTCTGTGCTGGTAATCAACGCTAGTGTGCTGAAGGAGACCAAAGGGGAGCAAAGAATAGCGAAACTTTTTCACGTCAGGCATGTCGTAGGGGGCGACTAACGAGCTTTTAGGGGGTGGAGTTGGCTGTCCCATTTCATAGAGAATCAAAGTTATCGATTACCGTGCTGAAATCGGATGTGTCAGTCAGAAAGGCAGATATATCGCAGATTACCATGACGACGCCATACGTTATTTTTACTACTTTGCGTTAATCTGATAAGTTTTGAGAATGAACAAAGAAGATCGTTATTTCTGTTGAACAAAAGTCTGGTTTCTTTCCTTCATTCTGTTGAACAAAAGTCTGGTTTCTTTCCTTCATTCTGTTGAACAAAAGTCTGGTTTCTTTCCTTCATTCTGTTGAACAAAAGTCTGGTTTCTTTCCTTCATTCTGTTGAACAAAAGTCTGGTTTCTTTCCTTCATTCTGTTGAACAAAAGTCTGGTTTCTTTCCTTCATTCTGTTGTACAAAAGTCTGGTTTCTTTCCTTCATTCTGATGAACAAAAGTCTGGTTTCTTTCCTTCATTCTGTTGAACAAAAGTCTGGTTTCTTTCCTTCATTCTGTTGAACAAAAGTCTGGTTTCTTTCCTTCATTCTGTTGAACAAAAGTCTGGTTTCTTTCCTTCATTCTGTTGAACAAAAGTCTGGTTTATTTCCTTCATTCTGTTGAACAAAAGTCTGGTTTATTTCCTTCATTCTGTTGAACAAAAGTCTGGTTTCTTTCCTTCATTCTGTTGAACAAAAGTCTGGTTTCTTTCCTTCATTCTGTTGAACAAAAGTCTGGTTTCTTTCCTTCATTCTGTTGAACAAAAGTCTGGTTTCTTTCCTTCATTCTGTTGAACAAAAGTCTGGTTTCTTTCCTTCATTCTGTTGAACAAAAGTCTGGTTTCTTTCCTTCATTCTGTTGAACAAAAGTCTGGTTTCTTTCCTTCATTCTGTTTAACAAAAGTCTGGTTTCTTTCCTTCATTCTGTTGAACAAAAGTCTGGTTTCTTTCCTTCATTCTGTTTAACAAAAGTCTGGTTTCTTTCCTTCATTCTGTTGAACAAAAGTCTGGTTTCTTTCCTTCATTCTGTTGAACAAAAGTCTGGTTTCTTTCCTTCATTCTGTTGAACAAAAGTCTGGTTTCTTTCCTTCATTCTGTTGAACAAAAGTCTGGTTTCTTTCCTTCATTCTGTTGAACAAAAATCTGGTTTCTTTCCTTAATTCTGTTGAGCACAGTCTTCCCACGCATGAGTTTTGTCGAAGATTCCACTCTTCACACGCATGAGTTGGCTGCATATAGGACGTTTTGACTGTGTCAATTGCCTAGGCATGATTTACGTCTAGTAGGTTGCATATGCATGAGTGGCATACCGTACATAACCGTAGCTTTTAAATATACCGTTACTTTCACTTGGTTGAGCCGGCCTGACAAAGTCATTTCCCTCTTCCCGTTGGAAGAGATACATATGTTAATATTTGCCGGATACAGATGTTAACTAGAGGTGAGTGAACAGGGCGACCTTAGTCCACCAACTTTCATACTTATCTGTGCCCACTTTCACTCGTGTGTGTGTTGCTGGGGTCAGAAAGTGGAGCAAAGAATAGCTCAACTGTTACTTTCCAAGTGTGTAGTAAGATGTGATTAAGGGTGTTTTAAGATGGAGTTGGCTATCCTATGCCACAGAGGTTCAAAGTGACATACAGACCATACAGAAGTCGGATATTTCAGGCCATAAAGCGTAGATATCACAGCTAATACTATTTTAAGTTATGGAACAATTCGTTCCGCTCTTTCGACTACATTTTGTTAATCTGCAGGAGTTTGAGAATGAGCGCTGAAAAAGCTCAATTTTAACGTTCGACCAACTGGTACCTCCGCCTGTCCAATGAAATGTGTTTATGACGTGCATCGGTCCAGCCATCTTTGATATACAACCGTTCAAATCTCATAAACTTTTGATCATATGTATAGTACAGCAATAACGTTTACAATATGCGCCATTTCTTCATCCTGTAGCACAGTGTTCTGCAACTTTTTCTCAGCCAGCTACGACGCACCGAAATTCTTCCCACAATTCCGGGACACAACAAATAATATATATATATATATATATATATATATATATATATATATATATATATATATATATATATATATATATATATATATATATATATATATATATATATATATATATATATAAAATTGGATACACAAATTTTACATTTTATTTTTTACTTAATAAATATACATACTTTAGTGAACCATACCATATATTTACTTTAATATATGTCTTATTAATTCATGCTCAAATGTAACAGTTGCAGGGGGGGGGGTGCAATAGGCAGGAAATTGGACTTGGATCGACTACGTCTATCTCGTACAAGGTGTTTCACTGTCCGCGAACTGGTCTGGTGCAAATTGCCGCTCAATTACACATTTCACTGTGCCAGCGGATACTTAAACACATATAATCTGAGAGTCTGGTTGTAGTATAGGAAACGCTCTAAATTAGAAATCGACCTTAGATCCATCTGTTGTTTAAACCTCTTAAGCGTAATTTCACTCACCTGTATCATGAACAATTCGTCAGAGTTCAAGCAACTACACACATTTGTTGTTGTGTGATACGAATTGGCTTTCTGTCACTTTTTTGTAAAATATTACATGAGGTTTGTTTTCGACAATGAAAATTGCCTTCGTCCTAGCTTTCTCAGTTCCTTTTCTCAATTATTTTACTCCTGCACTATGCGTTTTCCAATTTCTAATCAAGCAATAAGCACGTCGTAGGCGCAGTGATATAGTGGTTAGCTGTCCAGTCTCACAAGCACAACTCAGTCGAACTTGCTCTTGGCTCGAAAGGAATCGTCAATATTGTGGCTAGCAATACGATTGGATGTAATATTGCCTAAAAGTAAACAATATTTGAAAACAATATCCTTTAGAGGATATAATTAAATTTTGTGTTATGATTAATGTGCAACGTAAAGAAATGGTAGTCCGAAATAACATGATACACATAATGATAAGGTAGATACAATGAAGAAATGATAACATAAATATAATGTTACAATAATGAAAACATAAATATAATGTTCAAAATGATAACATAAATAAAATGTTACAAAAATGATAACCTAAATATGTTACATACATGATAACGTAAATATAATGTAGCAAAAATGATAACATAAATATGTTACAAAGATGATAACATACATTTAATGTTACAGAAATGTTAAATATAACAGAAACCCCCAAAAATGCAAAGTTCTACATATGTGTTGTATATAAATTAAACACATCGCTGACAGAAGAGGCACACAACACAAATGGGACAGAAACACATCACAGAGGGGAGTATGAGATGACGATGGACAGGCAGCACTAATGTGGGCAACACAAATGGAATTGGTAACACAGTGAGTGTTACAAGTGTACTCAGGGTGAAGAACACTGAATATAGCCGTACCCGATCGACTGTATAGGAAACCTGTCACTAAAACGTATGCATGAACTTGTTTCAGATTTGCGTGTAATCTATTTGTTGACCTTCGATATTTTTGGCATGCGACTCCAAGTATGTAAATAACGACCAATCAAAAGCCCAACAATAATCAAAAACGTAACGAACAGGGTCCAAATTAATTCAGTTAGAAGGTCTGTAAAACGGTATATAGCCACGGTATAGCAAACAAAAGTTGAGAGCACACTGTGTCTGACAATAGAGTGGGAAACATGGCATAAAAGGAAGAAGAAAGCACATAAGAAAGAAAGACGAAGAAAGCACATAAGAAAGAAAGGAAGAAAAAAGGAAGAATGGGCACATACAAAGGCACATAATGAATTAAAATACTTGGATCCATGCAATAGAATGAATTCAAGTACTTGGATCCATGTAATATAAAAAAATGAAAGTACTTGGATCCATGTAATAGAAGGAGCAAAAGTACTTGAATCCATGGAATATAAGGAACAAGTACTCGGCTTCATGCAGTAATAGAAACTAAAGTACTTAGATCCATGTAATAGAAGGACTCAAGTACTTGGATCCAAGCAACAGAAGGAACTCAAATTGTTTGATATATGCAACAGAAGGAACAAAAACACTTGGAACTATGTAATAGAAGGAATTCAAATACGGAATTGTTCGCAATAAGCTCAGCTCATGGACGTTTACGGCACAGGTTTGAAAGAGAATTATGAGTGAAAATAGCGGTGCATTTGATGCAACTACAAGTAGTATGACCATGGAGATATTGGCGGTAACCAGGTCAATAGCGCTATTAGAGTCTCAAGCCTAAACTTGTTTATGCTTTCTCAGTGATTCAATGAACATGCCAAGACAGACTGAGAATTGTTGAGCACGCAGAGAGTAGTTGGAGTCAGTGAAGCAGTCTAATATTACAATAATCAATTTTATATTTGTGCTTGGACATGCCAGTGTCCGAGGAAATGAACAAGCAGACATGCTTGCTGGTATGGCGGTAACGGGTATAAGCAATAGATCGAGTTTATGTTCTAAATGCTCTTAGGGAGATAAGGCTAGTAATGGATGTTTCAAATGCATGTAAATCTGCAATCATGAGCAGGCTACAGGAATACCATGTCAAGAGAGGCGTAAATAAACAAGAGTGGTATGCTTACAACAGGAGGAGACTGGTAAACCAACACAGAGTAGGTGTGGTCAGTCAAAACACTTAAGGGTATTTTGAGGAAGAGATCCAATAACTTATGGACTGATAGTTCGATGTGCAGCGATTATTATTTTTGGATTATCGAACTAAAAGAAGGAACTCACGTACTTTGATGCATACAATAGAAGGGATACAAATATTTGCAAACATACAAGAGAAATGAATAGGTAAATGGGAATATACGATTGAAGGGATATACGTTCTTTGGAACATACAATTGAAGGGATATAATACTGTGGAAGAACAATAGAATGGATATAAGTACTTGGGAACATACAATTGAAGGGATATATGTTCTTTGGAACATACAATTGAAAGGATATATGTTCTTTGGAACATACAATTGAAGGGATATATGTTCTTTGGAACATACAATTGAAGGGATATACGTTCTTTGGAACATACAATTGAAGGGATATATGTTCTTTGGAACATACAATTGAAGGGATATATGTTCTTTGGAACATACAATTGAAGGGATATATGTTCTTTGGAACATACAATTGAAGGGATATATGTTCTTTGGAACATACAATTGAAGGGATATATGTTCTTTGGAACATACAATTGAAGGGATATATGTTCTTTGGAACATACACTTGAAGGGATATAATACTGTGGAAGAACAATAGAATGGATATAAGTACTTGGGAACATACAGTAGAAGGAATGTAGGTACTTGGGAAAATAATAAAGGACATAAGTACTTGGGAACATACAGTAGAAGGAATGTAGGTACTTAGGAAAATAATAAAGGACATAAGTACTTGGGAACATACAATAGAAGGACTATAAGTACTTTGGTGCATACAATTAAAGGAAGATAATAGCAAATTTGATGGCATTTGAGAAAGTGCCTATGAATGAAAAAGAATAAAAAATTTCTAGGAATTGTTGTGAAGGTGGCAAACAAAATCGAACTTGGTTAATTCACGTTAACACAACAAGTAGAGAAAGACAGAGCATTGACTAAGCTTCCAATGACATTGTCATTTGAAACAAGTTGTTTGAAGACATCCGTTTCACTACTTTGGAATGTAGACCTTGTTGAATCACAAATACAATATCCAATTTTACTGATATGTACAATCTTTGGATTGTATTTTATTTCGATTATATTTTTTAAATATACAAACTTTTTGGGCACTCTTCTGGTAATCATGGCTTCCAACTGAAATTGAGTCTTTTCTTATTGAAGACGGAATGCAAGGACGATCAAAGAGTCAGGAACTATACGGATTTAGATATTGTTTACTCTCTTCGTTGAGCACTCCAGTAACAGACTAGTTTGTCTAACGAATCACGAACCAAATACGATCTTCATTACAACAAATCCGCTAAAAAAAAACATGCTTGGATGCATGTGAGGGAATCAAATTTTAATCTGCAGTATGCCTCGAGATTTCAACATAATAGCTGTAATATAACTTCGGAGTAGAAAACTGCCCACATCATTGCATTGCACTATACAGTAACAATTGAGACAGTCATCTGGGACCAGCAAAAGCTTAATAAACCATATGCCAGGAGAAACATTAATTTAGAGCTGGAGTAAAATTCTACCTCTTGCCACATTGAACAGGGTTTCTTAATCGTTTAGATCAGCATTAATTATCTAAAATATCTCGTGCTCCGTCTTGCACGCTGTTGTTTGTGCACTTTTGTTAACTTTTATTGGTGTCCTCATGCAAATGTTGGTTTTTGTACACACGCAAAAGGCTGTTGATACACTTAACACTATTTATGTTCTCTCTGAGATTGTTGCTGGTGTACTTTTGAAGAATTGTTGGTACAGTTTTTAGGACTGATATTAGTGCACTACCAGACTGTTGTTATTGCACTCTGAGACTGTTGGTGTTTTCTCAGACTGTTGCTAATTCACTTTCAGACTGTTGTCAGTTCACTCTCCAACTGTTGTTGGTTCACTCTCCAACTGTTGTTGGTTCACTCTCACAGATACATCATTTCGGTACCTATTTCTTGAAATAATTTTCTCATTCGTTGTCTTTTATAATGCACTTTTAAAATATGAAATCAGTGTGACAACCCTTTAACACCTTTAACACAGGGTTACCATATTTCTCTCTTGTCAAAAGAGGACATAAAGACATTTAGTAGAAATACAAATAGAACAAACAAACAACCACTTTGTATGTATATAGCTCTCGCTTATTAGTGGTGTATAAGTTATTTTCCTTATAATTTAAGAATAACACAAAATTAAAACATACCTTCTTCTTTTTCCTCTTATTTTTATGCGTTCGTTCTCATACTCCTGCAGATTACCAGGATGTTGTCTAAATAACGGAATGCGCTATATCATGGTTTACAGCTTAGCTGTTATATCTGCGCCTTTCGGCCTGAAGCATCCGACATCAGCATGGCTTCTGGATCGCTGTTTATTGTCTATTGTCTTTCTCCAGGTGAATGATTGTTGATCGCATTCACACTTGCCGTTAAGCGTAGGGGTGGTAGCTTAAGCTGCCGTTTCAAGGCCAGATGTGTCTCCGAGGTTACATTTAGTCCATGGGAAATGTTACAGAGTCCTGCATCTCTGTATGAAACGGAAAGTCAATTCCATCCCAAAACCTTGTTAGTAACCCCTTAAGACAAGCATCACAGACAGCAGCGTCGTTATTCCTTGTCCCCCCCCCTTCGGGCAAGGTCAATAAACGAGACTAGTTGTGCATTTTTATAGTCCTTTGTTATAATATTAAAAGGAAATTTGAATAAAGGTGTGGAACATAAAAACCCAGACAGTTTGCATATTTCAGAAGATTCAACCGGACCGAAATTTAAGGCCTAAAAACGAGGACACATCCGAGAAAAAGAGGACATATGGTACAGCTATGGTACAGGTTAGCTATCCAAAACGTCACTACAATTAAGTATGACCTGTAAAAATACAACATTATAACTGAAGTATTTTGAAAAGTTAAGGAAAAAAAATTATGAAAAACTTATGAGGCAAACTGGATAATATTTCTTTCAGTGCCTCAATACTCTGACACAAACATAGATGTGGATTGACTAGATATCTATTGGTCGTGTACATTATATGATATATAAAATATATACAGTTTTCTCAACTTGTAAATGACAATGTACAAGTCAGTTTACATTGAAACATAACAGTTTTATTTATGAGAAAGTACACACATGGTCATGAGATGTTTACGCTTCAGTAAGGTTGAATGCTTATGATGTAAATGTTATAAAATAATTCAATCATTTATGACTTTAAAGAAGTCAAAATATGACCTAGAATTTCTATGTCAAAATATGATATCAAAATCAAATTTTAAAATTACTAAAAGTCTGTTAAAATTGGAGTGAAAATCTTGAACACAGTGTACCACTCGTGTGGTGCTTGGCCCTTAAAGGGGATAAAAGAATAGTGACACTGTTACCTGCCAGGCATGTAGTAAGAGGCGCCTAAAGGTATTTCATCAGTGAATATGGTTGTCGCATCACATTTAGGATCAACGTGACCTATAGGTCATGCTGAATTGGGATGTGTCAGGGCAAGAGGCGCAGATAAAGCTAAGCTGTAAACGACGAGACAATGCTGTCAGTTCTCTGTGCTACATTCTGCTAATTTTCAAGAATTTGAGAACGAAGAAGAGTAACAATTGTGTTTAATTGCAATCAAGTTATCAAGTATTTAATTGCAATCAAGTTATCAAGTATTTAATTGCAATCAAGTTATCAAGTATTTAATTGCAATCAAGTTATCAAGTATTTAATTGCAATCAAGTTATCAAGTATTTAAAAAAATATAATTCCTCAAAAAGTATCATAAAAGTAAGATATCCCAACTCAAGACATGGATATATAATGAGGGTTGTATTTTCATTGACCAACGGCATATCTAATGATTACACTATGCCCTTACTTTCCATGAATATCTTGTACCAATTTCCTTAGACATGGCTGATCTAGTTGGTGACCTTAATACTTTTGGAAATATCAACATATATTTCATGTTGCAAATCGAACATTGGACCATCTCCCTAGGAAACTAATACAGTAGCCAGTGAGTTGTCCAAGTATATTTTGTAACATAGAAATAGATGTCATTAAATCTATGTAATTTATTTTCATAATCAACATGTTACTGACAACGTAAACAGATGTAATCAAATCTATATATATATATATTTACTTTGTAAATATTTTACTGCCAACTTAAAAGCACACCCAACACAATATTTCAAAAGACGAAAGGTTCACACTCCATCTAGTAGCCACGCAAAGCTAACTGTTGTGATGCTGATTAGTTCAAAACCTTGTTGTTTTGCAAACATAAAATAATAATATGTACAATTTTCACAAAATTTGGTTTATGAGGAAAAAATACGTAAAAATGATATTATGTAAAATGATTTAAATATGAGATATTACCACAAAAAAGACAGAAATATGCAAGTATAGGGACTCTCCATAAAATATTTCAATAAATTTTAGCCAATTTTGACCTCTTCTCACCCTTGGCAACTTTAAAGAATTCAGGACATTTTGTGTAATTATGTCAAACAATTGTTAAGCCTTTTCCCCCTTTTTAGCAGAAAAGCTACATGATGTGATTCACATTTTGGAAAGATATTTCAAAGTCAAACAATTTAATTGGTGTATACCAAATAGTATTGATGACAACAACTTTTGTCAAACCCTACTCCCCTTGTCAACAATTGTCAAAGTTTTTCAGACCCTCTCCCTCCAATTATTGACATATTTTATGGACAGCCTCATATGATATGTCATAAACATCGCATTGTCACTTGTCAGTATTAATTAAACATTATATTCCCACTTGTCAGTATTAATTAAACATTATATTCCCACTTGTCAGTATTAATTAAACATTATATTCCCACTTGTTAGTATTATCAAACATTACATTCCCACTTGTCAGTATTAATCAAACACTATAATTCCCACTTGTAAGTGTTAAATTAAACATTATATTACCACTTGTCAGTATTAATAAAACATTATATCCTCACTTGCCAGTATTATTCAAACATTATATACCCATTTGTAAGTGTTAAATAAAACATTATATTCCCACTTGTCAGTGGTAATCAAATTAAGCTACATGGTAATAATAATAATAATAGTAGTAGTAAAACTCAATTAAAATAATTAACACCCCCCCCCCCCTCAGTTCAATTTATCAAGTTACAAAAGGCTGTTAGTCTGGTGATTCTGTTAGTTTTGTACATCTGTTAATCTGGTGCTTTCTTAATCTGGTGCCTCTGATAATCTGGTACCTCTGTTAATCTGCTGCTTTTGTTAATCTGGTACCTCTGTTAATCTGGTGCTTTCTTAATCTGGTACCTCTGTTAATCTGGTGCTTTTTTAATATGGTGCCTCTATTAATCTGGTACTTTTTTAATATGGTGCCTCTGTTAATCTGGTACTTTATTAATATGGTGCCTGTGTTAATCTGGTACTTTTTTAATATGGTGCCTCTGTTAAACTGGTACCTCTGTTAATCTGGTGCTTCTGTTATTCTGATGCTTTTTGTAGTCTTGATGCTAGTCTTGTTGCATAGACATTGTAAACTATGACACAGTGCATTTTGTTCTCTGGACTACACCCTGATAGTCTGTAGGAGTTTGAAAACAGACGCAGAAGATGGTTCATATTTTGATATGGTATTATCTAGACTGCAACATCATCTTCTTTTTTCTTCTTTAATCTTTACTTCTGATATTAGGCATCGCAGGGTTGAATGTTGATCGGTTTTCTGGATATGTCCCATTTATTCACTCTATATGCAGCAATGTTGTGACTTCTCATGATGTCTATGACTCATTTAATCCACCTTTTTCTTGGTCTTCTATTTTCACTTTATATGCTCTTTCTGTTGGCAAATTTGTGTTCATTTTGCTACGTGTCCAGACCATTTCAATCTCTGCTGTTCAATATATTTGACCACAGACGCTGTTAAAATGTTTGTATAATCTCTTCATTTCTCACATGGTCTCTTCTGTTTCGGTTATTCTTAGGCATCTCATTTTGTACGTAATAGGCAAAATGTCGACATCTTAGAAATCATCTTATTTTACAGTAAAATCTATAAAAGGTATCATATGATCTCTACTTTTATGCAAATAGAAGGAGACCCTACAGTTTCACTGAAAATGGAGGGAGACCATACAGCTTCACTGAAAATGGAGGGACAACCTAAAGCTTCACTGAAAATGGAAGGAGATCGCACAGCTTCACTGAAAATGGAGGCCCTACAGTATCACTCAAAACAGTGGTCCATGTACAGCAGACACTTATAACAATCAAGAACTCAGATCATTTCAACAAGCGTGTTTTCATTTTACTTTGTAGCATTTAATTATTATAGTCAACTTTATTGGTCGACTTATGATGTATGAATCCATTCATCAGTTTTGTTAGACGTTTATTAACAGAACAATTAGGCCTATATAGCTTACGTTTTCAACTCATTTGTAAGTTCAGCTGTCAACTCACCAGTTCAGATACCAGCCCAGTTATATATAGAATTTCATAAATTCAGTTATAATTTTAGCTATGAAGTCAGTTATAAGTTCAATTAGCAGCAAACTTGTTATTTTAAGTTCAGTTATCATCTTATGGAAGCGAAGCATGCACAGATAACAAAAATGTGCAAGATAAGCTGGAGGCAACTGTTGGGTTTAAAAAAAAGAAGAATGATGAAAATTCCATGGACAGTCAAGAAAACTAATGTAGATGTTCTCAGAGATACTGGAGTAAAACGACAAATTATAGCGAAAATAATAAACAGACAATCAAGATTTTTAGAGCATGTGACTTGAAAATTAAAACTTGAACATTTAGTAAGCACCGGAAAGATCAAGGTGAGAAGAGACAGAGGGAAACAACTAGAGACATTTCTGGATGGGTTGTCAGTGTGGCAAAAAAAGAAGTCACCAACTGAACTTATTAACAACACAAGAGACAGAGAGTTGTGGAGATGCGTGATCGTCTACCCCACTCGGTATGACACTTGATTGATTTATGACCTTAGTTATAAGTTCTGTTATCAACCCAGTTATAATGTCAGTTATCAACCCAGTTATAATGTCAGTTATCAACCCAGTTATCAGTTTAGCTAGTAGCCCAGTTAAAAGTTCTGTTATTAGATCAGTTATTAATCTGTTTAAAGTATTAATATTCTGTCCACAGTTATTGATACAAGAAGGCGTATTTCTCCGTGTGAATTATCGAGCTAATCGCTCGCAATTCTTGAGGTTCTCAATCAATCACCAATCATCTCTGTTAATGTTAATAAGATGTTAATAAGAATTATTCACATGATAAGTATGTCTGAAATTGTGTTTGTAGTATGGTCTAGAATGAAAACATTCAATGTTAGGCTTTTTTAGTAACCTTTGTAATTTATGTAGCATTTATCACTTATTCGTTTGGCTACTGTGGCACTCTTCATTTTGTCGGACATCTCCTGACATTTTGATGAAAACATTGTTGAAACAATTTCTTAATCATTAATAATTTCTCTGTTAAATGGTGAGACTCAATTCTAGTTTAAGTTTTGAGAGGTATTTACTAACTTTTACCTTTGAGCAGTAGTGACTGGGCATGAACAGTAGCTAGTACCAGACGATAATTATTATATAAAAGAGAAACAACACATTATTTCTGTGTCCTATACACTGGGCTTTGGGGCTCTCTCAGTGTGTAGCGCGCAGAAATATTGATCGTGCAGTACAAATCATTGAAAAAGAACAATTTTGTAAAGTCTCGTCTGTGTCTAAGAAGCAACATCAATCAATCGATTTGATTGGTGTTCCACTAAATTCCTTGACGTCAGTTAGTTAGAATTATAAACAGTGTGCTATTTATAGCGCAGTGAAGACCTAAACTAGAAATCTGCCTATGGTGTAGTTCTTTGTTAATACAACAAACCGATTGTATTCATATCTTGGTCATAATTATGCTAAGAGCTGCTTCTTCATAAAGCCATATGTTTTATCCATGTTTCCCTGAATCATCCAAGATGTTACATGATGTGTGCGATGTTCTGTATATGTATTTACATTTGTAAAAAAATAAATTTTCTGCTTAACAAATTTGGTGTGTATTTTTAAATATATATTTTTCATATTTAGTTTCTTCATCTGTGTTCGTTCTCAACCTCCTACAAATTTGTAGCATGTAGTCCAGAAAAAAATAGTGCATTGTGCAATGGTTTACAGCTTTGCTGCGATAATTGCGTCTTTCGACATGACACTTTAAATTTCAGCATGGCTTCTTGGTCAATTTTATCTTCTATGGGATGGGGCAGCCAACTCCACCCCTAAAAGTTCCTTAGTTCCCTATTAAGACGTGCATGGCAGATTGCAGTGTTGCTATTCTTTACTCCCCTTTCAGCCTTGTCAACACGTGGTCGTCTATATTTATTTTCACTTAAGTTTGCTCAAATTAAATATCTAGTATTGATGCCATTTTACTTTATTTATGCATTCATTTTTTGGTCCAAAATATAGCCCTCAGCAAACCACACACGATATAGAAATATATACCACACACATAGAAACATTAATACACAGCCTTTTCATAATTTTGTTTTTACATATTATGCATTCCTCAATCGAATACACTTGAAATATTTATTAAACATATTTTTATCATAAGAAACTTTTAAATGGTGTAGTAGAGGTTTATATAAAACTCGATCCCGTTTCTACGACTAAACGGTTCCATCTTTATAGTAAGCTATTTGTACTCAACATCTTTATAGTAAGCTATTTGTACTCAACATCTTTATAGTAAGCTATTTGTACTCAACATCTTTATAGTAAGCTATTTGTACTCAACATCTTTATAGTAAGCTAATTGTACTCAACATCTTTATAGTAAGCTATTTGTACTCAACATCTTTATAGTAAGCTATTTGTACTCAACATCTTTATAGTAAGCTATTTGTACTCAACATCTTTATAGTAAGCTATTTGTACTCAACATCTTTATAGTAAGCTAATTGTACTCAACATCTTTATAGTAAGCTATTTGTACTCAACATCTTTATAGTAAGCTATTTGTACTCAACATCTTTATAGTAAGCTATTTGTACTCAACATCTTTATAGTAAGCTATTTGTACTCAACATCTTTATAGTAAGCTAATTGTACTCAACATCTTTATAGTAAGCTATTTGTACTCAACATCTTTATAGTAAGCTATTTGTACTCAAAATTTTTATAGTAAGCTATTTGTACTCAACATCTTTATAGTAAGCTATTTGTACTCAACATTTTTATAGTATGCTATTTGTACTCAACATCTTTATAGTATGCTATTTGTACTCAACATCTTTATAGTAAGCTATTTGTATTCAACATCTTTATAGTAAGCTATTTGTATTCAACATCTATATAGTAAGCTATTTGTACTCAACATCTTTATAGTATGCTATTTGTACTCAACATCTTTATAGTAAGCTATTTGTACTCAACATCGTTATAGTAAGCTATTTGTACTCAACATCTTTATAGTAAGCTATTTGTACTCAACATCTTTATAGTAAGCTATTTGTACTCAACATCTTTATAGTAAGCTATTTGTACTCAACATCTTTATAGTAAAGTATTTGTACTCAACATCTTTATAGTAAGCTATTTGTACTCAACATCTTTATAGTAAGCTATTTGTACTCAACATCTTTAAGATCTTTAAGCACATGACATGATATGCAGATGTGCATGTACGGTTGTCCTTTCAAGCATTCATTTATATGAGGGAATATCAGAGACTTCCTCAGGGATCTCTGCCAGCTTCACTCTGTACAATATTCTCTGAACTTGGTGTTCGGCTGATCTCATGTACAAGCTCCTGGTGTTCACTGATTAGCTTCTCAAACTCTCTCTGTCTCTGACCAGCACTTTCCTGCAAGTAATAATTAAAACAATATCTTATGATATTAAAACAAGGGAGACATACTATTGTTTGTTTTCGGAGGAGATAACGTGTTCATTTATTCTGATTCCGTATCACTGAAACATGTACAGGTTGCGTGTGCAATGGATGTTCAGATACAAGGACGGGCTATAACAATATCGTCTTCTTCTTCTTCTGCGTTCATTCTCACACTCTTGCAGATTAGCAGGATGTAGTCCGGAGAACGGAATGAGTTGTGTCATGGTTTACTGCATTGCTGCGATATCTGCGCTTTCGGCCTGACACATCCGACTTCAGCATGGCTTTGGGTCACTTACCCTATATGGGATGGGACAGCCAACTCCATCCCATAACCTCCTTAGTCGCCTTTTACGACATGCGTGGAAGGTAAACAGTGTTGCTAGTCTTTGCTCCCCTTTCGGGCCCCGCCAACACACGAGAGCTGTAACAATATAATAAAGTCTATCACTAGTTGGATACTAAGTTATAGCTTCTCTGGTTCCTTTGTTGTTTCCTAAAATCGAATTGCTCTTCACCGACCATTGGCTATCTTGTTTTTAATTCATTCACGTATTATCTTGAGTAGTATTTTGATTATTTGACACATCTAACTTATTGCTCTGTATTCTGTACAATCTACAACCCAATTTAACAGGTAAACATGCAGCTGATTACTTTGCAGATTCCTTTGCAGAAGACAATAACATCAAAGTCAGCCCAGACAAACAACAGGAGGTTCGAGAGAACCAGCAAAGCATTGGACAAGGCGAACCTATACCTGAAGTCATGGAGGCACCAATCACAATGAGAGAACTGGAGCATGCAATATCCAAATTGAAAATGAAAAAGTCCCCTGGAGCTGATGGAGTGTCCAATGAAATGATTAGAAACCTGGGAATTGCAGCAAGAGCAAAACTACTGCAGATCTTTAACACAAGCTGGTCCACGGGTAATGTACCACAGGCGTGGAGAGAAGCAATAATGATACCACTCCTCAAATCAGGAAAAGATGGCAACACAGTCTCCAACTACAGGCCCATCAGCCTCACAAGCTGTCTATGCAAAACAATGGAACGCATTATCAATCTTAGGATGCAGTGGTACCTTGAAAGTGAAAACCTTCTGGTATCACAGCAAGCAGGTTTCAGACAGTGCTACTCTACTGAAGATCAGGCAACCTACCTCTCCCAAGAGATTGAGGATGCCTTCCAAGATAAGAAACTGGTACTAGCAGCATGGATAGACCTCAGAAAAGCATTTGATAAGGTCTGGAAAGAAGGGCTCCTAAAGAAATTGCGAAATTGCAGGGTTAGCTCAAGAATGTACAAATGGGTAAAAGCATACCTGCATAATAGAAGAGCCAGGGTACAATTAGATGGTCGCAAGAGCAAGAAAGTTCTACTGCGTCATGGAGTCCCCCAGGGAGGAGTCCTGTCACCCACACTTTTCTTGGTTTACATCAATGACCTAGTAGCTGGACTACCACACGGGAACAAAGTGGCGATGTATGCTGACGACCTGGTGATCTGGTGCACAGAAGAACATGCGACAGTGGCCACTAAACAAATACAAAGAGCTATCGATGCCCTAACCTTATGGGCTAATAGATGGTGCGTCAGCATTAACACAGATAAGTGCAGCACTACACTTTTTACCCTCTCACCAAAACAAAAAGCCGGTCATATCAAAATAGATGGAGAGCTCTTGAAAGAAGACAAACAACCCACATACCTCGGAGTTACTTTTGATGATAAACTGACATGGAAGCAGCACATAAACAAAGCAACAACAAAAGCCAGGAGGAAGTTAGCTATCCTGAGAAAACTAAGTGGAACCACATGGGGAGCCAGTGGGAATATACTCAGTAAAGTTTACCAGCAAGGCATAAGACCACACCTGGAATATGGTTCAGCTGCGTGGTGTCCTGCATCAAACACCACATTACAAGATCTAGATAAAGTGCAAAACTAGGCACTTAGAATAATGTTGGGAGCAATGAAATCAACACCTAGTCCAATGAAATCAAAATCTAGTAGGACCATCCTGCTACAAGAGAGATCCAGCGGGAGTTTGAGAATGAACGCTGAAGAAGAAGAAGAGGAAACTCCCGCTGGATCTCTCTTATAGCAGGACAATAGTCCTACTTGATTTCCAACAGTATGTAGTCCAGATAATTTAACTACGTTGTAACGCCGTTTTATCTGAGCAATGGCCAGCCACATCCGTCTTTGGCGGAATGTTTAAATGCCAGTGGTAACATTGATATCGACTACATTGAAATAATGTCATTCCAGTGTATGGTTACTGTTATGACTAAATGACTAAAATAACTATTTCGGAATGATTGACATAAACAGAAAGGAATTAAAGGAAAGATAAGAATGGATGGCTCATAAACTATCCAAATAAGGAAAAAAAAATGAAATGATAATTTCAAAACTAACTCGACATCTATAAACAAGACAAAAACTGCCGTCTGTATTGATCTCATATGTTGAAAATGGCGCAAGTCTAGACAGAGTACGATCAAACATTTCAAAAAATCAATTTGGAAATATCAAAATTGTGGCTTTCTAAGACACGCATGCGTCTATGTTTGATTTGTTTTCAATTGTTAAACAGTCTTTGCTCCTTCCAATATGAATTGATTGTTAATTTCATCCAGTTTGAATACATTGTTTCATTCACTCACTTTGAATAAATATTCCATTATATCAAATTGAGTACCTTTTCCAAACATCTCAGTTTCAATACCTTTTATTCTTATCTAAGTTTGGTTACATTTTCTCACATCCCAGTTTCAATACCTTTTATTCTTATCTAAGTTTGGTTATATTTTCTCACATCCCAGTTTCAATACCTTTTATTCTTATCTAAGTTTGGTTACATTTTCTCACATCTCAGTTTCAATACATTTTATTCTTATCTAAGTTTGGTTATACTTTCTCACATCCCAGTTTTAATACCTTTTATTCTTATTTAAGTTTGGTTACATTTTCTCACATCCCAGTTTTAATACCTTTTATTCTTATCTAAGTTTGGGTACATTTTCTCCCTTCTCAGTTAGAATACCATTTCATAAAATAACAGTTTGAATACATTTTCACTATATCTCAGTTTCAATACCGTTTCTCCTAATTAAGTTTGACTACCCTTTCCCTCACATCTCAGCTTGATTACCATTTATCCATACCTCAGTTTGACTACCCTTTCTCCACACATCAGTTTGAATACTTTCCCCACACATCAGTTTGAATACTTTCCCCACACATCAGTTTGAATACTTTCCCCACAAATCAGTTTTAATACTTAATACACATTAGTTTGAATAATTATTCCTCACATCTCAATTTGAATATATTGTTCCTATATTTCAGTTCGAATATTCTCTCCCCCCCCCCCCCCCCCGCATCTCAGTTTGAATACGTTTCACCTTCATTTCAGCTTAAATACATCACATATTTCTCCCAACGTGACTATATTATTTTATGATCTCAGCTTTAATACATCTATTTCTTTCAATATGACTATATTATTCCGTGTATTCAGTTTTAATACATCTTCTATATTTCTCATTGTGACTATATTATTCCATGCTCTCAAATAAAATACATCGTCTATTTCTCCCAATGTGACTATATTATTCAATGCTGTCATCTTGAATACATCATCTATTTCTCTCAATATGACTATAGTATTCCATGCACTCCTAAATACATCTTCCCTTATCACAATCTAGTTACCAGCTTGTCTTCCAGTTCACTTTAATTTATTTACCCAATAGACTTCTCATTTTTAATTTCAAATTGCTACTGATTGAATATTTCATAGTGTAACTTTCACATTTTTACAATAGAACAGGTATTATTGATGACTTACAGTAACTTGATCTTTATTGCTGTACTTATTCTGCTTTTCCATATCACGTTCAATCCGGATATTATTTATGCACATTTCAAATCTTCTTGATTTATTTGCTAGTGTATTGTTGCATGAAACATTGCACACAAATCCAGTAAATCCTCTACACCTTTGGAGTCATTGTTTGTTATAACTTAGATATTTCTTGAGTATATTACCTATCTATCTAGCTGTTTGCTAAACCCTTTGTTGCTTTTCAGCGTCATGGGTAGAATTTTCTGGAATTTTCTGAAACAGCATCAGAGTTTTCTGGAGATGCGTGCGAAGTATAGAATTTGTTGCCTCTATTATTTCGGTGGTCCATCATTTTAGGGTGGTAGGGTGGGGGACTATAAATGTATAGCGCACAGTTCAAAGCATACGTAGCGACTATTTAATTTTTAATCCGAGGTCAGCTAGATCACGAAATCTGAATGAAACTACGCATAATATTAAAAAGTTGGACTTATCATGTGATGAGGAAATTTTGCTTAACCTGTACCGAAAAATACACAATAGAACAGCACACATATATTACATAAAATAAATCCTTCATAGAAAAATATGCCATAGAACAAGATAACATTGAACAGCACACCATACAAAAATATATACCGAATAGAACAATACACAATACGACAACATATCATTTAAAAACAAATACAATATCGAGTAAGACAATATTGAACAACACATCATATAAAAAATATACGCATAATATAATGATACACAACAGAACAACACACACATTTTATTTACATTATAGAACAATATGCCTAGAACAACACGCAATATAAAACATGCACAAAATAGAAGAACGCATGCTCGGATTTTACATCATAGACCTGATATAGAAAAGAGCGTTTTATAACAAAAACAACAAAACAGAATACAAAAGAACAATACACATTCTATAACAACATACCTTAAAGCATCACACAATAGTACAACACTCATAACAACGGTGCAGAACAACACATCATAGAACACCATACAGTAAAAACAATACATCATAGAACACCATACAGTAAAAACAATACATCATAGAACACCATACAGTAAAAACAACACATCATAGAACACCATACAGTAAAAACAATACATCATAGAACACCATACAGTAAAAACAACACATCATAGAACACCATACAGTAAAAACAACACATCATAGAACACCATACAGTAAAAACAATACATCATAGAACACCATACAGTAAAAACAACACATCATAGAACACCATACAGTAAAAACAACACATCATAGAACACCATACAGTAAAAACAACACAGCAGAGTAGTTACAGGACATCACTATACTAGCACAATTTAGAACATCACACTAGAACAACACACTAGAACAACACACTAGAACAACACACTTTAGAACAACACACTTTAGAACAACACACTTTAGAACAACACACTAGAACAACACACTTTAGAACAACACACTAGAACATCACACTTTAGAACAACACACTAGAACAACACACTAGAACAACACACTTTAGAACAACACACTTTAGAACAACACACTTTAGAACAACACACTTTAGAACAACACACTAGAACAACACACTTTAGAACAACACACTTTAGAACAACACACTTTAGAACAACACACTTTAGAACAACACACTTTAGAACAACACACTTTAGAACAACACACTTTAGAACAACACACTTTAGAACAACACACTAGAACAACACACTTTAGAACAACACACTTTAGAACAACACACTAGAACAACACACTAGAACAACACACTAGAACAACACACTTTAGAACAACACACTAGAACAACACACTTTAGAACAACACACTTTAGAACAACACACTTTAGAACAACACATTTTAGAACAACACACTAGAACAACACACTTTAGAACAACACACTTTAGAACAACACACTTTAGAACAACACACTTTAGAACAACACACTTTAGAACAACACACTTTAGAACAACACACTAGAACAACACACTTTAGAACAACACAACCCAGAATAATATACCCTTGATCAGGGGACGGGAACCTTTTTCTCTGAGAGAGCCATGGACACCACATATTTTGTCTGAGAGAGAGCCATGGACACCACATATTTTGTCTGAGAGAGCCATGGACACCACATATTTTGTCTGAGAGAGCCATGGACACCACATATTTTGTCTGAGAGAGAGCCATGGACACCACATATTTTGTCTGAGAGAGCCATGGACACCACATATTTTGTCTGAGAGAGCCATGGACACCACATATTTTGTCTGAGAGAGAGAGCCATGGACACCACATATTTTGTCTGAGAGAGAGCCATGGACACCACATATTTTGTCTGAGAGAGAGCCATGGACACCACATATTTTGTCTGAGAGAGCCATGGACACCACATATTTTGTCTGAGAGAGAGCCATGGACACCACATATTTTGTCTGAGAGAGAGCCATGGACACCACATATTTTGTCTGAGAGAGCCATGGACACCACATATTTTGTCTGAGAGAGCCATGGACACCACATATTTTGTCTGAGAGAGAGAGCCATGGACACCACATATTTTGTCTGAGAGAGAGCCATGGACACCACATATTTTGTCTGAGAGAGAGCCATGGACACCACATATTTTGTCTGAGAGAGCCATGGACACCACATATTTTGTCTGAGAGAGCCATGGACACCACATATTTTGTCTGAGAGAGAGCCATGGACACCACATATTTTGTCTGAGAGAGTGCCATGGACACCACATATTTTGTCTGAGAGAGAGCCATGGACACCACATATTTTGTCTGAGAGAGAGCCATGGACACCACATATTTTGAAAAGTAATTATGTGAGAGCTATACATTATGTTTAAAACTAAAAATTCAAGTAAATGTGTGCATTTTGTGTAATTTCAACACTAAAAGTACATTAATTATGTCTCTGAATTCTGAATAACATTGTTATGCTGTTGCTAATCAATAATGAGTATTTCTTACCATTAATGCGACTTCTGATGCTGAGCTGCAGTAGACTTTAACTCATTTGTAGAATGAAATATTGATATGAAATTAATATGTAGATCAAAGAAGTCTAAAGAAACATTTTTTTTATAATCGAACATTTATCTGCGAGCCAGATGCAGCCATCAATAGAACCACATATGGCTCGCGAGCCATGGGTTCCCGACCCGTGCCCAAGATCAACACACTACAGATTAACACACCAGAGATCGAACTACACACGCCCCAACACTCAATAGCGGATAATAGAAGCATACGTCACAGCTGTCTCAACTTACCATGATAGACAGCGCAATGAGTTCAGATTCCTTCGACTTGGATAGTTTGTCAACAATGGAAGTTTTTCTGACTCTCCCTTTCGGGATTTCTGTTTGAAGAACAAAAAAAAATGTATTTTTATAAATAGCATGTACAACTGAAAACAAATAGGACCGTGTTAAAGAAATTCGTTGCTCTCTAAGGTACAGACCTTATAGCTGAATTAATGAGGCCTTCATTGCAATGAGAGAGGGACAAAACGTTTGCGTGAGGATGAAGCACACATAGTGAGAGACAAATACGGTGTACTTAAGTTATACCATTGCGTTCATTAAGTTATAAATACGTGAGACATCTGAAGTCGAGACATTAAGACCTTCCACTACAAGTGATGTTTCAGTAAGATACACACGAGACATCCGAGGTCGTAATATTAAGACCTACAGCTACAAGTGATGTTTCAGTAAGATACACACGAGACATCCGAGGTCGTAATATTAAGACCTACAGCTACAAGTGATGTTTCAGTAAGATATACATGAGCCATCCGAGGTCGTAATATTAAGACCTACAGCTACAAGTGATGTTTCAGTAAGATACACACGAGACATCCGAGGTCGTAATATTAAGACCTACAGCTACAAGTGATGTTTCAGTAAGATACACACGAGACATCCGAGGTCGTAATATTAAGACCTACAGCTACAAGTGATGTTTCAGTAAGATACACACGAGACATCCGAGGTCGTAATATTAAGACCTACAGCTACAAGTGATGTTTCAGTAAGATACACACGAGACATCCGAGGTCGTAATATTAAGACCTACAGCTACAAGTGATGTTTCAGTAAGATACACACGAGACATCCGAGGTCGTAATATTAAGACCTACAGCTACAAGTGATGTTTCAGTAAGATACACACGAGACATCCGAGGTCGTAATATTAAGACCTACAGCTACAAGTGATGTTTCAGTAAGATACACACGAGACATCCGAGGTCGTAATATTAAGACCTACAGCTACAAGTGATGTTTCAGTAAGATACACACGAGACATCCGAGGTCGTAATATTAAGACCTACAGCTACAAGTGATGTTTCAGTAAGATACACACGAGACATCCGAGGTCGTAATATTAAGACCTACAGCTACAAGTGATGTTTCAGTAAGATATACATGAGACACTTGAGGTCGACACATTAAGACCTGAAACTACAAGTGATGTTTCAGTAAGATATACATGAGACATCTGAGGTCGTGACATTAGTACCTACAGCTACAAGTGATGTTTCAGTAAGATACAACTGAGACATCTGAGGTCGTGACATTAATACCCACAGCTACAAGTGATGTTTCAGTAAGATACAAACGAGATATCTGAGGTCGTGACCTTAATACCTACAGCTACAGGTGATGTTTCAGTAAGATACAAATGAGATATCTGAGGTCGTGACATTAATACCTACAGCTACAAGTGATGTTTCAGTAAGATATCAACGATACATCTGAGGTCGTGACACTAATATCTACAACTACAAATGATGTTTCAGTAAGATACAAATGAGACATCTGAGGTCGTGACATTAATACCTACAGCTACAAGAGATTTTTTATTAAATCAAGATGGCTCTTGATACACTACCTAAAAGAACGTTCTCTTAATTTGATACATCGAGGCCCACGCCTCAAGAAAGAATCTGTCAGACGAGACACCATGGCCTGGAGATACGCGAAGCTACATGTGATTCACATATGTGAAACAGTATAGTCTGCTCGTCTGTTTGTTCATTTGGAGACATTGTCACCAAATTAAAATGACGTGGGACGCGTAGGGCATAGTGGAGATAAAATGAAATATTTTCAATCAATAACTCTGTTCTTTCTCAAGATTACTCAGACAGGAAAATCTATAATCAGCCACCTCATTGCTACATGTTCTTGTTAGTTGAGAGTTAGCTTCTCCTGTTAGTCAATTTGTGGACATCGACCATAGTCTCTCCACACCTCTCTCTCTCTCTCTCTCATCCTACTCCTATTAATTTCACTACCACTCACTAAATCCCTCTATCACACATCCCTCTCAGTTATCATAAAACAGTCAGTCTACTATCAAACGTAATGTGCAGTCTGTGTCACACACTATCAACTGTGTCACACACTATCAACTGTGTCACACACTGTCAACTGTGTCACACACTGTCAACTGTGTCACACACTGTCAACTGTGTCACACACTATCAACTGTGTCACACACTATTAACTGTGTCACACACTATCAACTGTGTCACACACTATCAACTGTGTCACACACTATCAACTGTGTCACACACTATCAATTGTGTCACACACTATCAACTGTGTCACACACTGTCAATTGTGTCACACACTATCAACTGTGTCACACACTATCAACTGTGTCATACACTATCAACTGTGTCACTGTCAATTGTGTCACACACTATCAACTGTGTCACACACTATCAACTGTGTCACACACTATCAACTGTGTCACACACTGTCAATTGTGTCAAACACTATCAACTGTGTCACACACTGTCAATTGTGTCACACACTATCAACTGTGTCACACACTATCAACTGTGTCACACACTATCAACTGTGTCACACACTATCAACTGTGTCACACACTGTCAATTGTGTCACACACTATCAACTGTGTCACACACTATCAACTGTGTCACACACTATCAACTGTGTCACACACTATCAACTGTGTCACACACTATCAACTGTGTCACACACTGTCAACTGTGTCACACACTGTCAATTGTGTCAAACACTGACTGTAAACTGTATCAGACATCGACTGTCAACTGTGTCACACACTGACTGTCAAATGTGTCCCACACTGACTGTCAAATGTGTCCCGCACTAACTGTCAACTGTGCCACACACTGACTGTCAGCTGTGTCACACACTGAAGGTCAATTGTGTCACCCAGACTGTCAGCTGTGTCACACACTGACTGTCATTTGCATCACATAATGAATGTCAATTGTTTCAAACACTGACAGTCAACTGTGCCACACATTGAGTGCCAACTGTACCACACACTGTTTGCCAACTGTGTCACACTGACTTTCAATTATGTCACACACAAATTGTCAACTGCGCTACACACCGTTTGTCAACTGTATCACATACTGTCTGTCAACTGTATCACACACATACTGTCAACCGTGTCACATACTGACTGTATCTGCACCACACATTGTCTATCAATTGCACTACACACTGTTTGTCCACTGTGTCACACACAGACCGTCAATTGAGTCACACACTGATTGTTATGATTTATTTCATTGTCTTTTCTATCGGTGTATACAATTTCTGTCTCTTTCTTTCCCCGTCTCCTAATTCTAACAGGAAGACAACATATACTTTCTAAAGAAATTAAACTCTGAGTCATTCATCACATCGGACACTTGTCACCTCATATCATAGTCACAGCTAACAGAAGTTAATAATAACAAATTACTAATACTATCATAGTCACATCTAACAAGTTAATATAACAAATTACTAATACTATCATAGTCACATCTAACAAGTTAATATAACAAATTACTAATACTATCATAGTCACATCTAACAGAAGTTAATAATAACAAATTACTAATACTATCGTAGTCACATCTAACAGAAGTTAATAATAACAAATTACTAATACTATCATAGTCACATCTAACAAGTTAATATAACAAATTACTAATACTATCATAGTCACATCTAACAGAAGTTAATAATAACAAATTACTAATATTATTAGTCATCTCTAACAAAAATTAATATAACAAATTACTAATATCAAAGCACACTCATTGCGAAGTGATACACAGGATGATCATAGCACACTGGTTGAGAAGTAGCTAACTCACTGTATGAGAAGTAATGCACTAGTTGAGTAGTAAGATACTGAGTGAGAAGTAACACACCAGGTCAGAAGTAACACACTGGAAGAGAAATAACACACTGAATGATATGTAATACACTGGCTGAGACGCAACACACTAGTTGTGAAGTAACACAAGTAACGGACTGGTTGAGAAGTAACGCATTTGAAAAGAAATTAAACACGGGATTAGAAGTAACATATTCATTGATAAGTAACTTACTGGTTGAGAAGTAAAACACAAAAATTGAGAAGTAACAAACTGGTAGTTGAGAAGTAAAACACACAAATTGAGAAGTAACAAACTGGTGGTTGAGAAGTAACGCATTTGAAAAGAAATTACACACGGGATAAGAAGTAACATACTCATTGATAAGTAACTTACTGGTTGAGAAGTAAAACACACAAATTGAGAGGTAACACACTGGTGGTTGAGAAGTAACACACTGGATGAAACGTAACACATTAACTTCGAAATAAAACACTAGTTGAGAAGAAATACAATAAACTATAAGAAATACATGGCTGGGAAAGGATTATCATTACAAATGATCAAATACACTAAATACCTTCTGGCCTGAGATCTGAACTACAAATGATCGAACACACTAAATACCTTCTGGCCTGAGATCTGAACTACAAATGATCGAACACACTAAATACCTTCTGGCCTGAGATCTGAACTACAAATGATCGAACACACTAAATACCTTCTGGCCTGAGATCTGAACTACAAATGATCGAACACACTAAATACATTCTGGCCTGAGATCTGAACTACAAATGATCGAACACACTAAATACCTTCTGGCCTGAGATCTGAACTACAAATGATCGAACACACTAAATACCTTCTGGCCTGAGCTCATCCGACTCAAGGGAATCAATCTCTACCTCGGCACTCTTGCCATCGTCCGTCTGTAGTCCTAGCATGATCTCTGCGCCACTGTTAGAAGTAGTTAGTCTCGGTCGATGACGTCCACCAGTGCTGTCTGGTTCACCAGGATAAATCAGTGTTTCACCTGCATAGATATTATGTCACCTAGTTATTATTGCACCTCTTGAAAAGGAGATTGTGTGAGATATATGGGAGAGCATGTGACCACATAAAACAGCCATATAAGATAAGTGAGAGGGGATGATGTATAGGAGAGTATGTGACATATTAGTGAAAGTGGAATATCTATAGGAGAGTATGTGACATATAAGTGACGATGGAATATGTATAGGAGAGTGTGTGACAAAGGATAAATGACGATCTTCTTCTTCTTCTTCTTCCTGTCCTCATGTACCTTTCGGTGTTGAGGGGAGAGTGAGTGTACGGTCTTTTGCCCCTCTATTTGCCTCCTCTGCTGTTATATTTCTGAGTGTCTCTAACACACTATCTATCCACCTTTTACGAGGGCGTCCAATAGGTCTCCTGTTTTCGTATCGTTTGTTAAGTGTTTTTTGGATAATACTTTGCTCTTTCTGTCTGGTTATGTGGCCGTACCATTTAACTTGTTGTTTCTGTATGTATTCTATTGTTGGTTTGATCCCTAATTGTTTCCTTAGTGCTTCATTCCTGATTTTGTCTCTCAAGCTAACTCCAATCATACGTCTCACACATTTCATTTCAGTGGTGTTAATCTTATGTATTGTTCTAGAATCTAATGTCCAAGTTTGACACTGATAACACAATGTTGGTAAGAAAATGGTGTTGAAAAGCGCTTTCTTTGTTTCTAGTGTAATATCTTTGTTTCTTAGTAAATGTGTTAATTGACCAATTATCTGACAGGCCTTATTACATCTTGCGTTTATTTCTGCTTCTTGTTTGTTGTCATATCTCAATGTG
Organism: Meghimatium bilineatum; assembly: GCA_034231615.1. NCBI lineage: Eukaryota > Metazoa > Mollusca > Gastropoda > Stylommatophora > Philomycidae > Meghimatium > Meghimatium bilineatum. The sequence continues at coordinate 26,525,986 of CM067322.1, forward strand.
CTGCCCAGATATTTGAATTTATCTACTTGTTTTAGTTGTTTATAAATGACGATGGAATATCTATAGGAGAGTATGTGACAAAGGATAAATGACGATGGAATATGTATAGGAGAGTATGTGACAAAGGATAAATGACGATGGAATATGTATAGGAGAGTATGTGACATACCTGACGGTGGAATATCTATAGGAGAGTATGTGACTTATAGGATAAATGACGATAGAATATGTGTAGGAAAACATGTGATTACACCGAGCTATAGTAACATGCCGTGTAGGTAATATTTCACATAAATAAGGCAGCTTTCTGCCTGCAGCGCCGTGTCGTGCTATGGTGCAGAGAAACGGCCGCATCAGGCGGCATCAATAAAAATACATTGTCGGGGGCGACATTTCAAAGAAAAATTTAAAAAAAGTGGGGGGGGGGGGTGGCGAAATTTTGAAGACTTCCATCATATTGAGAAAATCTGCAGCACGGCCCTTTCTGCCTGAATATGGTTCACGTGTAACACTTTATTTATCTATTCGACGTATCCTTTACTGAACGTTGTCCTCACTGCCAGTCCGTGAGCCTCTCGATTTTGTACAAGACTTCGCCTCTTCCGGTGTCATATTCAGTAAGTCTTCGACATCATGTGTCCATCGTAGTCTTGATCTGTCTATTGTTCTCTTGCCTACAACCTTTTCCTCCATGATTAATCTTTCTAAACCATTGTGACTTTTTATACCCAAAACATGTTTAGTTTGCGCATTTTGATAGTTTTGAGGAGTCAGTCTTCTTCTGTGTTCAAGACTTTACTTGTCAGCTGTGTTGGATCGATCGTCTTTCTATCCATGATATTCTTAGGAACTTCCTATAACATTTCAGTTCAAATACTGATACTTTCTTCTCAATTGCGAATGTCATTGACAAGTCTTACAACCATATACTGCCATTGCAAAAATATAGCTACCAAAATGATAGAGATAGAACACACGAACCTACCAACAACGAAAGATACACACAACACACGTACCTACCAACAACGACAGAGACACAACACATGTACCTACCAACAACGACAGAGACACAACACACGTACCTACCAACAACGACAGATACACACAACACACGTACCTACCAACAACGACAGAGACACAACACACGTACCTACCAACAACGACAGATACACACAACACACGTACCTACCAACAACGACAGAGACACAACACACATTCCTACCAACAACCACCGAGACACAACACACTTACGTACTAACACCGATAGGGGACAACACATATATCTACCAACAACAAGAGACACCTACACACGTACTTATCAACGACAGAGACACAATACACGTACATACCAACAACGACAGATACACACAACACACGTACCTACCAACAACGACAGATACACACAACACACGTACCTACCAACAACGACAGAGACACAACACACGTACCATCAACAACGACAGGGCACAACATATTTATCTACCAACAACAACAGAGATACAACACACGGACCTACAAACAACGACAGAGACACAATACACGTACATACCAGCAACAACAGAGACACAACACACGTACCATCAACAACGACAGGGGCACAACACATTTATCTACCAACAACAACAGAGATAAAACACACGGACTTATCAACAACAACATAGACATAACAGATGTGCGTACCAACAACGACATAGACACAAAACACGTACTTACCAACAATCAAAACTTGACTAGTCACGTTCCCATTCTTGTTACTTCTATAAGTTGCTTCTGGTGTGTTCTCTCTGGTTTCTTTATCTTTCTTATCCTTCTTTCCATCCTCTTTCACCAGTTTCTCTTTCTGCTTCTCTGCGTTATCCTTTCTAGCACCCAGTGACTGATCCAAAGTTGGACACTCAATGGAGGCATGAGTTCCAGCTACATATGAAACAGATAACATATACAAAACTAGAAGCAATACCAGGCGTTTCCCGGGGAAAACAAGACAAATAAAATAAGAGTATAGATTTAATAGATTAAAACAAATAAAAACACATTGTTCAATAACACGAAAACACTGTCTAAAGTATTAACATTAAATAGCAATATTTTCTGTAGATAGTCTGCATTAACATCAAGCACCGAAATGCACAATTAAAATTTCGCTAATATTTTTTACCAAATACGCTTAAAGTCTAACATGTGACACGAAATGCTTGAGGAAAGCTGCCGGGGTCACCAGGCTTGATAGATTGCGAAATGAATATATAAGGGAAAGAATAAGTATAATATCTTGTATAGATTACATAGAGAGAGCAGATCAAGTGGTGTGGCCACATTATGAGAATGCAACACAAAAAGTTGCCTGTGCAAGCATATAACCAAATGAGATCAGGGTACAAAGCTAGAGGAAGACCACGGAAAAGATGGATAGAAAACGTCAGGGACATCCTGTACAGACACGGTCATAGCACAGCCGAGGTCAGACATCTGGCATTAGAACGCAAGCTCGTGCTCCAATCACCCCTACGCTTAACGGCAAGAGTGGATTGCAAACCACCTGGGGAAAGACAATAGATAATAGGCGTTTAAAGTAACGAAATAATAATAATAATAATAATAATAATAGTAATAATAATAATAATAATAATAATAATAATAATAATAATAATAATAATAATAATAATAATAATAATACAAATAAAATAAAAAAGGGAATAGACGCATATTATTCTTGAAATGTCCCAAAGTCTTTCATCTGTGTTTACAAATTGAATAAAGGCTGAAAAAGAGTAGATGATTCACTTCAGTGTATTCAGGTTACCCCATATGCACTCCGTACGTCTCAACACATCGGCATGCTTCCTGCCGTGAGTACCACTCATAGCACGTAACTCCGTAGTTTCAAGTGATAATCCCAGGGATCTCTGAAAAATAAACTTTACAAGCAATGTGTAATGAGCGGGAATCGAATCCGCGATCTATTGAGCACAAAGCGAACGGCTTAACCATTGCATCATGGAGAACCGCATTAGAAACGAAATGTTGACCTCGTATGCCGACCATATTGATAACGATGACATTGTTTTCTGAACGATCCGGATGCACAGTTGCTCGCGGAGAGATTTTGTTTTCATGTTATTTTCAAACTCCCAATGGATTTATCTTTTAGATGTAGTACAGAGTACGGAGATGAATTATGTTGCCTTTTTATTTGCTCCCACGACCCGGTAAATCCGAATTCTGTGGTGGTAACCAATACGTTCAGTATTTTTACTGCTTCCACTTACTGATTGTCACATGTAACCATAGTGTTAGTAGACCAGCCGTACGTAGGTACTGGACCTGGTGTCCGTACTGCACAGTGGTCACCAACGTCAAAGATACCTATAATCAAACTTGCTTAACATTTCTTACAGCTATCTTTGTCGTTCGCGACATAATCATATACTCCCACCATGCTGCGAAATTGAACCTGTTACTTTAGCCGTCCCAGACGCGCTCTCTGCCTCACCACCACAGAGTTCGACATAAAAGCAAACTGTACCTCGCCACTACAAAGCTGGACATAAAACTAAATTGTACCTCGCCACCACAGAGTATAATATAAAACTAAATTGTACCTCATCACCACAGAGCTGGACATAAAACTAAATTGTACCTAACTACTACAAAGCTAGACATAAAACTAAATTGTACCTCGCCACCACAGAGATAGACATACAACTAAATTGTACCTCACTACTACAGAGCTGGACATAAAACTAATTTGTACCTCGCCACCACAGAGCTGGACATTAAAAAAACTAAATTGTACCTCACTACTACAGAGTTAGACATAAAGCTAAATTGTACCTCGCCACCACAGAGCTGGACATAAAACTAAACTAAAACCAAAACAAAATCTAGGTCCCTAAAATGTAGCAGTTGCCTGCACTGTGTCAACACATGGTCTTTACAGTAGTTTGTCGATACAAATTGCGCAATTATAGCACAATGTGAGCAGTAATTGTGCAACTGAATTTGTGCGTAGCTTTCCTAGATGTTACATCCTTCCTCAGGTGCCGACAGGTGGATTATTAAGTTCCACGTAAATGCTGAAGGCATTGATTATCCGTTACGTCGATACTTGGTGTCGTCAGTTTTGTCATCTGGCTGAACTGTCAATAGCAACTCAAGTCGTTGGTACGCTCGGTTGAAATCAAGATACTGCCGACCGATGTCGGGGCATGGATTTGAAAAGGTTAATGTGTGTGCAATGGTTTAAATGATACGAATTAGGGCTGTATCTTACGCACATAACATTTTCAAGAACGCCATGATCAATTATCTCTCAAAATTCTCAACAATATTCAGGGTATATCATAACTATGTCACTATAGCAAATCTAATATAGAAATAATTATAACAACAGTACTGACAGAAAAACAACAAATTCATCTCATTGCAAGGTTTGATTTTGTATTGAAGTAGAAAACAATTCAACAGAAAATTGTAACCGGGAGCTGGTACCTATTTCTAGAGCATATGCTTTCTGGTAGGGTAATTGAGGTTCGATGTTGGTAGGATGTGTCAAGCAGAAAGGCGCAGATATCACAGCCAAGCTATAAAACATACATTACGTTTCCGTTACTGTATTATGCCAATCTACACATTTTTGAGAATGAACGCAGAAGAAGACGCCACTGAAATACAAACTCAACAAACACAGTAGCATGGTATCAATAACACACATTACTTCTATGTATACGGTCTCATCATTGATACGGAAATAACCACTAAGAAAAGTAACGTACATATTTCATGCTTGAATTTGATTTGATTTTTTGAAAGGGAGGGGCTTACATGAACAATCCTGTGTTATTGCTACCGTATTTTGGCCACATTTTTAAGATTTAGTTATTTTTAAAGACTACTGGCCATAAGCATTAATTTTTGAGATTTAAAAAATATTTTTGGCTGTTGAACTTCTTTAAAAAACATAGTTTCCCATATTTTCTTGTTTAAATTAAGCTAAGAATGTATGGCGTGGTATTTTGTGGATATGAATTAATTTATAAACACTGTTCTACAACTTGGATAAATATTGACTAAAGAGTTATTCAAATTGGTATTTGAGAATACTTTTCTCGGAATGTCTAAGTGGAAGTTTCGTTATTCTAGTGGGTCATGAAACAACAAACAAACAGAACATACGTTTTCATTGTAGCAAATATCACAAGATAATAGTAAGGACAATAATTTAACTATAAATCTATTTACTTGGTGATGAAGAGTTAAATGCATAATTTTATTATGAACACAACTTTTAAGTACCTTCATTGATTTCATGTCTAAATAAATATCTTAAAATAACCTAAGAAGAATAAAAAGTACGTTAGCAATATGATATATTTGCCCATGTGCAATGAATGAAGATAATTTAAAAAAAAGAAGAATTGGTAGCACATCCTACTCATGAGGTAGCCATCAACCCAGCATTTTGTTGCTCTAGTGATGTTCTACTACATCGTTAGCCTTCAATAAAAGATCACATGAAAAGAGGAACAGGGAAAGACCCAGTCAAAGATGGATAGATGGCATCAGAGAAATACTAGAACACAAAGTGTGCACCATGGCAGCGGTATTACAGCAAAAGAAAGACGACTCCGGCTCCACATGACGTCTAGCGGCACACATGGATAGGACAAAACAAGACAAGACTTCGGCTCCACATGACACCTAGCGGCACACATGAATAGGACAAGATAAGGCAAGACAAGTAATGCTCTAATCAATAAAAATACGTTCAGTAGTTAATTAGATAGAGATAATACAGTGGAATTCCGTTATAACAACTTGGTCCTAACCGACAAAATATGTATGTAATAACAGAAATTCGGCTATGTACAGTATAAACAATATAGAATAAATATAATTGGGGATTTTGAAAAGTGTTTCTAAATAGGAAAATCTGTTATAAGAGAATGTGCAACAGAGAGATTCCACTGGACACATTTATAGAAAAGCAACATTCTTGAGAATTCAGCATGTATTTTGTAGTTTATATACAATGTTTACACTCATCGCGAAAATTAGAAACAGATAATCAAGATTTTTAGGACATGTGATGAGAAAAGTAAAACATGAACAATTACTAACCAACGGAAAGATCAATGGGGGAAGAAACAGAGAGATATTTCTGTATAGGTTGTAACTGTGGCACAAAAAGAAGTCATCAACTGAGCTTATTAACAACACAAAAGACAGAGAGTTGTGGAAAACCATGATCGCCTACGCTACTCGACCTGTCATTTAATTAATTACACCCATCAATTTGCATGGCTACAAAAACTGTATTTTTTATAACAACTCTGTTATCAATGTCAAACATGACCCTTGACAAAGACACTAGCGAAAAAGATCACATAATGTGAAATAAGATGCTTGAGGAAAACTATAGATGTCACCAGAAGAGACCGGAGAAGAAATGAAGATACCAGGAAAGAAATAAAGACTATCTGAAGTCTAGACTGCAGTGAAAAACAGCAAACCAAGTGGTTTGGTCACGTCATGAGAATGGAACCAACGCTACGAGCCATTCTAGCATACACCAGGAGAAGAACAGGCTACACGACATGAGGAAGACCAAAAACTAAATGGGTACAGACAATCAAAGTTACAATAAAGAGACACGGACTGACCATGACAAATGCGACCCAAATTGTCAAAGAAAGACACCCCCCCCCCCCTACAACTCTTAACGGCACACGTGGAAGTGATAATAGATAGACAGACAACAATGTCGACGGAGCCCGAAAGGGGAGCAAAGAATAGCAACACTGTTTACCTTCCACGCATGTTGTAAAAGGCGACTAAGGAGGTTATGGGATGGAGTTAGCTGTCCCATCCGATATAGGGTAAGTGACCCAAAGCCATGCTGAAGTCGGATGTGTCAGGCCGAAAGGCACAGATATCGCAACAATGATGTAAACCATGACACAACGCATTCCGCTCTCCGGACTACATCCTGCTAATCTGCAGGAGTTTGAGAACGAACGCAGAAGAAGAAGAAGACAACATTTTGAAATGTGACCATTTTAACAAACAATTTTACCATAAACATCTCCAGCCACCTGGCAACTCTGATGTAAATGGTCATGTGTCCATCTTGAGGGATGCAAACGAGACAGCTAGTCTACAATTACGGAAGTAATTTTATCTTTAGTCTCAGTACTTGACGAGTGTAAATAGTATACGTCATAAGATTGAAGATTCAGATTTACACTATAAATATTTTAATGGTAATATGAAGCCCCAAGCAGAATAAATATTGAAATGGTAATATGTTGGGGTGTAAATACAATTAACTCGTCTGAGGTTGAAAGTGGGCGTGTCTCGCTTCAAAGTGAGGCAGAAATTCCCGAACATGCAATTCAAAATATAATTGAGACGAAGCTATATGTTATATACAACAACGATGTTATAGATCGTTCAACTCTATCAGATAGTTATGCAAATGTGATAGCGTACGTGCGTATTAACAAGATAAGCACATTTACAGCTTCTTTCATGCGTCTAGATATCACATCTATTTGCTGTCTTAAAGATGCTGACGTTCTAGATATCACATCTATTTACTGTCTTAAAGATGATGACGTTCTAGATATCATATCTATTAATGCCTTAAAGATGCTGACGTTCTGGATATCACATCTATATACTGTCTTGAAGATGTGACGTTCTAGATATCACATCTATTTACTGTCATAAAGATGCTGACGTTCTAGATATCACATCTATTTACTGTCTTGAAGATGCTGACGTTCTAGATATCACATCTATTTACTGTCTTGAAGATGCTGACGTTCTAGATATCACATCTATTTACTGTCTTGAAGATGCTGACGTTCTAGATATCACATCTATTTACTGTCTTGAAGATGCTGACGTTCTAGATATCACATCTATTTACTGTCTTGAAGATGCTGACGTTCTAGGTATCACATCTATTTACTGTCTTGAAGATGCTGACGTTCTAGATATCACATCTATTTACTGTCTTGAAGATGCTGACGTTCTAGATATCACATCTATTTACTGTCTTGAAGATGCTGACGTTCTAGATATCACATCTATTTACTGTCTTGAAGATGCTGACGTTCTAGATATCACATCTATTTACTGTCTTGAAGATGCTGACGTTCTAGATATCACATCTATTTACTGTCTTGAAGATGCTGACGTTCTAGATATCACATCTATTTGCTGTCTTAAAGATGCTGACGTTCTAGATATCACATCTATTTGCTGTCTTGAAGATGCTGACGTTCTAGATATCACATCTATTTGCTGTCTTAAAGATGCTGACGTTCTAGATATCACATCTATTTGCTGTCTTGAAGATGCTGACGTTCTAGATATCATATCTATTAATGCCTTAAAGATGCTGACGTTCTGGATATCACATCTATTTACTGTCATAGATGCTGACGTTCGCAGACTTGAAAGGTATTCAATGTCGCACAATTAGTACTGAATAACCGCTGGAAAGTGTTCAACCTGCTTGCTGCTCGCTAGAACAGTCAGTAGTAAATATATACACACACACTTTGATATCTGTTGGAAGAAGCTAGTGCCTAGTCAAAGAATATTACATCAACAAATTACGTTAATGATGTTTTGACAATATTCAACCACCTCCCCTTGTCACAACAAATGTCAAGAATGGAGACACCCTACAGCTTTACATGAATATCCTCCTTCCCCGAAAACAAATTCAGACAGTTAGAAAAGAGCTAAATGTTTTATTTCACGTTCTTAAACAAATGTTTCAATGCTATCATTACATCTCAAAGACATTTAATGGCATGTTCACATGTCCACATGCTCCTGTTATCATATGTATTAGCTGTAATGTCAGACATGTTCACAAGCTCATGTCATGTTATGTGTTATCTGTAATGTCAGACATGTTCACAAGCTCCTGTCATGTTATGTATTATCTGTAATGTCAGACATGTTCACAAGCTCCTGTCATGTTATGTGTTATCTGTAATGTCAGACATGTTCACAAGCTCCTGTCATGTTATGTATTATCTGTAATGTCAGACATGTTCACAAGCTCCTGTCATGTTATGTGTTATCTGTAATGTCAGACATGTTCACAAGCTCCTGTCATGTTATGTATTATCTGTAATGTCAGACATGTTCACATACTCCTGTCATGTTATGTATTATCTGTAATGTCAGACAAGTTTACAAGCTCCTGTCATGATATGTATTATTTGTAATGACAGACATGTTCACATTATCGTATAATTATTCGGCACAAAAACATATTACATGTGTTAACATATTTAGATCAATGTGTTTTGTCATCTACAAGTTTAGATTGGGGAGGGGGGAGGTGGTGATTGTCCATGTACTACAATAATTTGTAAACTTTTACATCCTTTCCCTTGTCAACAACTGCCATGAATTCAGGGACCCCCTTCCCCCTCTGCGTAGTTAATAAATGTCAATAAATTTTACCCCGCTCCCTTTCCTTTAAATATTATTTTACTAGAAAAAGTACGAAAAAAAACTACATGATTCTTTTTCATATTTTCAGAAAAATGTTTCAAATTCAAACAATTTAATTGATGCACTCAAAACTGTATTGTTGATTTCAACCTTTGTCAGCGTCTTTCTCCCCTTATCTTAAGAGTGTCAAACTTTTTTATACCCCCTAGCCCTAATTATTAATAATTTTTGAGTCTAACGGGAATTGAACCAGTCCGTTCAACGGCATCAAATCGCCTAGCAACTCTCGTACACTAGATTTTCCGTACTTGACTAACCGCATCATATTTACTGACGCATCATATATACATTCCCTTTAGACTCAAAATTTTTTAAACTATCCTCTGGCTTCCTTCTTGAATTTACTTGTATAAGCTAATTATTAATGTAAATTATGAACAGCCCCAATCTAAACACTCTCACCATTAAAAAAATTGGACTATATATATATATATATATATATATATATATATATATATATATATTGTAATCAATGCTTTCAATGTGTATATAATTCCTTTTTTTTTTTTGCTAAAAATTTCACATTTATAAATTATAAACGAACTCGTTTGCATGGCATTTATATAAGTTCAGTGTCCCAGTCAGTTGTTGATAGTAAAGCAAAATGAGTTAAACAGGTTACTAAAACACTTACCTTGCCTATTAATAAAAATATATTTTTAAAAAAAAATATATATATATATATATATATATATAAACATACAATAAAACTAAACAGGACAGGGGTGCAAAGGGAACGCATTGCTCTAGGCGGACCCAGGGTTAGCAGATAACCAAGATCCCAAATGTACCTCCACGTGGTGCACCCTGGAAACAGAAATACAGCAGCTCGTGCTGATTCTGGCCAAATCATTTGGGGATCGTGTCCGAGAATGTGGAGGTAGCAGATGGAAAGAGATTTGACTGCACAAGAGACAGACAATATCTCCGACACCACCAGCATCACCACATATAGCAACACTGTCGACATACAGTGAAGCTAGTCAGTCCAGTCCGAACATTGGAGGGGCGGCCAATGTAAAATGCACGTAAAGGTAAATGCATGGCGAGAGACAAACATGTTTCACACAGAGTACAATGAAACAATGAAAGGGCAGAACAGCGCTAGAGGGCAGCGCGAACTGCAAATAGAAAGTGAAAAGTCCCTAGGAAAGGGAACTACAAGCTCCGTCAGCTCGAGACGGGCTTCTAGTTACCAGAGTTCCTAACAGGCAGAGACCCAGACCCACCCATCGGCGTTTGGTAAAGCAAAAGACCTAACCCAACTCTAATGTCGAGCCTTCCTAAACCGGAAATATGCTTGCAAAGAGAAAGGGTTCTGTACCCGATGGGTGTAGGCAAGAAAGGGACAACGATGGCAGTCCTGGCCCAACTCTACTGTCAAGGTTTCCTATACCGGAAGTAACTTGCAGAGAGAAAGGGTTCTGTACTCGACTCGCTCAGGCACAAAAGGGACAACGATTTAGCCCTGGCCCAACTCTACTGTCAGGTTTTCCTACACCAGAAATACACTTGAAGAGAGAAAGGGTTCAGTACCTGATGGGCTCAGGCGCTATTGGGACAAGGACGCTCAGCTCGAGAACGCCTTGCACTCAAACGCGTGGTGTGAGACTCGAACTTGGACAAGGGGTACACGATGTCGGTGAATGACACCTCGGCTAAGAGGGCGAAAGAGCCAGGGTCCAACTCCTCTGTTGAGTTCTTCCCCTTAAGGAACCAGGCTCACGGATGAGAAACGGTTCAGTACCCAATGGGCACAGGCACAGCACGTCCAATTACACGAGACAAGTTCATAGACAGTGGAACACCTCGTTTGAGTCAGACTAAGAGCAAGAAAATAGTCTGGGCGAAGAGTCTCCACTACGCGTGCCTGGAGACAGATATAGAGGCTGTCACAGGCTAAGGGTAGCCCACCCGAATTGTCAAGGCATGCCGAAATCGGATGTGCTAGGCCTACAAGGCGCATAACGGTGGCACAACGTAATCACGCTCCCGGCGGAAATCGCACGGATATCCGTGATGGTTACAATGGAGCGAACGAAAAACAAACAAACAAACATAAACAGGACAATTCTCCACGTATCGGAATGTATTATCATTACATTAACATTACATGTTATGAATTTGTCGGACACCCTCTGACCATTTGGTTATTTATATTACAGTTGTTGATAGTAGGTTCTTTTGGTTTTTCTAGTGTGGACGTACTTCTTTCCCTCTTTCCTGATCACTCACATTTATATCATTCTCTGAACACGTACATTTATATCATTCCCTGAACACGTACATTTATATCATTCCCTGAACACTTACATTTATATCATTCCCTGAACACGTACATTTATATCATTCCCTGAACACGTACATTTATATCATTCCCTGAACACGTACATTTATATCATTCCCTGAACAAGTACATTTATATCATTCCCTGAACACGTACATTTATATCATTCCCTGAACACGTACATTTATATCATTTCCTGAACACGTACATTTATATCATTCCCTGAACACGTACATTTATATCATTCCCTGAACACGTACATTTATATCATTCCCTGAACAAGTACATTTATATCATTCCCTGAACACTTACATTTATATCATTCCCTGAACAAGTACATTTATATCATTCCCTGAACACGTACATTTATATCATTCCCGGAACACGTACATTTATATCATTCCCTGAACACTTACATTTATATCATTCCCTGAACACTTACATTTATATCATTCCCTGAACACGTACATTTATATCATTCCCTGAACACGTACATTTATATCATTCCCTGAACACGTACATTTATATCATTCCCTGAACACGTACATTTATATCATTCCCTGAACACGTACATTTATATCATTCCCTGAACACATACATTGTCTCTTTCAGCTTCATCTTTATCGTTTTTTGCTGTTCGTCCGTCGAAATCGACGATGACCATTCAGTTCAACTGGGATGATGGTACAGATGAAGATGATGTCTGCTGTGTGCCCGACGGTGGCTAATGAGTCTTATGCGTGCTTGCAATTGTCTACCACATTCTGGCATGATAGATGATGATAGTTGTGTAATGACTAGCTAGCGCTGAATTGTGTTTAAAAGTGTGGAGGAGTTATGTCATTCGTTGACCACACACACTCTCTCTCTCTCTCTCTTACTGATCCAGCAAGTAAATATAAGTAGGAAGCCAGAGGACAATTTTTAAAAATTCTTGAGACTAACGGGAATTGAACCAGTCCGTTCAACGGCACCAAATCGCCTAGCAACTATTGAACACGCGTTCTGCCGTACTTGACTAACCGCAAATACAAAAAAAAAAGATGCGATTTCATCAAGCCTTTCAAACCGTGCACACCAAGTCACCAGAACGGCCGATCGAGACAAGGACTATTACAACAACAACAAACATCCCGTACAGGTATTGAAATATCCTCAGTAACAACAAACATATAACATAATATCCGTATTAGTTATTGATCCAGCAGTGTTGCAGTGGCCAGATAAATCAAGACGACTGATGTGCAAGAAGTAGTGGATGACCAGAATATTGTGTCTCAAAAGCGCTTTGCGTTTCACAACTCTTTGCTGGCAAGTGACTTTCAACCCGTTGAACATCAGATGTTTCATGATTATCGCTTTGTAGTGTTTTAATCATCATCATCAAGTGCCTTACCGAATGTCGTTGGCGATCATATTTCTCTATGTACATCGATCTCCCATATATGTCATCATCTCTGTTGGTGTCGTCAATCGAAACCATTTAGTCAAACTGTCCAATATCGTTTCTCTAGGTCTTCCCCTTGATCTTTTCCTTTCTATCTTTCCTGTTGTCATTATATTCTCAATGCCTCCTCTTCTCATTATGTGCCCAATAAATGTTGACCGTCTTTTTCTTATATTATCAATAATGCATCTTTTCACATCTTTCTTTCTAAGACATTCTTCATTAGTAATCTTTGCTGTGCAAGGAATGCGTAACATTCTTCGAATAAACCACATTTCCGCTGCCTCCAATGTATTTTGTGATGTCTTATTTATTGTCCATGCTTCACTTCCATATAGTAGCACTGGTTCGATGTAGCATTTGAGGACATATTTTCTAGTATCCATTGATACAGACTTGTTGCTTAGAATATTTTTCATTTTATGGAATGCTGCTTTCCACGCATTCACATGCATTTCATTTCCAGTGCTTCCATGACTGCCCTAATTAACTCAACTAGGACACCTTTCATCATTTTGTCATCCACAATAGCTTTACCCGCCAATTCATCAGCTGTTTCATTTTCTCTGACTCCCGCATGACCTGGACAGTAGCTCAATGTGATATCTTTGTTGAGAAAAAGTGGATCTCTCCTTCTTTATTATGCATTTTTTGTGTCTTACGGAACATGCTCTGGAAGTCAAAATCACTGTGGGTGTTAATTGTTGTGTTCTCAACCAAGTGAGAACCTCTGGTTACTGCTTCTATCTCCATTCTCATGGTCGACGTTGTGTTGGTGGGATAGGCAGCAGATTTTTTCAATCACTTTCTTGCAATTTTGTAGAAGAGGAAGCCCAATCTGCATCTATTTGCTTCTCCTACTTCTGAGCCATCTGTGGAAATTGTTATATCTCATTTGTGTTTTTGAGTACTGTTGTAAGAGTTCTTATATCATTCCTTCTGGCTTTGCTGTACCCCAGTCGCGACACTCCCTTTATATCTGTAGCACAACATTCGGAAATGACTTTCTCGCTCTGGTTACGTCTATCCATTCAGAACCTCTTACTACTTCTTCCAGCTCGCAGACTCTGTGTATGGTATCTTTTGCTTCTGCCATCCAAGACCTTCCTAGTTTGATGCACCTTCATTTTGTGGTGTCTAGAGGTTCGTGTAAAGAGTGATGATCATTATTAGCAACTTAAAGTATTCTGTCACCTGCGCTATTCGATGTCTTTCTTTGATGCTGGGTAGGTTCATCAAAACCTTGTAACAGCAATTAATGGATCGCTGGTGCATCATAAAATTGCCTCATGGTCTCATTATGGACTCTCTCCAGCCTATGAACATGTGTTTGCATCAATGAGTAATCCTATACCTTAGACCGTAGTCCATCACAGATAGTATCACTGCCTGCACTAGCACAAAAAAGGGTGGGGTTTCGCTGTTGCATCTCTGCAGAAGTCATCACTTTAATTGCACTGATATCTTTTAAAACTTTCTTCTTCTACTTTCAGCATCTGCGGTCATATTATATTGTCAGGCCTGTCGTTATGACGAAGTCTGCTGTCTTCTTCAGGTCAGAGCAACTGCCCCATAGCTTTTGCCTCAAATCTGTATCCTCTGGTCAGGTCTGCTGTCTCTGCTCTTTGTATGTTAGGAAATCCTGAAGTAAGTGCTCCAATGTCAACAGGTTAAAAACAGAAGAAAGGTTTCTACTGAATGTAATTCCTAAGTTGTTCATAATCTGCTTACTGTCGATGTTAATGGCCAAATAAAAAGCAGTGCGTCTTAAACTATCTTGTTGTTAAATGGGAATTCGAAGATCTTTGCCTTGGGATTGATGACTGCATTGTAATCAGCGCACCAAAATGAAAAAAAAATATTCTAGTTTACTCTGCACCACCTCAATAATGTGATATCGGTTTGTGCCCAAGATTCTACAAGAGGTCATCCGTATGTGATGATACTACCTGACCAAGTCGCCTGCACCTGTACACGATTTTAAGTGTAGACGTTATAAAGCACAGTGACAGGTGAGATTCACGTGGCAGTTCCGATGTTATTGTTCTTATTTTCGAGGTACATGATCCCAACTTAGCTTCAAAGCAACTGATATAAACATTTCTATCTATTGAACGCATCTTCTGCTACCGGTGTTTCATTATTTTTTGCCTAAAATTTTTTGCCCACGTAAATATCACAAGACAGAATAACTGTGTTGGTAGTCTTGTCTATGTTAGTATGATTACTTGATATCTCATAAACTAATCTAGATACAGGTATAGCTTAAATACACTTCTACCAGGTGTGTTTTTCAATCTAGCTTAAATACACTTCTACCAGGTGTGTTTTTCAATGTAGCTTAAATACACTTCTACCAGGTGTGTTTTTCAATCTAGCTTAAATACACTTCTACTAGGTGTGTTTTTCAATGTAGCTTAAATACACTTCTACCAGATGTATTTTCAATGTAGCTTAAATACACTTCTACAATTTGTATTTTTTAAAATCTAGCTTAAATACACGTCTACCAAGTGCATTTTTCGATATCTAGCTTAAATACACTTTTACCAGATGTATTTTACAATAGCGTGCATACACTTCTACCAGCTGTATTTTTTCAATTTAGCTTAAATACACTTCTACCAGATGTGTTGTTCAACATATATCTTAAAGACACTTATACCAAGTGTACTTTCGTTGCAGTAATCAATAAGGTTTTTTTTTTTAAATGATGTATTGCAGCACCAATAACTGTTTGATATATCAGACATTTCTTCGCCCGTGTACTGCCGGCCGCGAAATGGGAGCAAAGAATAGCATCACTATTTACCTTTCATGCATATCGTAACAGATGACTAAGAAGGTCATGGAGTAGAGTTGGCTGTCCCATCCCATATAGGATTAAAGTGACCTAAAGTCGAAAACTTCAGACCGAATAGCGCATATATCGCAGCAATGTTGAAAACCATGACACAACGCATTCCATTCTCTGGACTACATCCTGCTAATCTGCAGGAGCTTGAAAACGAACGCAGAAAGAAGAAGAAGACAAAGACATTTCTTTTCCTGTGTTCATTCTTAAACTCCAGCAAATTAGCAGGATGTAGTCCGGAGAACGGAATGCGTTGTGTTCTAGTCTACAGATTTGTTGTTATATCTGCGCCTTTTGGCCTGAGATATCCAACTTCAGCATGGTTTCTGAATCACTTTAACCGTATACAGTATGGGACAGCAAGCTCCACCCCCCCCCCCCCCCCCAAATTTCAGGAAATAATGCAATGTTTATATTGAACACTTTAATTTATATCCGTTACTATATTTATTTAGCCCCGTGTTGCATCCACCCTCGCCTTTCCATCGCATCTGGTTGTTTCCAGACATTGGTTATCTGTCTCTTCTTTACTTCCAATTGGTCGATTCTTACTACACATATGGCAGGTACCAGTGTCGCTATTATTTTATCCCCTTTCGGGCCCTGACAACACACGTGCAATGTGAGTAAAATTTCACTCTTATACAGTACACTATACATAGAGAAATTATGTACAGACTTGACCAAAGTAAAACATCAGACTTGCATACAGTACACTATACATAGATAAATTATGTACAGACTTGACCAAAAGTAAAACATCAGACTTGTATACAGTACACTATACATAGAGAAATTATGTCCAGACTTGACCAAAGTAAAACATCAGACTTGTATACAGTACACTATACATAGAGAAATTATGTACAGACTTGACCAAAGTAAAACATCAGACTTTCATACAGTACACTATACATAGAGAAATTATGTACAGACTTGACCAAAGTAAAACATCAGACTTTCACACAGTACACTATACATAGAGAAATTATGTACAGACTTGACCAAAGTAAAACATCAGACTTTCACACAGTACACTATACATAGAGAAATTATGTACAGACTTGACCAAAGTAAAACATCAGATGTTCATACAATACATTATACATAGATTAAATACAGATTTAACCAAACTGCCTTGTTTTAAATTTGTGGGATCACGTGAAGCTCATTAAATTCAATTAGTCAATCATATATCAGCTACATATGAGCTTAACTCTACAGTGATGGATGCTTGTCTGATGTCAGGTGCTCTGTGAATTTTAGCTTTATTTCCGTAGATATTGCATTCAATAGTTTCAGAATTGAATGAAGCATAAATTATCATAAATAAAGGATATCACAGTAAGTAGTGCTGACATCTTACAAGTATATCATAGCAACCAGCACAAACATCTTACAAGTATATCATAGCAACCAGCACAAACATCTTACAAGTATATCATAGCAACCAGCACAGATATATTACAAGAATATCATAGCAACCAGCACAAACATCTTACAAGTATATCATAGCAACCAGCACAAACATCTTACAAGTATATCTTAGCAACCAGCACAATCATCTTAAAAGAATATCTTAGAAACCATTAAACACATCTTACAAGAATATTGTAGCAATCAGTACAGATATATTACAAGAATATCATAGTGACAATACAGTTATTTCACAAGAATATCACAGTAATCAATACAGTTATCTCACAAAAACCATAGGATCATTAACCAGTACAGTACAGACATCTCGCAAGAAGCTACCACTAACAACCTCGCACAACATACTAACCAGAGATTTCATTGCTCGGTGACAAACACGAGAAAGGTGCCATGAATTGTTAGAAATATCTCACAGATCAAAATGACCTCAACTCACGTATATATATATACATATATTGTTGTTGTCGATATCCAAGTGCTAATGGGTAATGCTACTCATGTCAGCACAATGCCATTCTTAAAAAAGTGTAGGTCTTCTGAAGTTGACTTAGTGATCAATACAGTAAATTAGTGACTGTTAAGGGTGTCTGTAGAAGTTTTTTCTTAGCAGTTGAAAGGTAAGGGCAGTCAATAAGGAGGCGTTTCACTATTTTTTTTGGGATTGGATCAATGTCTACAAGTGGGTAGTTGCTGGGTTTGCATATGATTTAAATGGTTATTGATTCTTGCATGTTCTGTTCGAAACTGAAAAATAAGGGATTGGTTCTCCTGCATAGTTTGTTATGTTGACATTGTCTTTTGGACGTCTCATTTAAGTAAATTCATTTCGACCAGATATATATATATATATATATATATATATATATATATATATATATATATATATATATATATATATATATATATATATATATATATATATATATATACTCTGTTCACTCTTAGAATGAAGTGGGTCAAAACAGACGCTCACGTTACTTCGCTACTAAAGGTGATTTTTAAACAGCTGATGCCATATAAAAACAATATTTAAACAACATTTAAAAAAACAATTAAAAACGAAATTTAAAATCAATATTATTTGGCACTTAATAATCGATTAATGCGCCCAACAACCAATCAGAAGCACTGACATACTTCATTCTTAGAGTGCACAGAGTATATATATTATATATATATATATATATATATATATATATATATATATATATATATATACATGGCATCTATAATGTCACTGTGAATATAAAATCGACGTCACATAGATCCCAGCACTAAATTATTCTGATAACTCATACCTTGTCTTAGTTTCACAATAGAATTTATACGGCGGGCTTAGTTTCATCATGTAATTCACACGACTGGCTAAGTCTCACCATATAAATCACACGTCCGGCATAGTTTCACCATATAATTCATACGGCCGGCATAGTTTCACCATATAAATCATACGGCCGGCATAGTTTCACCACATAAATCATACGGCCGGCATAGTTTCACCATATAAATCATACGGCCGGCATAGTTTCACCATATAAATCATACAGCCGGCATAGTTTCACCATATAAATCATACGGCCGGCATAGTTTCCCCATCAATGTAAATGAGTGCACAGTAGTTTTGTAGACACCATGTATAAAAAGGTAGCAACGATAAAGCAGAAACAAAAACTGTACCTTGGATATCCTCAGGCGAACTTGTGGCGCCGGACGGGCGGGACATGTGCTCCTGTAGATAAGATAAGAAATTAATTTCACCATACGGTATGAACAACTAGACGTAGGAACAACAACATAAATACCGTCTACGGATCAGTTGAAATCACAAATAAATATCATCCATAGAACATAAGCTAAACAACTTAATGACATATCACCTACAAAACAGAAACCATATAATGACATTTCACTAACAGAGCATAAACTAAACAACTTAATGTTACTGATAATAATAATAAACTGTTAATAATAAACATGTTACTGACAGAACAGAAACTATATGACGTAACGACATGTCACTGGTAGAACTGACTAAATAACTTAAGGATACATCACTGACAGAACATAAACTAAACTCCTTAATGACATGTCACTGATATAACAGAAACTAAACAACTTAATGACATGTCATTGACATAATATCAACTAAATAATTTAATGACATGTTACTGACATACGTGAAACTAAGTGACTTCTCACATACAAAACAGCTTCCTCATAAACTCTCACATACAAAACAGCTCCCTCATAAACTCTCACATACAAAACAGCTCCCTCATAAACTCTCACATACAAAACAGCTCCCTCATAAACTCTCACATACAAAACAGCTCCCTCATAAACTCTCACATACAAAAAAGCTCCCTCATAAACTCTCACTGATTCTCATGCATTTCATCTCTCTCGTTCTATTTTTCACGCCCCATCAACTCCACACAGACTCTTTTTCATATTCACTTCATACTAATCTTCCTCTCACCTCTCTCGTACTGAACTTCCCTCTCAATCTTCCTCTCACACTCACCTCTCTTGTACTGAACCTCACTCTCAATCTTCCTCTCATACTCACCTCTCTCGTACTGAACCTTACTCTCAATCTGTTTCTCATACTCACCTCTCTCGTACTGAACCTCACTCTCAATCTTCCTCTCATACTCACTTCTCTCGTACTGAACCTCACTCTCAATCTTCATCTCATACTCACCTCTCTCGTACTGAACCTCACTCTCAATCTTCCTCTCATACTCACCTCTCTCGTACTGAACCTCACTCTCAATCTTCCTCTCATACTCACCTCTCTCGTACTGAACCTCACTCTCAATCTTCCTCTCATACTCACCTCTCTCGTACTGAACCTCACTCTCAATCTTCCTCTCATACTCACCTCTCTCGTACTGAACCTCACTCTCAATCTTCCTCTCATACTCACCTCTCTCGTACTGAACCTCACTCTCAATCTTCCTCTCATACTCACCTCTCTCGTACTGAACCTCACTCTCAATCTTCCTCTCATACTCACCTCTCTCGTACTGAACCTCAAATTTAATCTTCCTCTCATACTCACCTCTCTCGGTACTGAACCTCACTCTCAATCTTTTTCTCATACTCACCTCTCTCGTACTGAACTTCTCTCTCATACTCACCTCTCTGGCCCAGATCCTCACTCTCAATCTTCCTCTCATACTCACCTCTCTCGTACTGAGCCTCACTCTCAATCTTTTTCTCATACTCACCTCTCTCGTACTGAACTTCTCTCTCATACTCACCTCTCTGGCCCAGAACCTCACTCTCAATCTTCCTCTCATACATACACTCGATTGTTCTCTCACTTTCTTTCAGAAACAACACAATGACACGAGAAAGCTTTTAATCTATGAGAAATGATTACTGAGCAGCTCACCCAACCCCAGCATTTTCTCCTCTCTTCTACACCTAGTCCTTCTATTTTTGCAGAAACTCAATTCGAAATCTTAGACACACATATCTCATTTTGCCTAAGAATCACAGTTATCCATCTCATTTTATCTAACAATCATAGATTTATCCATCTCATTTTACCTAACAATCACAGATTTATCCTAATTTTGCCTAACAATCACAGATTTATCCATCTCATTTTGCCTAACAATCACAGATTTATCCATCTCATTTTATCTAACAATCATAGATTTATCCATCTCATTTTACCTAACAATCACAGATTTATCCTAATTTTACCTAACAAATCACAGATTTATCCTAAATTTGCCTAATAATCATAGATTTATCCATCTCATTTTACCTAACAATCACAGATTTATCCTCATTTGCCTAATAATCATAGATTTATCCATCTCGTTTTGCCTAACAATCACAGATTTATCCATCTCATTTTATCTAACAATCATAGATTTATCCATCTCATTTTACCTAACAATCACAGATTTATCCTAATTTTGCCTAACAATCACAGATTTATCCATCTCGTTTTGCCTAACAATCACAGATTTATCCATCTAATTTTATCTAACAATCATAGATTTATCCATCTCATTTTACCTAATAATCACAGATTTATCCTAATTTTACCTAACAAAACACAGATTTATCCTAAATTTGCCTAATAATCATAGATTTATCCATCTCATTTTATCTAACAATCATAGATTTATCCATCTCATTTTACCTTATAATCACAGATTTATCCTAATTTTACCTAACAATCAAGATTATCCTAAATTTGCCTAATAATCATAGATTTATCCATCTCATTTTACCTAACAATCACAGATTTATCCTCATTTGCCTAATAATCATAGATTTATCCATCTCGTTTTGCCTAATAATCACAGATTTATCCATCTAATTTTATCTAACAATCATAGATTTATCCATCTCGTTTTGCCTAATAATCACAAAATCATTCATCTCATTGATATTTCCTAGCAATCACAGATTCACACATTTCATATTTCCTTACCACAACAGATTCATTAATGCTCTTTCATCATGTTTAGTGTTAACTGTGATTACGTCAATATTACAATTTACGCCCGCTGTGATTACGTTAACATTGCATTTTACGTTAACTGTGATTACGTTAACATCTTAATTTATGTCAACAATTGCACGTTATATCAATTGTAGATATGTCAACAATACAAGTTATGTAACTTGTGCTTATGTCAACAATACAAGTTATGTAACTTGTGTTTTTGTCAACAATATAAGTTATGTAAATTGTGCTTATGTCAACAATACAAGTTATGTAACTTGTGCTTTTATCAACAATATAAGTTATGTAAATTGTGCTTATGTCAACAATACAAGTTATGTAACTTGTGCTTATGTCAACAATACAATTTATGTAACTTGTGCTTATGTCAATATTGCAAATTAGGTATTCAAGTGATTAAGAACTGAAGTCATAGCTCTCCGTGCAGACCAACAAGTGCCCAGTCTCTGCCAGCTGATGGTGGAGAGTATGTATGCTTATCGTTCCTGTCGGATGATGGGTTTTTTTCATACCTCGATTTCCTCTCGACCTTCCCTGGTTGTCTTACATTTGATTAAAAATTATTGCAGTCTTTGGATTATTGATTTGGTTAACCCAAGAATATCATGGACAGAAAGACGAACCAACGAAGATGTCCGCAAAGATCTGAACATAGAAGATGACTGGCTCCTCAAAAGTATCCACACAAAAAAAATTACAAATTTTGAATATATAAAAAATTACACTGGTTTAAAAAGATTAATCATGGAGGGAAAAGTTCCAGGAAAGATAACAAGAGGCAGACCAAGACTACTATGGACACATGACATGGAAGACCATCTGAACCTGATACTGGAAGAAGCTAGGCAGCCTGCACCAAACCTAGAGGCTTACAAAGTGGCAGTGAGGACGACGTTCTGTAACGGACACGTCACATAGAGAGAGAGAGAGAGAGAGAGAGAGAGAGAGAGAGAAAAGAGAGAGGTTACTGATTAGTCCATTGATGTGTCTTTGCCCTTTAAATTATCTAGTATTGTTGTCATTGTCACATTTGTCAACATTCAGGATTCCAAGTGACTTTGCAGTCAGGGTATGTTCAGAAGTAGAATTAAGTAATGAGTTCGCGTAACATCAGCTGGCCGAATCAGCTCGTGGTTTGAAAGCCGACCATTCACAACACTGGTTTTAAAAAAAATGAAGTTGAAAGTTGTCCATAATTTTTTTTACTGAATTATGAGCATTTTGTGCAACTGAAGCCAAAAATTATACACATTTTTCTCAATCAGGTGAGGTTTTTTTCTAAATTGATTTTTAAAAATGCAATTTTCTGACTATAGCCTTCTATTCATAACTACATTTGGTGATATTAGTAGTATTTTATGTGTTCGATTTCTCACATAAAAAGTATTTAACAGAATGTATTTATTAAATGTTACAAACATGGAATTATATAAATGAAGAGAAGACATTGAAAAAGGTAAGGACAAGTAAATTATATCATCACTGAGCTAAATTCAAGACATAAACTTCAATTTCTTCGACTTTCTCGAGTGCTCAGCAGCAGGGATGTGTCTCTTCAGAGTCCATCAGTAATCAGCCATCATTACTGCATCCCAATGTCCTTGATACCTGGTCTCCATTTCTTTTATATCCTGATGGAACCTCTCTCCCTGCTCGTCACTCATTGATCCAAGATTCTCGTGAAAATAAATAATGCAATTTTATGCTCATGTTGCATCCAAGGTTTTTGAAAGCAGTCAGCATATTGTTGACAAATTCTTCATAGTTACTGGCTATGGTGTTGCCCAAAAAATCCTTCATAACCAGAACAAAGGCCTTTCATGATTTCAATTACAATTTGTTCATTGATTTTTCAAACTCAGGATCTCTGATGAGCTGACGAACTTGAAGACCATCAAAAATGCCACCTTTCAACCTCTCTATGGTTAATCCTGGAAAAATGCGGCACAAGTAAGTGAAGCAGCCACCATCCTTGTCCAGGGCTTTGGTGAACTATTTAATCAAGCCAAGCTCGATATGCAGCGGTGGGAATAGTATCTTGTTTTTGTCTACCAGAGGATTGTTGACGATGTTCTTTGATCTACCCCGCACCAATTATTCTCGTGCAGGCCAGTCCTTCTTGGTATAGTGCTGAGACCTGTCCCTACTATCCCACATGCACAGAAAGCAGGGGTACTTTGTAAAGCCAGACTGTTGTCCCAATAGGAAATTCACCATCCTCAAGTCAACACAAATATACCACTTGTGCTGATAATAAGAAACTGTATCCAGAACATACTTCACTGCTTCATACTTCTCCTTCAGTGTAGTCGAGTGAGCAAGGAGTACAGAAGCAAACTGATTGCCATTGTGAAGCAGAACACATTTTAGTGATCTCTTGCAGCTGTCAATGAAGAGTCTTCAATCACTAGGTTCATAATGTGCCATGTGAGGAGCCCAAGCTTTATCCTGGTCATCAAGTTTTATACCAAAATAAGCATGGTAAGCTTGCTTTATTAAAGTTGTGACTGGATTCCTAATTAGGAACGAGGGTGTATTCACCGCAGATGTAGCAGAAGATGTTAGGCTTATTTCTACAAGATCTTCTAGTTGAAGCTATTTGAATCACTTGAAACCTTAAAACAATACAACAAAATTAGCAATACTAGTAAGTTTAAATATGTGAAATCTTCATAATTTGTATATTCCAAGATAGATTAAGAAATGTTGCAACTTATGGCGTGAAAATATCCATACATGTGACAATAAAATACTTGCTTTCTATTTAATTTGTCTTTTAAATAGGAAAAAAACCACTTTTTATCAAATGTGTGGAAATCATTTGTCGTTTTACTGATTGATTTGACATGGGATATGACCCACCTATAAAAAAACATCATGTGGTGCTAGATTAAAAAAACCTGACCTGATTGAGCAAAACCAATGTGATTTTTGGATTCAGCACAATAAAATTATCCTAAATCTGTAAAAAAACATACACAACAAAATTGATGTTGACCAGTGTAATCTACCTGCGATTCGATTGAATGTATTAATATCTCCTCAAAATTCTGCACTAGTTGAATGGCAATCTCCTGTACAGGATATTCACCATATATTCGTAAGCCATCAGTGTGTCCGCTCACTCATTCTAGTACTGCAGCATGGCCTGGAAGTAGATCGACACAAGCTCCCCAATGGCAGAAGTATCTATGCAAGGCACCCCTTCATATGCAATGAATATTCCGAAGCGCTAACTGAGAAGTCGGACACACTGACTGCTCTATTTAATATAGTCTCACATCCATCATTAAAGATGGACTAACAGTATTTTTACCATCTTTCTCAACTGCAGGCTTCTGTCATAAAATTAAATACTGTGCATTGCGTTTATATTAAAATGACAAGTTATGTAAATTGTGCCAGATTTCATTGATGCAATCTCGTAACAAATTCAAAACTCGAATTTGGACTGTCTTAATCCCGCGTAAATCTGGACTCCAGTTTCTGTCACTTCACTTCTCATCTCACGTAACTTGTAAGATAGTCAAAGGCATTCCATGCGCACGCTGTTCTGACAAAAAAAGGTGAGCCTAGCAGGTGACGGATCGCGTCTGGTAATCATTGATAGATCGATACAACTTTGGAGAAGTCCAAGTACTCACCGTGTGCTCAGACATTCAATTTAAGAAAAACATTTACTGAACGCAATTTTTGTTGCTTCCGTGTAATTTTAGGCATCAACGTCGAATTACTTGTAAAGAAATCAATGCGTGCTCTAAGATTCAATGTCTATTTTCACTGTATCATTTTATATATCTGTGTTTTTTTTAAGTTAGCATCCAAGTCAGGGTCTTACACATGACTGTGTTGAAAAAAATATGAGAAGAGTGTCTAAAATTTAAAAAATGTGTACATCTTTTGGAGGAATTTCGTGGAGGAAAAGTGTTCCAGTTTATTGTAGGAAAGAGAGGGAGGTGTTTCCATAAAAGAAACCTCTTCAACCCGTTAATTCCAACACCCTCGCCATCTTCTTAACTACATGATCCATCAAAGGGATACGATTTGAATATATTTCAATCGTTAAATCGAAACAAGAATATTTTATTATCACATCTGGGTTTAAAAAAAAAACTTTTATTCTGTAGCACGTATTTCATTCAACCAGTATCTGACTGGGACAACAAGAGTATACACCATTAGATAGCTCATGCGCCGGCGAACTGAGCATTTATGGGACTAATGCCCCTCCCCACTTTCCAAGTGCCATGATGCTTGTTCATAATCTAGAATAAAAGTATTTCGTTTCTGCTGTTTCAATGCTTCTATTTTCATTTGTTATTCTTATCCAAATTTGACAATGCTAATATAATAATGGTTCATAAACATTGTTCAAGAATGCTATTTTTTTCTGTTCACTGTTACATGTTTATTCTTCAGTGTTGCCATAAGACTTGTTTAGTTACCTCAATCTTCGACCTGTGTCTGCTTGTTTACTCGCTCTCATTACATCATCAGATGTTCAGGCTGTTATTTGAATTAGATTCCTGTTTATTGATTTTACTCCTTTTTTTCCCACTCAAACTTAACATGATTGTGTACTTTCTTAGCGTTAATGTTTTAGTAGAAGATTTTCGTCTTCATTTGAGCTAGACTCGGTGTTCTTCTTCTGAGTTCATTCTCAAACTCCTGCAGACTATCAGGATGTAGTCCGGATAATAGAATGCGCTATGTCATGGTTTACAACTGTGATATCTGCGCCTTTCGGTCTGAAAAATCCAACTTCAGCACGACGTTTGGATCACTTTAACCTATAGGATGTAACAACGACCTCGACCTCAAATCCATCCCCTTGGTCGTCTCTTAGGATATGCATGACATGCTAGAGTGTTGCCATTTTATGCATTATTTTCGGTCACGGGCAACGCACAGAGGATCTAGTTAGTATAAACTGATTTATCTGGGATGTCAACATATTGTGTATAAGTACTTCTTCTTCTGCGTTCGTTCTCAAACTCCTGCAGATTAGCAGAATGTAGTCCGGAGAACGGAATGCGTTGTATCATGGTTTAAAGTATTGCTGCGATATCTGCGCATTTCGGCCTGACACATCTGACTTCAGCATGGCTTTGGGTCACTCACCCTATATGGAATGGGCCATTCAACTCCATCCCATAACCTCCTTAGTCGTCTCTTACGACAAGCATGAAAGGTAAACAATGTTGCTATTCTTTGCTCCCCTTTCGGGCCCCGGCAACACACAGGCGTGTATAAGTACGATATGATGATTAGTTGACAATAAAGCTGCGGTAACTGCACGTTTGATACCAGCATATGTGTTTCTGCTAGAGAAATCCTAAAGAAAAATCATAATTTAGCAAATGGGATGTGAAGCAGGCTTGCTCAGATGGCACCTAATCGCCTCGCAACATGAGTCAACACGTTTTCTGTCTTCGACCACACTGCATATCTAAAAAAATTGATTTTTATCAAGACTTCAACTTATATATTCCCAAGCTGCTATTAATATTGACAAGTCGAAAGGCACACAGAAAACAACTACAACATACACACACTGCACAAGTATGTAAATCACTCGAGAACCAAGCAAACACTTTATCATCAGCACGTGTGTTGCCGGGGCCCGAAAGGGAGCAAAGAATAGCAACACTGTTTACCTTCCATGCATGTCGTAAAAGACGACTAAGGAAGTTATGGGATGGAGTTGGCTATCCCATCCCATATAGGGTCAGTGACCCACAGCCATGCTGAAGTCGGATGTGTCAGGCCGAAAGGGGCAGATATCGCAGAAATGCTGTAAACCATGACACAACGCATTCCGTTCTCCGGACTACATCCTGCTAATTTGCAGGAGTTTGAGAACGAACGCAGAAGAAGAAGAAGAACACGTGCCAGAAGGTATCAGTGCTATAAGGACCAATTCTAAAATGTATGCATATTCAACTTGTCTTCAACCTGTTTCAAAAATCATCACATAACACGCCACAAGCGTTTATATAACCATCTACAATCATTGCCCTACACATTTACAATCATTAATCAATCTACCTATAGCAAATAGAACTGTAGCAACACTATGATCCAACAAAATAAAATTTAAAACACAGCATGATGATGATGAAATAATTTATGTAGCTGTGATAGGTAGGTTAATGACTTTGCCTCTCTTTTGGAGAGGCGTGCCCCTTTCAACCAGCGGATAAAGTCCAATCAGGCTATATCAGGACACACTACCAAAAAATATTAGAGGTAACAAAGACCCCGTGAATATAGATATAATTCTGTAGCTGTGAGCAACTAGAGCCCACAGTTTTACTGACAAAAGCATAAGTCCAGCTCAGTTAAGTAACCGAGGTGGCGCTAAATAGAATACAGTTTGCTATCTCAAATGCATGTTTGCGTTAATGCGCGTCTCTATGACAATACTTGTGTATACACGTACGTCATTGTTGCCTCCGGTGTCTCGCTGTTTAATGTCTGCCATCTAATGCTTCTGTGATAGTGTCATTATTTTGTTTTTACCTTTTTTTACTTTTTTTTTTCACTGTTTGTTGCGTATTTTCAGGGGAAAAAAAATTAACCAGTATGGTTGAAACCTTGAAAATGTCTTGTATGCTGTTATTTGTATTTTTTCGTACAAATACCCTAGAGTCCGATAGTTTGTCAGTTTATCGTAAAACTCACCAAAGCATGTGTTCTACGTAAATACTATAGTTGTGTTAAGGGAGTTTATGGATACATTGTAAATCTGCGAAGAGAGGCATTTCATGTCTGTAGTCGGCCGAAGACGGATGTGTCGGGCAATTGACGCAAATAAAACGACGACACAGCGCATTTTCATTCTCTGGACTACATCCTTCTGGAAATCTAATAGGACCATGGTCCTGATACAAGAGATATGCAGTGGGAGTTTGAGAATGAACGATGAAAATGAAGAAGATTTCTGTAGTATTCCAGGATCATCACATCCTCTCAGGAGTGCAGCATACACGTCTGGGCCAACTAGTTCTTTATTCTTCCGTCAAATATGTTCATACATCTGCAGTAATGGCACACCTAGCACTCCACGCCACATAGGAGTCTGTCACATAGGAGTCTGTCATATAGGAGTCTGTCACATAGGAGTCTGTCACATAGGAGTCTGTCACAAAAGAACAGAAGTGTGATGTTCGGTTCCCTGCATCTCTTCGTCACCAATGGGGTCAATTGACAGAAGACAAAAATAATAAATCAAGGCAAGACATGCAGTGGCAATGACTTGTTCACAAATGACAGGTTGGCAATCAATCGCCAAAAGTGGCAGTGACTTGTTCAAAGATGGCAGATCGTCAGCACATCCCCCAAAGTGGCAGTGACTTGTTCAAAGATGGCAGATTTATGTACATACCCCAAAGTGACAATGACTTGTTCAAAGATGGCAGATCGTCAGCACATCCCCCACAGTGGCAGTGACTTGCTCAAAGATGGTAGATTGTCGGCACATCCCTCCAAAGTGGTAGTGACTTGTTCAAAGATGGTAGATTGTTAGCACATCCCCCCAAAGTGGCAGTGACTTGTTCAAAGATGACATATTGTCAGCACATCCCCCAAAGTGACAATGACTTGTTTGTTCAAAGATGGTAGATTGTCAGCACATCACCCAAAGTGACAATGACTTGTTAAAAGATGGCAGATTGTCAGCACATCCCCAAAGTGGCAATGACGTGTTCAAAGTTGGTAGATTGTCAGAACATCCCCCAAAAGGGCGATGACTTGTTCACAAACGACAGGTTGTCAGCACATCCCCCAACTTTCCTCGTTCACCTCCTACACTATGACTAGAAAGAAGAATGGCCTATTCTTTACAACCTGAACTAAAAGTCCAGACCGCAATTGTCACACGGACGAATCAAAGATAATTTAGTTTTGCGAAACACTAAAAGTATACAGGAAAACACATCAAATCGACGTTTCGATCAAGTTTTCGGCCACCAAGTTTCGGTCTGTATCAAGAACAGAACAGAGCACACGAAAATTAACCGATGACAGTGCTTCTGATCGCATAACAACAAAGACACGAAAACCGGAAGGAAATTAATGTTAAATGGTTATATAAAAGCTGTAGTGGAAAAGCCGAAACACAGCAAGCGGGGAGATAAGTAGAAAACAACAAGGAATCTATATGTAGGAATGAATGGAGAAGGGCCTAATGAAGAGCTATCTTTATCTCCGACGGCAGGCCGCCGCTGACATGGGACCAAAGATACTCAATATTTAATGACGTTTCATTGACCTGTGTAAATGGACAGCACAGCAATCAACACATCTATAATTTTCAAAATCAATGAAACTAACAACTAAGCAAGGTAAACATTATCAGTACCGTGTGTTTACCATTATTTTCTGAACATTATCAGTACCGTGTGTTTACCATTATTTTCTGAACATTATCAGTACCGTGTGTTTACCATTATTTTCTGAACATTATCAGTACCGTGTGTTTACCATTATTTTCTGAACATTATCAGTACCGTGTGTTTACCATTATTTTCTGAACATTATCAGTACCGTGTGTTTACCATTATTTTCTGAACATTATCAGTACCGTGTGTTTACCATTATTTTCTGAACATTATCAGTACCGTGTGTTTACCATTATTTTCTGAACATTGTCAGTACCGTGTGTTTACCATTATTTTCTGAACATTATCAGTACCGTGTGTTTACCATTATTTTCTGAACATTGTCAGTACCGTGTGTTTACCATTATTTCTGAACATTGTCAGTACCGTGTGTTTACCATTATTTTCTGAACATTATCAGTACCGTGTGTGTTTACCATTATTTTCTGAACATTATCAGTACCGTGTGTTTACCATTATTTTCTGAACATTGTCAGTACCGTGTGTTACCATTATTTTCTGAACATTATCAGTACCGTGTGTTTACCATTATTTTCTGAACATTGTCAGTACCGTGTGTCTACCATTATTTTCATTCAAGGCAACGCCATCGCACGGAAATTATGAGCTTGCGAATGAAACATTGGAACACTGCCTGCCAGTTATGGTACGGTATAAGGAACAGTTCGTGCATAGTTGCAGGAGATGGCTGATGTTGCTTAACTTGTCGTCCAAACACGATGTTCTATGGGATTCATATCAAGACCGCCCGGGTGTTGTCGTGGCCCGAAAGGGGAACAAAGAATAACAACACTGTTTACCTTCCATGCATGTGGTACGAGACGACTAAGGAGGTTGTGGGATGACGTTGGCTGTCCCATCCCATATAGGGTCAGTGACCCAAAGCTATGCTGAAGTCGGATGTGTCACGCTGAAAGGCGCAAATATCGCAGCAGTGCTGTAAACCATGACACAACGCATTCCGTTCTCCGGACTACATCCTGCTGATCTGCAGGAGTTTGAGAACGAACGCAGAAGAAGAAGAAGATACCAAGACACTTTACAGACCAATCTATTCAATTGATACTCGCTTGTTGCAGGAAAATATTGGCTGCATGAGAAAGATGTGGTCTTGCATTATCATACTGAGTAACTGCACTGTGCCCAATAACTTGCAGTGCTGGGAAAGCAAGAGGAATCTCGTCACCGCTGCGGTCACCATTCAGATCTCCAATCATATGATAGAGGGGTGGTTTCTGTGGAGTAAAATAATGCCTCCCCATATCATCACTGAACTCCCACCATATCAGTTGTATTCGAGGACTGCACTATCACTAAAGCGTTAAACACGACGCCTCCATACTCTAGTTCACCAATACAATTCAGGACGCATCCGTGAGAACATTTTGTTGGCCCGCTGTGCACGTCGCCAATGTGCCTGCTGTATACATTATGCTTAACGAATTACTCTGTGGGCAACTGTTATGTTAGGTAGAATGCACTGAACGACAAGCAAGAAGGATGGCATTATGAAAAAGATTCAGTATAATCTGATCACAGACAACAGTGTTAGTAGCATCTCAGAGGAACTGTGTGATACAATTTGCACTTGATTTCCCTGTTACAGTGCTTGCCTGCGAATTAAGCGATCTTCTAGATGTGTAGTGACTCTACGACGACCTGTGCGTTTCCGCTCCTAAACGATACCATCTGGGCACAGCTCTGCTGCAGCCTGATAATAACTGAATGAGAAACTGCAAGAATCTGAGCCACATTTCGGACAGTAACACTTTCTTGCAACCACGCAATGGCTATTCCTTTATCCAGCACCAATCAGCTTTCGTCGATGCGGCATACTGGTGTGCGCTGGTGATACAACAATTGTATTGCTTATAAAGACAAGTGTGTGAATACATCTAAAGACCAATACTATATTCTCCAAACTACATAACTCTTGTTCGGATTACTCAGTCTTGTTTCATACTCAGATCTCATTAAAAAACACCAACATTATGGCCACTCGGCATCTTTTTTCCCCCAGCATCCTTGCTGAGTTTAACATTCAACACGTGCTACATGGGTCATAGAAATTGGTTATAGAATATAATTTTGATATATTTTTTTGTAAATTCTCCATTTATTTCCAGCTACTGGTCCATAATTTTCTTGAAGGGTATATATGTTTTAATCTAAATGTTACGAACAATAGAACTATATACCTTTACTTCATTTTACCTTTTACCTTTTTGTATAGTTGAGATAAGAGGGAGAACGTTCCTCCAGAGTTTTATTTTATACTAGAAGTCTCCAACACTCAAAGGTTGTATTCTTGATTCTTGATTAGGAACCTGCATCACAGCACTGGGGGCATTCCCATATATTCTCTGCTCGCCGTTTCGTCAGCCATCTAAAAGTGTATAAGCTCAGTGTCCCAGTCAGTTGCTGATTAAGCGTTCTTCTGATCTTTCCGGAGAGGGAGCACTTTCTCCCAGCGCTTCTATTTTTTTAAAATAAAACCTAGTAAGGTTTTATTTTAAACTAGAAGTCTCCAATACTCAAAGGTTTTATTTTATACAAGAAGACTCCAACAATCAAAGGTTTGCAGTGAAGTGAGAAGAAACATCTCAATCAATCAATCAATCAATCAATCAAGTGTCATGCCGAGTGGCGTAGGCGATCATGCTTCTCCACAACTCTGTCTCTTGTGTTGTTAATTAGTTCAGTTGGTGAACTCTTTTTATGCCAGTGACAACCCATCCAGAAATGTATCTCTTTGTCTTCCTGTGTCTCTTCTCCCCTTGATCTTTCCAGTGATTACTAAATGTTCAAGTTTTACTTTTCTCATCACATGTCCGAAAAATCTTAATTGTCTGCTACTAATTTTCGCTATGATTTGTCTTACTCAGATAAAGTTTAGAAAAAAACAGTTCTAAAAATGAGGTGTAGAAATTCCACAATAAGAATACTTCACCATACAGACAAGTCATCAACTGACTGTTTGCTACTATGGGGAAATGCCTAATATGTATGTATATATATATATATATATATATATATATATATATATATATATATATATATATATATATATATATATATATATATATATAAAGTGTATAAGCTTGTGATTGAGTATGCTCTTGATATTTATGATACACTTACCTTCCAGGTGAGGAGCTACAGGTTACAAAGGACAGGTGCTAGTGAAGATGCCCTCTGAACTTTCAGGTATTTCAAACTGGCGCCTTATGTCAGGACTGTTGGTCTTGTCACTTGGTAATCGCTATATGAAAATAACAAGGGACTTATAGAAGATATAGGTGAAGAGTAAATCTCCAGACAACTTTATAAACAATACTTATATAGTAGTAAGCATCTTTCCGACTTTCCAGAAGATAGTATTATTGTTGTGCTATAAGAAATATAATCTACGATTCATGGTTGGTTGGTTGGTTGCTGATCCAGCGGACCATGGGCTCATGCCTTTTGACCTAATGCCATTAAGTGGCATTATATTGCTGGGAAGTCTGTGGATTTTCGGCCCACTCCGGGACACAGCCAGATAATAACTATCACACCTCCACGAAGGTAGGTTTGAACCTGTGCACTGCTCCTAGCCACTGTAGCCAAGATAGGGTTCACTGTGTTCATTCCCCGCCACCAATTGACTACTGGTTATGTCGAACTTCTCTACTGCTCCAGGCGTGCAACCAAATGTTCAAGTCAAAAGGATTGTCACGTCCTGAGTCCCTGTGCATCTATAATGGGTTTCAGCCATATGAAAAAACAGTGCTGTCAGTTTCCTCCTCCCCAGTGCTGCACAGTACATCTCTGGCTCCCTCCCAACCACTACATATATATTGAGGTAAACATGAAACACATACCAACAACAAAATAAAAGCATAATTGTATAGATGACGTGACATGAAGCTTCTCTAAGAAGACGGCATGTCATACACTAAGGTTTTCTGTTGCAAGGTTGGTATGTCTAGTGGGCCATTAGTGAGACCCACAGATGAAACCACATGCGTATCTACGATTCATGGTGATCATGGATTTTATTTACCAATCTGAGCCACGAAGAGTCTTCCATAATATGTACAAGCAATCACTGGACCGCTTGTATCATCGTGTGCATTTGTGCGTCTCTTTAGACGTGCAACCATTGAACTAACAGATATCACTTCTTCCTTTAACTTCTGTCCTTATACCATTCTTGATCTTTCCCCATCATACAACACTACCCATGGCATCCTGTTGTCCTCGTTCCGTATCAATGAATGCATCATACATAATATTGTTTACCGGAACAGTGAGGTGCATTTTCTCAGTATGCTGCAAGTCTTCGAAATACCCCCCCCCCCTTCCTAATGGGTTTTTCTTCGAAATGCCGACCTAGACTGTGAATTTTGATTGGTGTCGCTTGATACGGCCGCCTCTCTGCATCATAACTTGGCACGGTCCTGGTGTTTGCATACGAATTTATACCGAAGTGGAGGTCGACCTTTAGATTTTTTCCCATACTGTAATTCTCCAGAAAATAGATATTGTGGTATTCCACTGTACACGAATAATGGTTGTGAGACTGCCCTCAGGTGATAGATTTGGACTTCAATCACAGGAAATAATGGTTTCCTCATGTAATTCAAACCTTACAAACACTCCGGTTTCATCCTCGTCTCGATCACACTGTTGTCTCCAGTGCAGGATTTACGTATAAGCTACACAAGCTATAGCTTAGGACCCCAACTAGGTATCGGAAAATCATATTTGGCACAGACATATATTCTGGACTTATAAAGGGCCCCCATATCTCAAATAGCTTAGGGCCGTAGGAAGTCTAAATCCCGCCCTAGTTATCTCGGCAAAACCCAGACGTATCTTCATATGGTTTCAAGTCATACGAATATCTATTTCTAATAATCGTATGTCTTCTCCTTACCAAAACCGATCTAAAACTCACTTTGTTCCCTCTTGCTATGTTTTTAAATATAAACTAATCTGACCACCTCGTGATGCTTTTCTGCTCTAAAACTAACTGCCAATCTATCTAACGTCTTCTCGTTTCCTCTTTTCACCTGCTGAAAAATAGGTTACTGAAAAAAACTTCAACATGAAAGCCCCCATGAAACTATCTTGTAGGGAACAGTCGAGGGAGAAGAAAAAGAGGAGATAGGAGGAAATTATAGATGGATAATATTAAACACTGGACAGGATTAAGATTCTCCACACTTAAACAAAGAACTGAAAACAGAGAGGCATGGCGAAATTTGTGTGCTGATGTTTCCAGTGTGGCACCGCTACAATCCTGAAGGGTTATAGTTCGATGATGGCGAGTATCAATCCATTTTAAACATGTCAAGCTGCAGGAGCAGCAGTTCTGTGTCTATCTGTTCGACTATCGGTGCTCCCAACCTAGACCAAATATCAACTAAAGCTAATGGCTGTCCTGCTCGAAAATAATACTTATATAAACATCAATAATGCGTAATGGTGGTGTTGTAGCATTAGCGGTAGCAACACAAATAATGACACAAACAGCAACAATGGTCGCAACAAAAATAATGACACAAACAGCAACAATGGTCGCAACAAAAATAATGACACAAACAGCAACAATGGTCGCAACAAAAATAATGACACAAACAGCAACAATGGTCGCAACAAAAATAATGACACAAACAGCAACAATGGTCGCAACAAAAATAATGACACAAACAGCAACAATGGTCGCAACAAAAATAATGACAATAACAGCAACAATGGTCGCAACAAAAATAATTGAAAAAAGGTTTTAAACTGTTGTAGAGTACTGACTTCATTGTAATCGAGTTACCCCATGTGCACTCCGTCTCCATCAACGAAGCGGAACGTGACCTGCCGGGAGTACTGCTCATAGCACGTAACTCCGTATCTTCAAGCAATAATCCCCAAGGATCTCCGAATAAGACCCTTCCGGGAATGTGACGTCGAAAGTGGTTATCGAACCCGCGACCCCTTGAGCATAAAGCAAATGGCTTAATCACTACGACAGGGTGTACCCCCTACCGCCAGTTCATTTCCTGTCTTTCCATCAAAATCATCAGGGTAATGAAGGTTGGATTATGAAAAACCGTTGTTCTAATTTCGGAATCGACGAGAGGCTCTCACTGTAATTAATAAATGAGATTTCAGTTTTAGCGTAGCGTGTTTCAGGGTAGCGCAAGTATTCCACTCAGCACATATAATGATCGATGTGATGATTAAGTGAATTATGGACACAAATAGACAATGACAATGATTTTTAGACGCAACAAGACGATGGGAATGATTCATTAACACAACTGGACAATCTAAATGCTTCACCAACACAACAAGACAATGTCAATGCTTCACCAACACAACAAGACAATGTGAATGCTTCACCAACACAACAAGACAATGTGAATGCTTCACCAACACAGCAAGACTTGTCAATGCTTCATCAACACAACAAGACAATGTCAATGCTTCACCAACACAACAAGACAATGTCAATGCTTCACCAACACAACAAGACAATGTGAATGCTTCACCAACACAACAAGACAATGTCAATGCTTCACCAACACAACAAGACAATGTCAATGCTTCACCAACACAACAAGACAATGTCAATGCTTCATCAACACAACAAGACAATGTGAATGCTTCACCAGCATAAGTTATCGATGATACCTAGACTAGTTCTTTATTTTAAAGATCCTGTAATATGTTATAATAATACTATATGAGCCATATCGTTGCCTTGGTTACCACTCTCACCTCTACCGTCAAGCTTTTCATGATCGTATTGAAAACTTCTTTTTTCCTCCCTGATACACCCTTCCTTTGCAAATAAAGCATGAGTACATTAACTAAGTACACATCGAGAATCAAACATTAACTAAGTATATACGGAGAATTACTCACAAGTTTCCAGTTATGGGATGTCCCTAAATTAGGTCAACGTTGGGGGTGGGGTCTGAACAAGTGTGGCAGTTTTTTACAAGGGGAATGGAGAAAGGGTTAACACATGTTCATGTCAACAATAACTTTTTTAAAAACATCAAGTAAGTCATTTGAGTTCGAAACATTTTTCTAAAATCTGGAAAGAAATGTTTGAGGGAGTTAACGTATTGATACAATTCATCATCATCATCAGGTGCCATGCCAACTGGCGTAGGCTGTCATGGATCTCCACAGCTCTGTGTTCACAGTATTATGTATGAAAGTCGGTGTTGTTTCCTTGCCGTGCCAGGTTGTCAAACTGTCTAATATTTTCTCACGTTGTCTCTGTTGCCTTCAAGTTTTCCTATTGTGACTATGTTCTCTAAACATGCCTGTCTCATGAAGTGGTCAAAAAAGAAGATTGCTTTTATCTTATATTGTTGATTGAGGTCCGTTTCGCATTTGACTCTTTCAAAACCTCTACATTAGTTTTTCTGCCAGTCCATGGTATTCTCAGCATTCTTCTGTAGAACCACATCTCTGTTGCCTATAATTTCCCACTTTCCAATTTGTTTATTGTCCCCATATGTTAGTATAGGGGTTATATAAGACTGCAGAACTCTCTTCCTCACCTCTAATGACAAGATCTTATTACACAGAATATATTTATATTTTGATACAATTAAGTATCGTGAATAAGAAGAAAACGTGGGTTCTCTGAATTCTTGACAGCTGTAGACAAGGGAGAGGTATAAAAATGTCCAAAAAACATTGTGTCCAAAAGCATGCGATTTCGTCTGTGGGTCTCACCAATGGCTCACTAGATAAACCAACCATGCAACAGAAAACCTTAGTAGATGACATGCCTTTGTATTGAAATTATCTTCTTATAGAAGATTCATGGCATGTCATCTATACAATCCCGTAGTCGTAACCTTCGATAACAGTTACCATATTGTTCCGACAGGCCGACGTTGTGCTTGAACTAGTTACGGGCACGGCGTTGGTTGGCGGAACAACCACGAAATCTGTCGCAATGGCCAGAGTTGTGCCCTGATGTCGACGTCTGTTCGGCGACATTAGACTCGAAACATCATTGAGTCGGATGTCTGCTGAAACAGAGTGTGGGGCACTTATGGAAATGTCCCACGTGCCGTGAGACTAGTTTCTAATCAAGAATAAAAAATCAAGAACCAACAGTTGTTTACGTAATTTATGGACAGTCCTTTATCAAGAATTATCACTTGTCATAGCTGGTGTATCTGTTTATAATACTTCTGAAATATCACTCACTGTTTCTAATACTTCTGAAATATCACTCACTGTTTCTGCCCCTTATGATTATGATTTGAAAGAATATTCTAGATTTTAAATACTTATATATCGCTGCTTGATTGTAAATCACAGCACATTGTATTTACGCACAGTATCAGAGCTCGCAAAGAAAACCTACACGGCGATATTAGTACAGGAAGGGCGGGATAAACACATTATTTCATTGCACGTTTGCCAAATTCATATATTATTTATCAGGATCGGGGGGAAAGCTACTGTCCTAAAGGTACCAAGACTTGGTTAGTCATTTATTAAAAAACACTTGATCAGAACAAAGAGAAAGCTTTTCTCGCCTCCTTTTCCAATTATAAAATGGTGCAAACAGACAACGTCAAATTTATACTCATTCTGAGCACATATTTCGCAGCATAAAAGATCAAGTTAGCCATTTTGTATTTATCATTATTTCGTAAAGCGGTTTACAGTTTGCCTGCGACAGATTGCGGTTTTATATTTTGGGAGCTCGAGGAAAATATCCATATAATAATTTTAAATAATCCTGACGAGCAGGGCAGGCCCGTAGATATGTCCGCAGAAGCGCGGCGGTAGTGGCCTTAAAAAAAAAGACGTGCCAATATCATTTTCATACGTAATTCCTTCGTTTTCATGAGATGAGATTTTTGCATATCTTTTTTAAAATCGTGAAAAGAGGGAAAGAGGGTGGGGGCAACCAGCCTTTTGACTAGGTTTCTAGTACTGAAAGACGTGTTTTGATTTCCTAAGTTTTTATAACCGAAAGTCGTGTTCTAATTTCCTAAGTTTCTAACAATGAAAGACGTGTTCTGATTTTATAAGTATCTAGTACTCAAAGTAGTGTTCTAATTTCCTAAGTTTCTAGTACTGAAAGACGTGTTCTGATTTCCTAAGTTTCTAACAATGAAAGATGTGTTCTGATTACCTAAGTTTCTAGTACTGAAAGACGTGTTCTGATTTCCTAAGTTTCTAACAATAAAAGACGTGTTCTGATTTCCTAAGTTTCTAGTACTGAAAGACGTGTTCTAATTTCCTAAGTTTCTAGTACTGAAACACGTGTTATGGTTTCCTTAGGGGGAGAAGGACGCTTAAATATTCCACCCAAAAAAGTAACCCACTTATTTTCGGGCTTGCTAACGAGACAGTAAAAATAGCTTGGCCAGTCATATTTTCCCCGCGAGCCATATGTTTTCCACCCTTCATTAGAGAGACTCACTAGACAAAAAAAGAAATAAGTGTATATATATATATATATATATATATATATATATATATATATATATATATATATATATATATATATATATATATATATATTTATTTATTTATTGAGATCGTTTTATGACTACATTTGCATGATTTCTCTTGCTAGTAGTCTTGCACGTGGACGCAGTACACGCACGTGCAGCATTGATCACATAGAGCATTACTGTGTTCAGGTAATTTTGACACTGAACAGCTGTTGATAACAAGCTCGTTATACCACGAATGACATATATCGCCTGTATTGTTATGAATGGTAATTCCTACATATCCGATAACTACACTAGGTCACCAGATGTTGGATATATCGTATATCATGAGTATGGAGCCAAATGCAAAATGTAACCTAGTGTT
Organism: Meghimatium bilineatum; assembly: GCA_034231615.1. NCBI lineage: Eukaryota > Metazoa > Mollusca > Gastropoda > Stylommatophora > Philomycidae > Meghimatium > Meghimatium bilineatum. The sequence continues at coordinate 26,566,303 of CM067322.1, forward strand.
ATCTTAATGAGTTGCTTAGAATCTTGATATGAAATCTATTTACAAGCATCAACTATTTTATCGTTTCTTCGTTACATCTTTGCCCTAGTTCAGAAAGGAACATTTAGTTATGTGATTAGCAAAATTTGGTCCGCAGTCCAAGCTATTTGTTTGACCCTCCAGGATAATCTAAACATAATCAATGCGCTGGTTCCAGGCTATAAAAACACTGCTTGGAACTCCAAGGAATTATACACACAATTTTTTTCACACGAAAAAACTCGATCTGGCCCGAAGAATAAACAAAATGGTGTACACCTCTAATTTAGTAAACATTTATCTGTTTCATGACAGTTTTATTCTAGTTCAGAAGTGAAATTTTAGCTTATTCGTTACAGCTTTACTCTAGTTCAGAAGTGAAATGTTTTTTGTTTATTACAGCTTTACTCTAGTTCATTTAGCTATATATACTATTTTAAAAAACGCAACTTTTTTTGAGTTACTTTTATAAAAGATAGTCGCTGATTGGACATCATTCAACCTATCGACTGTACCCACCTGATCATTAACTTCTCGTGGTTACCTGAACTGTGCTCAACTCATTATTCGTGAAGTCATGAATGAGGTCAGGGTCAAAACAACATTTTTTGGCAATAACTCGTGATAAGTTCATAACAATCCCATGAAACTTACTGAACAGAAAACTCTGACAATATTATTGAAAGTCTATAAAAGATTGACGGTCCTCGAATAAATTCAATTGAAAATTCAATAATGTGCACCTATGGCTCATATCACCACAGAACAACGATGCATCATCATTTAACGCTTATAGACTGGACAATCACAAAGTGTAGTTGCCAGACAATTTAATTTGGTTAGAAGCACCATTAGTCGCCTTTGGGGGTGATTTCAACAAACTGGCTCAGTGGCAGACAGGCCGCGTAGTGGAAGACCCAGAGTTACAACTCCTGCCGAAGACCGCTTCATACGGCTGCGTCACCCCAGGAAACGATTTTCATCTTCGTCTTCTGCAGTCTAGTCAATGCCAACAGCTCGTTGAATTTCAGATTTAACGCTCAGGATTCGTCTGCACGACTCTGGTCTTTGGGCTAGAAGATCCTACAGATGTTCTGTTCTTACGGACCAGCATCACCAGAACCGATTGCAGTTGGAGATCAAACATCGTCAATGGGCCGTTGGGAATGGCTGGAGACGGGTTTGGTTTAGTTAAAGTCTGAAAGTTTCTTCATGCCAGGGAAACATTAATTCCGTAAAATAAAATATTGGTACACGCTTGAAATAATGTTGCGTTTCTTTAGTGAACAGTATATATTTTCACGGACAACCACTAACAATTCTCACTACCTACATATACAGGAAAGCTTATAAATAGTGTATAACCCACATTACAGAACACACGTTATACGACTTTCTGTTGCCGACACCCTAAATTAAAGCAAAGCCTGTTATTCTAACCTGTCGAAAATGGAACGTTAGGACACCACACACTAACAGGAATATAGTCTTACGACAATCTAGTTAATTGCTATGGCTTCGCTCGTATAAGTAACAACTGGGGAGAAGTGATGTCGGTCCCCTCTTTTAAGACTCGAAAAGGACAACCCTGCTAGTCTTGGTAAAACATCATGCCAGCCGCTTTTACCTTAAAAAGACTGGGAACTTCATTCTGAGACTGGCTGAAGATCTAGCAAGACAAAAAGAATGAACGCAAAGTAAAGTTGGAGTTTAACGAGTCTACGTACGACCTTGTGCTACCAGCTAAGTTTTGAGTTTAACGAGTCTACGTACGACCGTGTGCTATCAGCTAAGTTTTGAGTTTAACGAGTCTACGTACGACCTTGTGCTACCAGCTATGTTTTGAGTTTAACGAGTCTACGTACGACCTTGTGCTACCAGCTAAGTTTTGAGTTTAACGAGTCTACGTACGACCTTGTGCTATCAGCTAAGTTTTGAGTTTAATTTGTCTACGGGTGTCTTCTATCAGAAAATTTTGAGTTTAATTACTCTGTAACTATGTGCTATCAGATAAGTTTAAGTTCAATGTTTCTATGTGTCGAAAATATACAAATTTGGACCGAGAATTGTTGCGACTCAAACCACAAGTGTGCAAAACGCATATGCATATTTATTTCAGTGTAATCGAATTTCCAAATACGTGCTTCGTCCCTCTTAACAGAACGGTACATCACCTCCATCAGAGATTGTCACTCAGAATACATAATTATGTAGCTTATTTTTCCTTGTACTACTGTCGGAGCGAGCAGTAGATCTATGGCAGTAGACCTATGGTAGTAGACCTATGTACAGAATTAATTAGGACTTCATTCGTTACGTTTATTGATTATTGTCGTGCTGTTTGTTGATCACTATTTATATACTTGGAGTCACATCTCCGAGTATATAAATAGTGACCACTAAAAAGCGCTATCATAATAAAAAACGTAACGAATGAAGTTCGAATTAATTATGTACAGAGGTCTTCTAATACAGCAAACGGTCGTGCTCGGGGTCATAAGTTGATATGGATTTCTTTACTAAATTGTACTGTAGTCAACATCCTAATGTCAGGGCCGTATAACATGTCCAACAGATCTTATGCAGACGGTATCAATTTTATTCCCGCGGTGTGGTACAGTGAGAAATTCTGTAAAATATTTTCTGCATAAGTGTTCTGACTTCTATTCTGTGTTAAAGGGATAGATCAACAAATCTGATAGAAGAATAATTCGACAGTTGCCTAGACGTATATGTTGTGCAAGAATGATTCGACAGTTGCCTAGACGTATATGCTGTGCAAGAATGATTCGACAGTTGCCTAGACGTGTATGCTGTGCAAGAATGATTCGACAGTTGCCTATACGTATATGTTGTGCAAGAATGATTCGACAGTTGCCTAGACGTATATGATGTGCAAGAATGATTCGACAGTTGCCTAGACGTATATGTTGTGCAAGAATTATTCGACAGTTGCCTAGACGTATATGTTGTGCAAGAATGATTCGACAGTTGCCTATACGTATATGTTGTGCAAGAATGATTCGACAGTTGCCTAGACGTATATGCTGTGCAAGAATGATTCGACAGTTGCCTAGACGTATATGCTGTGCAAGAATGATTCGACAGTTGCCTAGACGTATATGCTGTGCAAGAATGATTCGACAGTTGCCTAGACGTATATGTTGTGCAATAATGATTCGACAGTTGCCTAGACGTATATGTTGTGCAAGAATGATTCGACAGTTGCCTAGACGTATATGTTGTGCTCCTGGCAGGACATGACGATCTTGGATTACTACTGCAGTGGATTGCTTCCGGGGACCAAACACGTAATCATAAACATTGGCTTTTGTGGTTCGAGCCTTATTGTGAGAAAGGTTATGTGCTGTTAAGATTTACCTGCTCATAGTTAAAATGGTTACTTTGTCATCAACATTTTCGAATATTAAGAGCGTTATTGTGAGAACATTTCCCATAGCATCAAAATTTCGGATATAATCAACATTTCCGAATAACGAACATTTAATAATCATCAAAATTGTCGATGTTATCAACATTTCAGAATATGAAGAGTATTATTAGCAACAATGTCGTATCCTATATACAATAGATAATTTTCAACAGAAAACACAAATATGGTGAGCAAGGTCAGGGCCAATTGGTTGGTTTTTTTTAAATCCTGACACTAACTAAGTTATAGATCTCATTCTCTCACTTAATACTAGCTTCTCATTAAGTTTGCTAATTGTATTAACTTGCATTTGATTGATTATTCATACTTTCATATTCGCGTGTTCTTGTTTATTTGTTCCGCTTATTCTTGCAATTAGCGCCCACTTTCTGCTAACGATGCTGTGTCTTCTGCATATCCTGTCCTAGTTTTTATATATCGTTTTATGCTAATTGTCTCCATCTTCCAGTATAAATTACTGCCTTTTCGGATGTATCTCCGATATAAGTGTCTTTTCTTGTAGAATTCAATTAGCATGTGGCAATTAGCTCTATTAAATGGCTATATTATGGCTGGAGATAGTTGCATCAGCGTTAAAATACGAATGATAGATTTCTTCTCCAAGGCATACCTTCTCAGCTTCTACGCTGCTCTTCAACGATTATTTGCAATCTTTTATATCACTCTTAATCTAAGTTTATCGTTGCTCTTATTTTGTCTACATTTATTATGTTTATCACTGCCCTGCAATCTCGTCTAAGTGTATCACGACCCCTCTATTTCGTTAACGTTTATCGTTGATACAATTTTTCTATGTTTACTTTCGCTTGATTCTTGATTAAAAACTAGCTTCACAGCACGTGGGGCGTTCTCGTAAGTCTTCCACTCTCCGTTCCAGTAGACATAAATGTATATAGAGTCTCGGTCAGGTGTTGATTGCGTGATCTTCGGGGACCTTCCAAAAGATTTACCTTTGCTTCGCTCCCCTCTAGACATACTCCCATTTCTAACATTCTCTGTATGCGTACGTTCTCAGCCTCATTGACATCATCTTCATCTTGAAATGAATTTATTACTGCCTTGATCAAGTCTGTTTGATCTCTTCTCAGCATTGTGCCGTCTATCACCGCATTGCCTGACAATAAGTCGGCTCTCTCGTTTCCTCTGAGCCCAACATGACCAGTGCAGTATATCCATGTAATGCTATGGACAACTGAGTTGTTCAATAAGTCCCACCGTTCTTTTCTGAGTATGTACTTTTCTATCTTGCGCAGCATGCTTTGAGAGTTTGTGAGTATTGCCGAATGTGTTGATGTATCATTTATCACAATCAATTAAGTGCTGCTGTAACTCCCTCTATATCCATCTTCATGCTCGATGTGACAGTGGGATATGCTGAAGATTTCTCAACCAACTTCAAGCCGTTTCCGTAGGCAACACACCCTTACCTTTTATTTGTGTTTCTGTTAACTGAGCCATCTGTGTACATAATTATGTCTTGTGGTTTTGAGTGTAGCTGGGCGAATTCATGCACTGAATAATGGGTTCTGATGCCCGTCCATTTCGACATGCTTTATCTAGTAGTATTATTATTTTAGTCAGTGATTTCTTCTCAGTGTCTACCTCCACCAATTCAATGCTCTTTCCATTTTCTTCAAATTCACATACTCTTCGCAGTGTGTCTTCAGCCTTTGACATTCATGATCTGTGACTCTTGATTCGTTTTCCCTTTGACTCATCTAGACGTTGGTGTAGTGGGTAATGGTTGTATTCTGTCATTTTAAGGTATGACCTAACCTATGCTACCTGATGTCGCACTCTAATGCTGGGGAGATCAAGCAGAAATCTCACAGCAGAGATAGGTGTATTCCTAGTGCACCCCAGTACCGCTCTCATTGCCTCATTTTGAACTTTTCCCAATCTATAGACGTGTGTCTGTGACAGTGTTAGTATGACGAGACAATAATCTATAACAGATAGCTCCATCACTTGCAGAAGCAGAAAAAGTACCCATTGCTGCATGTCGAAGGTCTTCCTAACCTTGATAACGCTTATCTCTCTTTTAGCCTTATGAATCATTTATGTGATGTGTTTGTTGAATGAGAGACATCTATCAAGGGTTATCCCAATATATTTAAGGTCCTGTTCTCTTTCAATGAATGAGCCCATGCAAGTGACAGCTGGCAGTGCTTCCCTGATCATATTACTATTTAAGTACCAGACAATCTTAGCTTTTGAGAATTTATCCCAGTGTTGTATGGCTGCTGGAACAGAGGGTGGAGCACTTATGGGAATGCCCCACGTGCTATGAGGCCAGTTTCTAATCAAGAATCAAGAAGTTTTCAGAGTCCATTATAATCGCCCATCATCTTAGCTAGCATATTCTCCCCAATGTCCTTGAGTAAGATGTACATGATTCCATCCGGGCATGGAGTGCTATCAGATGTATTCTTAATAAATAGTTTCACTTTTCAACATCTGCAAGTTGATCTTCTTTGTTTACCTTCGCTTGTATATGTTTATCATTAAGAATCATTTACTGCCCAACCAGTCCATGGTCCTTGCGGACAGTACAGCTTCTGTCAACACACAGACAGAAAATAACATACTTAGTAGTTCATTTCATTCATGTACAATCAATTTCAACAATCCAGTGAACACTATTGTAAAAAAAATAGGTTCGCTACGGGAGATGTGCCCACATTTTTAACGAAATAAACCATGCATTATTTAACGAAACTAAATTTCACTAAAGAAAAATAAATTACCGCATCCAACGATCTTCGAGCTCCACACTAAAAGACTCTCCACTGCCCCCTCCTTGATGATCTTGGGGAAGGACGCGGGGTTTCAGTGATTTGCGCGCTTTTGATTCATCGGCAGCAGAAGTTGTGCCTTTTTAATCTCTGATACACGTTAGCAGTATGAAATTACGCATAATTTTAAAAAGTTGGAATATGGACAGATCTTCCCTTAATTAACCAAAAAATATTTCATAAATTAAGGTCACTACCTTTCATTAACATAAACAGTTCCCATATTTCACCCACACATACTGTTGCCATTTTGGTGCTTTTCGCACCATATCTGGTGCTTTTTCAAATCATCTCTTGCCAAATTTTTTGAATGCGCGGCCGCACTAGTTTAGTGCTTTTCAAAAATGTCCTGTTACATTTTAGTGCATGCTGTCAATATTTATTGGTATTTGGTTAGTTTAAACTCGTCAAATACATTTTTTTGTTTTACTCAAAAACGTTGGTTTATAATTACACATTTTTGTGAACACTAAAATGTCTAACTCGTAATAAATAGTAAATAAAGTCGAAATTTAAAATTACCATTGTGCATTTGCATATTCACAATCATTCCATGATCTTTGCTGTGACTACACTACTGTTTAATTTACATTTGTGTATCATAATGAGTAAGAACTATTCACAACATTTCAGGGCACAGTGGTTAAATAATTCCTGATGTTTAAAATGGTTGATTAGAGTTGAAAGAGATGGCACGAAGTGTTATTTATTCTATGTATTGTATTGTAAAACAGAGGGCGACATCGTGAGAAAATATTAGACAGTTTGACAACCTGGCACGGCAAAGAAACAACAACGACTTTGATACATAATACTGTGGACAGAGAGCTGTGGAGAGCCATACCGCCTACGCCACCCGGCATGGCACCTGATGATGATGATTGTAAATGTACAACAGCCGCCAGGGTAAAAGATATTGAGAGACACGCTGAGATAATAAAACACGAGAACGATAAACAACCATTCCATGAACAAACACAACTTTCATTTAAGACTCTCAGCAGTGACGTGAAATGAACAGAAGCAGGCATATCTTTGTTCGTAGCTGGACATTCTTCCCTAAAGGTAGTCGATCATTTAATTAAGTGAACTCTGTAAGGTGCACTTTGGTGACAGTAAAGGATGCAAGAACCTAAAGCTTTTAATATCAAAGTGTAGTTCAGTTATTTCAAATGTGCTCTCATTTTATTTCCAAAAAGACTTGATATCTGATTTTTGAAACAGTAAATTCATCTTATTAATTGATGAAAGCAATGATATTACTGCAACTAAGCTACTTGGTATAGCAATAGGATATGTTTCCGTGAAAAGAAAACAGTTTAGTGTTACTTTTTTAGACCTAGTAGAACTGTGTGACTGTAACGTTGAAGCAATATGCAATTTTCTGAAAGAATATTTGAAGAATAATGGTCTTGAGTTGCAAAGACTAGTTGCACTAGACACTGATAATGCATCTGTCATGATGAGTATAAACAATGGAGTGTACACAAAATTAAAGTATGAAATTCCTCATCTGATCCTAGTTAGATATGTATGCCATTCTCTTCAACATGTACCATTCTCTTCAACATGTACCATTCTCTTCAACATGTACCATTCTCTTCAACATGTACTATTCTCTTCAACATGTACCATTCTCTTCAACATGTACCATTCTCTTCAACATGTACCATTCTCTTCAACATGTACTATTCTCTTCAACATGTACCATTCTCTTCAACATGTACCATTCTCTTCAACATGTACCATTCTCTTCAACAAGATAAAAGTTTGTTTCAATCATCATTATCTGATACTCAAGTGCAGCCAGAAAATGCGACAGAAATTGAAGAAGACTTGTCTGACTGGGATTTGGCAGATTTTGAATAAAAGTATTTCTAATATTAATTGATAGTCAAGAATTAGAATGTGAAAACCTGAAACATATTTGGAATATTATTATTTTGTGTGTGTGTGTTTTCTCATTATTTTTGTGTGCATTTTTGGCATGAAACTGGTGCATATTTGGCAAAAACATGTTGACAACACTAAATTCACCAGGAAAAAGACATAAAATGAAAAAAAAATGTTATCTAATTGTGATTATGCAATCTGGAATAATATTATTTATCAGATTAACTGATATTACTAAATTATAATGTATTATCTTGTATTATGTTTTGGAAAATATTTGGTGCTTTTTTAGTGCATCGAAAAATTATGTAGTGCTTTCTTGTGCTTTTTATAGACGTTTCTGTGCTTTTATGATGAAATGAGTTGGCAACCCTGCAGAAACATTTCCTAATCTTTTATCAACATAATCAGTTCCACTTTTTCATCACTGTAAAAGTACATCATCTCAGCAAGATCATCTTTAATCATAGATGTTTTGCAAATCAAGAAACATTTCATCGATTCATCAGTTAATTACCCCATCACTGTTTCTTACCTTCAATTTAACGGATTATCACACATTGTGTTTATCTTTCTACAGATTTGTTGCTGTTAAATTGAAGAGGGGGGTTAAAGTCTCATCACATGAATCACATCGCTCTCAACCGTAGACTAATTCACTTTTGCTAAATCAAGGTCTATGATCATTCACATTATCTTTGTGTGTACAACCACGCTCATGTTTATTCGTTAGGGATTCTATTCCTCTGATTTCATCCCCAATGCCCACGTTCTTTCAGTCTACTTTTTATGCACGAACAAGACCTATTTGTTTCTCCCTGCGCTTGGTTAAGAAGCATGAGGGAACACATAATCACTTAAGGCCATAAATTGCGTCAGCAAATCACAGACCTGGCCAGGATTATCAGCGAACTCAAAATAAGACCAAAGTGTGAGAGAAAAGGCGAAGACAGGAGAGAGCTAATGGCACCATTATGTGCTGGGCGAGTATGGCAAGGATTCTAAATATGGTCTTCTTATGCCTCAGAGAGCTGATAAAGAGAATCCACAAGAGATGGAACAGTGTCAATATTCTACGACTTGAGAATGTTCATTTGTATTTTTAGATAGGCTTGTTTACTGGTGAGCTAGTTCGTAGCAGAAGATCTCTAGTAGGCTTCGGACTGACAGGAACAATGCTTATCGAAACGTGCAGAAGAGTTAGATATAACTGAACTGTTGAAGTGGCCTAAAAGGGGAGCAAAGAATAGCAACACTTTAACTTCCATGCATGTCGTAAGAAATTACTAAGGATGTTCTGGAGTGAAGTTGACTTTCCATCCCATATAGAGTCAAATTACCCAGAAGCTATGCTAACGTTGGATGTGTCAGACCAAAAGGAGCAGACATCGCAGCAAATCTGTAAACCATAACACGACGCACTCCATTCTCGGGATTACATCCTACTAATATGTAGGAGTGAGAGAGCAACATAGAAGAAGAAGACGACGAAGAATGAGCCTCTTTCATCCCAACTTGAGAACAATGAGATCTCATCGAAGACTACAGGCTGTGGAAGATCCTGGCTCTATCCGACTTGAGAACATTGAGATCTCATCGAAGACTGAAAGTTGTGGAATATATTTATCTGTCATACTTGAGAACAATGATATCTCATTGAGGGCTGCAAGTTGTGGAAGATCTTGTTCTGTCCGAATGTCTTCTTCTTCTGCGTTCAGCATCTGTGGTCATGCTATATGATCAGGCCTGTCGTCAAGACGAAGTCCACTGTCTTCTCCAGGTCAGAGCGACTGTCCCATACCTTTTGCCTCAAGTTTGTATCCTCTGGCCAGGTCTGCTGTCTCTGCTCTTTGTATGTTGTGCAGTCCTGAAGTATGTGTTCTGGGGTCTGGGTTCCGGATCCACATGGACATTCATCTGTGAATGAGATCCTCAATCGGTACAGGTGACCCAACAGTCTGCAGTGGCCTGTTCTAAGGCAATGTATTGTGGTCTATTGATATCTTTGGAGGAGATGTATTGCATCATGTTCGTATTCCCCTTCTATTTGTTTCTTCTACTTTGCTGTGTATGTGTTGTGTATTTTTGATTTTGCTTCTCCGTAAGACAGTGGGTGTCTGTGTTGCTCCATTTCATTTTCTGCCTTTGACAGAGCATCCACTTTCTCATTTCCCATTATTCTACAGTGTGATGGTATCCACTGAATGGCAATAGCTGATGATTTTTGGATCTGTCTTAGCTCATGTCTGATGTTGTGCAGAAGGCTTTCGTTTCTGTTGCTCTGAATTGATTCCAGTAGGGATCTGCAGTCTGTGAATATGGCTATCTTCTTTGGTCTTGGTAGTCCTGGTTCGGTGAAGGTTTTCAGTGCTTGATGGAGTGAAACTGGTTCTACTCTAAAGTTAGAGGAGTATTTCCCGGTTGGAAAAGCTTTTGATACTGTCTTCCCATCTTTGAGTCTTATAAAAATTCCACCTCCTCCATTCCTTACTGCTCCTTCTGCCGATCCATCTGTGTAGACATGTGTCCATTCCTTGGAATTATATTTTATTTCTATCATCTCTAGTGTCAATGCTTTTAGTTGAGATGGAGTCTGATATTCCTTATTAATTATTCCAGGAGCATGAGTTATTATGGAGACATTCTGGAGACTATTGCCTGGCTCTTTAAAGTCCGTTAGTGTTTCAATTTCATTTGGGAGGATTTCTTTATGTTGTTCATGGATATCTTTAGAGATGTGACTGAAGCTGGTTCTCTTCAACCTGCTTGTGGTTGATCTAGAAATTTGCGCATACATCGGATGGTTTGGCATGCTTAATTTTTTCCCTTTGAACAAGCACTCTTTCTTCTCTTCTGTCATCCAGTGGGCGGATGATTACATGTTTTTCCATTGCATGGATTGGAGTGGTTTTCATCCCTCCTGAGATAAGTCGAAGTCCTGCATTTTGTACTTTAGATAGGCGATCAGTATTTGTTTTTGATGCTGATGCCCAGGCTGTCATTCCATATTCTACTACAGGTCTATATCCATGTAGACTTTTCGGAGAATATTTCCATTTGCTCCCCAGATTGTACCTGCAAGTTTCTTCATCAAGGATAGCCTCCTTGTTGCTTTTTGCTCAGTGGTTATTAGGTGTGGTTTCCAGGTGAGTCGCTTGTCTAGTGTTACCCCTAGATATGTAGGGTTCTCCTCATGTGCTAGCTCACTTCCATTTATTTTAAGATTTGCTTTTTCTTGATGGTTTGAAATTGAGAAGATGGTTGTCACAGTTTTGGAGAGGTTGATCTGGACTCCCCAGTCAGATGCCCATTCACTTAGGGTGTCAAGTGCGGTCTGCATTCTGTTTTTTGCAGTAGATAGTTTGTCTGCCGCACTCCATGCAGCAAAGTCATCTGCATGAAGGACCTTTGAGATATGATGTGACAGTTTCTCTCCCATATCATTGATGAATACTAGGAAGAGGGTGGGAGAGATCACTCCTCCTTGAGGTACGTCTTGTTGGAGAGTAACACGTTTGCTTAGTTTTACCATCTACTTTTATTCTTGCAGTTCTGTAGCAGAGGAAATCTTTTATCCAGCTGAACATTCTTCCTTCAATTTTGTTTTGGAGAAGCTTGAAGAGGACTCCATCTTTCCACACCTTATCGAAGGCCTTACTAAAGTCCATAAAAGTAGCCAGCACTTTTCCCTTCTTTTGAAAAGCATTTTCGATTTACTGTGCTAGGTATATAAGCTGGTCTTCAGTGCTTCAATTTTTCCTATAGGCCGACTGTGTCTTGGTGAGCTTTTGGTTTTGTTCTAGGTATTTTATCAGTCTAGAGTTGACCATTCTCTCCATTGTTTTTCCTACGCAACTCACGAGGCTGACTGGTCGGTAGCTTTACTTGCTTGTTTTTCCCTATTGGGATGATGACAGCTTCATGCCACAAGTCTAGAATTTTACCAGTTTTCCATGATTGGTTGAAGATGGTAAGGAGCTTGTTTCTGCTGATTGGCCCTAGTTTCCTGATCATATCATTGGTTATGCCGTCTTTTCCTGGGGCCTTTTTGGTTTTTAGTTTTCCTATGGCACCATTTAGTTCTGCAATGGTGAAGGATGTCTTCATGCAGGGCTCTGGATTTTGATTCTTCAGTTTTCTTTTAATTTCTTTTTTGACTTCTTTGATACGTGTATGAGAGAGTGTTGTTGTGCTTTCTTCCTTGTAGAAGTCTGCTAAAATGTTTGCTGCCATTTTTCCTGTGTGGAATTTCCCCTCTTCTTCGATGACAGTCTTGTAGTGTGAATTCTTTGTTTCTTCATTTAGAGTTCTTGTAAGGTTCCATAGTTTACTTGTGTCTTTTGTCATGTTTAGGCGGCTGGTCTTTTCATGCCAGCTCTTTTGTATCTCTGTTCTTTTCTGTTCATTGAACATATGTTTGATTTCATTGTGTTTCTTTGTGTTTTCTACTGTAGGGTTTTGCTCCATTATATGTCTTGCATCATTCAGCTCGTTACGCAATTTTCTAGAGTCTCACTCCAATAAGACTTGTATTATCTTCGTCTGCCCCTTGGGATTGCCTTCTGTGCGGATTGTAGTATCACTTTGTTTATTTGTGAGATGTTATGGTTTATGTTGTTAGTGAGGGGGATATTCTGGTAAAGCTGGTCTGTTTGTTCACTGAAGAGGGTCCAATTTGTGTTTTTTTTAAAGTTCCAGCTTGGGGACATGTTATGATATCCTGTACTTCCTGACTTGGAGATTTGCAGGATGGCTGGTACATGGTCACTTTCTCCCAGTTGACTTTCTACTGTTCTTATAATATGTCTATCTATGTCATCTGTTGCCATGGCAAGGTCTGGTGAGCTAGTTTTTTTTCAGACTCTGGAGTAGAATGTTGGTATATCGTCTGGCTGGTTTATTAGAATTAGTTTATTTTCCATCATCCAGTCTTCAATCTCTTCACCCCTCGATCCATATCCTCGTAGCCCCAGCTTGGTGAGTGGCCATTGAAGTCACCCATTATTAGGTGACTCGATTCTTCTATCTTTAGTCCGAATGTCTCATTTCAAATATAATTTAAGAGAACCGATGTTTTGACAAAAAACACTTCATCATTGATTGTTTCTTCTTCTCTCTTTCTATTTCTCCTGCTGGAGTCAGACTCTGGAATGAAATTCATTCTTCATTGAACTGTGCTGTCACTGCCAGTCCCGAAGCAGGACCGTAGAGAATTTCTGACAGAGCTGTTTCAAAAGGTCACCGGACAGTTCGGAAAATATGAACCGTATTGCTACAGATTGTCTGCGGGGGTAAATATCAATGTCGCCAACCTCAAATCTCCTATCCATGCTTTATTTGAATATATTGTGGCCTGCTCTAAATCCAACAAAAAGCAGTGTTTAATCCGTCTTCCAAGCTAGGTGGATGACACCGTTTCTTTTTAGCTGCATAAATACGTTGAAATTCATATTTTGATCCAATTGTTTGTTTCGGTATACCCGAATTGCGAGAGAATATTTTATATTCTATGCGCAGTTGGGGAAACGCATTTACTTAAAAACTTTCATAAGCAGAACATTCTTTTGATGGTATACACTACTCTAGAACAGTGATTCTCACAATTTATGTGGCTCATGGCGCCATTTTGAGACGCATTTTCTTCTATGGCCCATTGGTACCTTACAAAGAAAAGATCATTGACATTATATGCAAGTCACTGATACTTTATTTTAGCTTTATAGCTAGCTATAAATCGTGGTGTTCATTGTTAGAATGTATACCTACGTTTATAAATCGTGGTGTTCATTGTTAGAATGTATACATACGTTTTTAATTATAAAAAAATCGAATATTAAAAAAAAGCAGGCTGATATATTTGGTTAAAAGCTAAAAGAAAATGTATTGTAACAATTTATCTGTCCATAAATCTGTCTTCAACAATAGATTTGCAATAAGTGTGCACAATTTCCTTTAGACTGCTGTATTGGCTTCATTCCGATTCATTATTTTGATTTCTATTAAGATATTTTCAAATTCTCATTTAATGGTTATTCATGTGGTTGCCCCAGTAGTCAATACTCTATTCCTGAGTCAGACCTAATGTTAACCGGTTATCAGTGATTTTCTGCTTCAGTTTCTACTCTCTGCAATTAGACCTGCTATTAACCGGTTGTAATAAACTCAATTAACGGTTCTCAGCTCTTGAGTTTGACCTGCTATTAACCGGTTGTCATAAACTTCATTACCAGTTCTCAGCTCTTGAGTTTGACCTGCTATTAACCGGTTGTAATAAACTCAATTAACGGATCTCAGCTCTTGAGTTTGACCTGCTATTAACCGGTTGTCATAAACTTGATTACCGGTTCTCAGCTCTTGAGTTTGACCTGCTATTAACCGGTTGTCATAAACTTGATTACCGGTTCTCAGCTCTTGAGTTTGACGTGCTATTAACCGGTTATCATCGACTGTTCTCAAGTCACGTCTATTTTTTTTCAATTATCGATTCTTTGGTCCCAAATCAGTGCTGCTATTGGTTCACAATAATCGATTTTTTGTTCAAAAGTCGCCGGCTAATGTGTCAAAGTAACTGATTACCCATTACCGTCGACCAACATCGGTTCTCAATAACCTATTCTCACTTTCCGAGTCACACTACTATCAGTCAGCAATTACTGATTCTATTTTTAAGATTTCGTTTACACTGTTTATCCGATCTGATACAAGGATATAGACGTGACCTTATATTGTCATTTGAGAACCGACTTCACTATCTAACAGGACAATATAAGCAATTGTAGTTTTATATTTAATCTAACGATTCTGTTTGTGTTTGCTCTCAATGAACCGATGTGATTTGCGCAGAGAGTGTGAATACGTTGTGCTGTGATTTACTTTGAGACGTAAGATCTAGCACATCCGTTTATAGCATACCTTTGATTCGGGAAGATTGTTCTGGCCAGTGATTCCAATCTTGACCAGGCTTGGAGTGTGTATCAACATTATGCCACGACGGCTTATCGACCTCTATATCGAAGGACTGTAGAGGTCATTATGTCCTCTGATGGCAAAACTGGAGTGGAAACCGTAGAAGGAAAATTGGGCACGTGTCGATTTCGTTTATCGCGTATAGATGTTTCGGTGTCAGTTAACTGTAATTGTTTAATCCGACCATCAATTTCTCGCTGTTTCCGTAGATCATCATCATCAAGTGTCGTTTCCGCAAAGAAGGTTGGCTGCAACAGACCTCCAACATCCCCTGTCTCTTATTTTAGTGGTGCACTCTGTTAGACTGTAACCTGTCCATCGTGTGATGTTACTATCCCACTCACTTGTATCTCCGCCTACTTCTTTCTCGCTTCCCTTCGAATTTATCCTCAAGTAAGGTCTTCAACAAGGTGTTATGTCTTTTAATGTGTCCAAATATTTTATTTGCCTGATCTCTATTTCCCTTAATAATTCTTTCTTCATATTAAGTGTTGTTAGAACTTCTTTCTTTGTTTACTTCTCTTATCCCTATGTTATCCCTATTCTACTATATGTCCACATCTTAAATGCATCAATTCTGTTTTTAAAAGTTTAGCATCCATGTTTCTGAGCCATACATTAATATAGAATAGATGTAGCATTTTATAATTCTCGTTTTCAATTTGTTTTCAATTTGTTTAGATGTTAATATTTTCCTCATGTCATTGAAGGTACTTTTAGCCATTCCTATTCTCCTTTTAACTTCTGTTTCACATCTGCCGTCATTTGTGATTATATGTCCAAGATATTGGTAGTGTTCTACTTGTCGTAGTTTCTCTCCACGTATGTTTATGTTTATCAATTGTTCTTCTGTGACTTTGCTAATTATCAAGGTTTTAAAAAATATTTATATCCAGTCCATATTCATTACTTGATTTATTGACTTGATCTATTAGTCTTTGTAGTTCATTTTCACTTTCTGCTAAAAGAACAGTGTCATCTGCATATCTCAGGTTGTTTATTATTTTCCCATTGATCTTGAGTTCTGGCATTCCTTCTATATGTTTAAAGATATTCTCTGTGTCGGTATTAAATAGGCTGGATGATAAAATGCATCCTTGTCTTATCCCTCTTCTTATTTCTATGTATGGTGAGTAGCTGTTTTCACACCTTATTGATGCAGTTTGTTCCCAATATATATTTCTAATCAGTCTGATGTATTTTCCATCTATGCCTATTTCTTGAAGCTCGCGGATACAAAACCCTTAATTATCCAGGAATCCGGTTCATATCAAGGCAGTAGATCGATAATAGAAGTGCTTATTCCTCCTAATGTTATGAGGCCTTGTTCATCGTAACACATTGTCTAATTTTGAGTTTCTACATACATTTTTTTAAGGACTCCAGAGTTTGGCTTCGTGTATTTGTTTTTCATCTCAACATGATTCTGGAAGTTGACTAACAGATTTGTTCTCGACCATGAACAACTTCTATTGTATATTGTATTCGGTATTTTGTTGTACTGTCAATTGCAATAAACATCAACAAATAAATTGTAGTCAATATTTGGCCTTACTGTATAGGAGACTAGCTCACTGATCCTAGTTCATGGGCTATGGGACTTAACAACCTGTCTGTCCTGTCCTGATGGACTTTTTGCGTCTGTAGAGGAAATTTTTAATCATACATATTATATATTTATGATTAGTCTTTAGTCTGGGCAGATGGTTAAAAGAATGTGTTGTGCCCAGTTTCCATAATTCCCTCATTCAATTCTGCTGTCACATTTCAAAGATATAACTTCATGCAACCGTGTAGGGTTCTCTAATCAAATCAGTAAGAAAATCTAGCTATTCTATCTGTCGGCCATGGTTTGTCTGTCATAGTATATTATTTGTCTGTCATGGTTTACATTACTGCTGTGTTATCTGCGTAGTTTGACCTGACACATCCGACTTCAGTGTGGTTTAGGTAACTTTGTTCCTATATGGAAGGGAACAGCCAACTCCACATCATAACCTCGTTAGTCGCCTCCTGCGACATACATGTAAGGTATACAGTGTTGCTATTCTTTGCACCCCTCCCGTGTCCTGGTAACACACAGGTTATCCACACCCATTAAAATGAGCAATACAATTTGTGGAACAGTAATTTCAGACCACACCCTCTACTACTTCCTGTTTACAGTTTTTAAGAATTTTGCGTAAAATGCCGGTAAAAGTTTTTATTGTTTTGGAATGCCACTGAGAGACGGACATTTTTTGCTACTAGCATTAGATTTATTGAAAACACTATACCTAACCCTGCCCCCCCCCCCCCTCCCAGGGTCCTAAAATCTAGTAGTATACTACCAATGACCATGTGCATTGAATCATATTTCGTTCACATCCCGCTATAGTAACGAAATATAAGGGGTACCTTTTACGATTATAGAGGGGTGCAAAGGGAACGCATTGCTCTAGGCGGACCCAGGGTTAGCAGATAACCAAGATCCCAAATGTACCTCCACGAGGTGCACCCTGGTAACAGAAATACAGCAGCTCGAGCTGATTCTGGCCAAATCATTTGGGGATCGTGTCCGAAAATGTGGAGGTAGCAGATGGAAAGAGATTTGCCTGCACAAGAGACAGACAATATCTCCGACACCACCAGCATCACCACATATAGCGACACTGTCGCCATACAGTGAAGCTAGTCAGTCCAGTCCGAACATTGGAGGGGCGGCCAATGTAAAATGCACGAAAAGGTAGATGCATGGCGAGAAACATAGATTTCATACCGAGTACAATGAAACAATGAAAGGGCAGAACAGCGCTAGAGGGCAGCGCGAACTGCAAATAGAAAGTGAAAAGTCCATAGGAAAGGGGAACTACAAGCTCCGTCAGCTCGAGACGAGCTTCTAGCTACCTGTGTTCCTTACAGGCAGAGACCCAGACCCATCCATTGGCGTTTGGTAAAGCAAGAAGACCTAACCCAACTCTAATGTCGAGCCTTCCTATACCAGAAATATGCTCGCGAAGAGAAAGGGTTCCGTACTCGATGCGCTAAGGCACAAAAGGGACAACGATTTAGCCCTGGCCCAACTCTACTGTCAGGTTTTCCTACACCGGAAATACACTTGAAGAGAGAAAGGGTTCAGTACCTGATGGGCCCAGGCGCTATTGGGACAAGGACGCTCAGCTCTAGAACGCCTTGCTCTCAAACGCGTGGTGTGAGACTCGAACTTGGACAAGGGGTACACGATGTCGGTGAATGACACCTCGGCTAAGAGGGCGAAAGAGCCAGGGTCCAACTCCTCTGTTGAGTTCTTCCCCTTAAGGAACCAGGCTCACGGATGAGAAACGGTTCAGTACCCAATGGGCACAGGCACAGCACGTCCAATTACACGAGACAAGTTCATAGACAGTGGAACACCTCGTTTGAGTCAGACTAAGAGCAAGAAAATAGTCTGGGCGAAGAGTCTCCACTACGCGTGCCTGGAGACAGATATAGAGGCTGTCACAGGCTAAGGGTAGCCCACCCGAATTGTCAAGGCATGCCGAAATCGGATGTGCTAGGCCTACAAGGCGCATAACGGTGGCACAACGTAGTCACGCTCCCGGCGGAAATCGCACGGATATCCGTGATGGTTACAATGGAGCGAACGAAAAACAAACAAACAAACGATTATAGAATCCAATTTATTTTAAAACCAAAGGAATAATCCAATTTTTATATCTCCAAAAAATTATCAATATAATTTTATATCTAAAACCAACAAAATGATATATTTGTATATCTAAATCTAGTAGTAAAATGATACATTTGTGAATCTAAGTCCAATGAAATGATACATTTGCATATTTATATCGAATAAAATGGTATATTTGTATATTTCAATCTAGTAAAATGGTATATTTGTAAATCTAAAACTAATGAAATGATATATTTGCATATTTAAATCCAATAATATTATGTATTTGTATATTTGAATCCAATAAAATGATATATTTTTATATCTAAATCCAGTAAAATGATACATTTGTATAACTCCAATAAAATAATATATTTGTATATCTGAATCCAATACAATTGATATGACAATGAATGGATTATAATATCACAGTACGTGTATCACTATAATAACAAGTAAATGGATTTACAAATGATAATTTGGGACGGAACATACAGGTCAGGGATACAAGAATATGACAGTTAAAAAATAATCAGAAGGTAACCAGTGTCTTATGCAATAGTTACAATGGGGAAAGAAAGATAATTGATGATTATTCTAGTACCAGGAAAGAGTATAACTGATGTTCATTGTGCCATGATATTTTTGTTAATTCCCAAATGGTTTTTGACTCAATATGGTTATAAGATGTAATGTCACACTACTTTGGTAATATTATAAAATCTGAAGGGAACTGTGTCCTAACAATGTCATTACTTTGGTAATATTATAAAATCTGAAGGGAACTGTGTCCTAACAATGTCACTACTTTGGTAATCTTATAAAATCTGAAGGGAACTGTGTCCTAACAATGTCATTACTTTGGTAATCTTATAAAATCTGAAGGGACTTTGGCATAACAATGTCACTACTTTGGTAATCTTATAAAATCTGAAGGGAACTGTGTCCTAACAATGTCACACTACTTTGGTAATATTATAAAATCTGAAGGGAACTGTGTCCTAACAATGTCATTACTTTGGTAATCTTATAAAATCTGAAGGGAACTGTGTCCTAACAATGTCACTACTTTGGTAATCTTATAAAATCTGAAGGGAACTGTGTCCTAACAATGTCACTACTTTGGTAATCTTATAAAATCTGAAGGGAACTGTGTCCTAACAATGTCACTACTTTGGTAATCTTATAAAATCTGAAGGGACTTTGGCATAACAATGTCACTACTTTGGTAATCTTATAAAATCTGAAAATGGGGGGGGCTTTGTAGCAAGTAACATTTCTGAAATCTCAAGACATGTTGCAGATAAAAAGGTTGATATCCTTCCAGCAATTCTAGGTATGTGTCATCGGCAAGCTTCATCACAGCGTAGATCGTGAGAATGAGACACGTACCCTTACGCCCAACATCCTTAGCTGCTTCATACAACATATATCCCAGGTGGCAATGTTACTGTTTTTGCTCCTGTTTCGAGCAACCATAACACACGGGAGTAGGAATAGAGATGATGATGATGAAATAATCGCCTTTATCGGCGAGCAGGTAGCTCTTGACACATGATGATGATGAAATAATCCCTTTAGCTGTGAGCAGGTAGCTCTTGACAGGCCACAGCCTTGCTGACAAAAGCACAAGTTCCATTCAGTTGTGTGTCTGAGGCGACACCCACACTCGTATAAGGTCTCAAAGTCATGGATGTGTATGTGTATGTCTGTGTGGGGGGAAGGGGGTATGAAGGCATGTTTAGTGCCCGATGGGAGGCATTGCATTGCGGCAAATCAAGGGATAAATGTTCCAGTGTCGGGTAACGACGCTAAACAGAAAATATGTGGCTGGGGTAACGCAGGGCAAATGTCAAAATGAACAAAAATAGGTATAAGTGTTACCAAGATGAATCATATAACAACCTAGCAGCGAGACACAATGACGGACGACGTTTCGATTAAAAAGGCTTCATCAGGACAAACCAAATGCCACAGTACAACGTTTCTACATGGAACAGCAGTATCCCAGGATTACCAAGTAGTGCAAGGAGCACAACACACACTTCTCAGCCAACTAGATCATCATTCTTCTGTCAGATCTATTGACCCATCCGCAGTGATGGTATATCTAACACTCCCGTCATCTAGGAGTCTGTAACAAAAGGGCAAAGACACAGTATCCTCTGACCTCTTCCACATCCATGGAGATTATTTGATAGAAGAACACGCAAGAAATTGAGACGCAATGTGAAAATAATGCCTTTTTTTCATAGGTGACAGATTGTCGGCCTATCCAACTTCCCTTAGTCGCCTCCTACGACATACATGTAAAGAAGACAGTTGCTTTATTATTCGCACACAGAACTAGAAGTACAGGCTCCGGTTGCCACACGGGCGAGGAAGAGAGATAGAAGGCATCATATGAAGACACTGGACAGTTTCACATCATGAGAGGGTATCAACACCGGTATTGATCGGCTCAGAGGCCACGCCAGCAATAATGTCGCGTGATTATGTAACACAAATTACTAGCTATCGAATAGGCTTAAAAATTTGTACAACAGGCAAAAACTTACAGTTTGGTTTCAGGTTTTATAGAATTAATGAATCCTTAAAGGTGAACAGACAGCATAGAACAATATGACTGCGCGTGTTGAAAGTAGTCCAGGCAATGAGACGATCGGAGAAGCAGTCTCACACTGATCGACTCTCTCTCACACTGCTGACGGCTGACCACAAAGTGTTGTCAAATTGTCTCACTTTGTTGCGTGAGCCTGCATGCCGCGAGTTAAATACGATTCACAGCACAGCATACGAAGTTGTCTTCGAAACAAATAATCTAACATCTTCACATTTTCTTTTATTAGAAACATGAAATCTTACATCTTCACAATTTTTAAAATTAGAAACATGAAATCTAACATTTCTAGCATTAAATCTTTACGTTTCGTTTATTAGAGGCATCCATTCTTACAGTCATCTTTACAAAGAATCATGTATAATCTCCCCTACAGACAGTGGTGTAAAATTTTCCCTACATACTGTGTAAAATCTTCCCTACAGACTGTTGTGTAGAATCTTCCCTACATACTGTTGTGTAGAATCTTCCCTACATGCTGTTGTGTAGAATCTTCCCTACATACTGTTGTGTAGAATCCTCCCTACAGAATGTTGTGTAGAATCCTTTTTCTTACATATTTACGTGTACAATCTTCCTTACAGTAGTCTAAATCTTTCTTACATATTGACGTGCACACTCTTTCTTACATATTGACGTGCACAATCTTTCTTACACATTGACGTGCACAATCTTTCTTACATATTGACGTGCACAATCTTTCTTACATATTGACGTGCACAATCTTTCTTACACATTGACGTGCACAATCTTTCTTACACATTCACGTGCACAATCTTTCTTTCACATTGACGTGCACAATCTTTCTTACACATTCACGTGCACAATCTTTCTTACACATTCACGTGCACAATCTTTCTTACACATTGACGTGCACAATCTTTCTTACACATGCACGTGCACAATCTTTCTTACACATTCACGTGCACAATCTTTCTTACACATTGACGTGCACAATCTTTCTTACACATTCACGTGCACAATCTTTCTTACACATTCACGTGCACAATCTTTCTTACACATTCACGTGCACAATCTTTCTTACACATTCACGTGCACAATCTTTCTTACACATTCACGTGCACAATCTTTCTTACACATTCACGTGCACAATCTTTCTTACACATTCACGTGCACAATCTTTCTTACACATTCACGTGCACAATCTTTCTTACACATTCACGTGCACAATCTTTCTTACATACTCTCGTGTTCAGGTAGCTTTACATAATTTCGTGGAGAACTTCCCTACAAACAGCAGTGTAAAATGCAGTCCTTACAAACAGCAGTGTAAAATGTTTCATACGATTAGTGTGTATACTTTTACTACAGACAGTCGTGTACAATATTACTTAGAGATAGCGCAGTACAATCTTTCATACATATTATCGTGTACAATCTTCCATACAGACAGTCGTGTACACTCTTCCATACAGACAGTCGTGTACAATATCCCTTACAGATAGTAGTGTACACAATTCATTGTATACTATAGTTTACAATCTTTCTTACATATTTTAGTGTACAATATTACTTACAGACAGCCGTGTACAATATTGCTTACAGACAGTCGTGTACAATATTGCTTACAGACAGTCGTGTACAATATTACTTACAGACAGTCGTGTACAATATTACTTACAGACAGCCGTGTACAATATTACTTACAGACAGCCGTGTACAATATTGCTTACAGACAGCCGTGTACAATATTACTTACAGACAGCCGTGTACAATATTGCTTACAGACAGCCGTGTACAATATTACTTACAGACAGCCGTGTACAATATTGCTTACAGACAGTCGTGTACGAAAGTACCTACAGACAGCCACGTACAATATTCATCATCATCAGGTGCCATGCCGGGTGGCGTAGGCGGTCATGGCTCTCCACAGCTCTCTGTCCACAGTATTATGTATCAAAGTCGTTGTTGTTTCTTTGCCGTGCCAGGTTGTCAAACTAATATTTTCTCACGTTGTCGCCCTCTGTCTCTGGTGCCTTCAATCTTGCCTGTTGTGATTATGTTCTCTAAACCTTGCCTGTCTCATGAAGTGGCCAAAAAAAGAAGATTGCCTTTTTCTTATATTGTTGATTAAGGTCCGTTTCGCATTTAACTCTTTTAATACCTCTACATTAGTTCAATATTACGTACAATATTACTTACAGATAATCTTGGTGCAATATTAATTACTGTCATGAATGATAATACTTGAGAAAGTCATGTGTAATATTACTACAGATAGTCTTGAGCAATAATATCTACATACAGTCGTGTACAGTAGTTATTCGTCCGTCGAAGTCGGCGATGACCATTCAGCTCAACTTTTATGATGATGAAGATGTCTGCGGTGTGCCCGGCTAGGCTAGCGAGAGCTATGCGTGCCTGGAACTATCTACCAGACTCTGAGCATGTGTGGGAGGAGTCTGTGGGACATTGAGCAGCTCTTACCTTTCTTCTAGCGCGTTTTCTGGTGCACAACTTGATGTTTGAGGTTCTCTTTAGCTGCTGTACCACTCTTGATTCTGCGACACTAGTCGTATCTGTCTTGCGCAAGATTCTTCCATGAGTTTGTGTCTATTTTGAAGCAAGTCAGGGATGTTTAAGTTTCTTTAAAACGTTACTGACCTCCGGCATTGTGGAACCAGTCTGGAGTTCTCCATATAACAGCTGTTTTTGGTAGACAATGATCTTTCATGCGGACCATGTGTCCTGCCCAGTGTGTCTGCGCCTTCATCAACATTGTGTGTAAGCTTACAGACTTAAATTCCCTCAGTACTTCACTGTCTGGTTTTTTATCACACCTATGGATGTTGAGTATCTTACGAAGACAACCTGGGTGAAAATAGCGAAGTCTTTAAGCGTATCTGGCATATACTGTCCATGTTTTACAGGCATAAATGAGTGATGATATTTCTACTACCTGGTAAACTATGAGTTTAGTGATAGGGATAAATATTCCAGTGTTTGGTAACAACCCTAAACAGGAAGCAGGTGGCTGGAGTAACACCGGGTAAATGTCAAGATAAACAAAAATAGGTAGATGTGTTACCAAAATAAAACATAACACAACCTAACAACGAGATACAGGGATCTCGTTGTTAGGTTGTGTTATGTTTTATTTTGTTTTTGTTTATCTTGAGTTTAGTGATATTTGTTATTTCCCTTCTGTCTCATTCGTTTTTTCACAATCTTCCAAATGTGACATTAGCTTTCGCTATTCTGCTCTTTACCTCAGTGTCGATGTTTACATCAAGTGAAAGAATGCTAACCAGGTAGGTAAAATTATTGACCGTTTAAAGCTCTTCTTCGTTCATCCTTATATGGGGATTCCGCCCGTGTGTTGCCGGGGCCCGAAAGAGGAGCAAAGAATAGCAACACTGTTTACCTTCAACGCATGTCGTAAAAGGCGACTAAGGAGGTTATGGGATGGAGTTGGCTGTCCCATCCCATATAGGGTCAGTGACCAAAAGCCATGCTGAAGTCGGATGTGTCATGCCGAAAGGCGCAGATATCGCAGCAATGCAGTAAACCATGACACAACGCATTCCGTTCTCCGGACTACATCCTGCTAATCTGCAGGAGTTTGAGAACGAACGCAGAAGAAGAAGAAGATATTAGGATTTAAGTGTGGTTGGTTTGGTGTGGGTTGAAACATGACGTCAGTGTTCTTTGTGCTGATGGCGAAGTCAAAGTTGTCGCAGGCTTCAGCAAATTGGTTTAGGGTGAACTGCATACTATCTGCAGAATCCGCATACATTGCGCAGGTATCTGCATAGAGGAGTTCCTTGACTATTGTGTTTCGTACCTTAGTTTTGTTTTGCACACGCAGAATATTCGAAAAGTTTACCATTTGTTCTGTATTTTATTCTTCTTCTGTGTTCATCATATGTGGTCATGCTATACCATCAGGTCTGTCGTCAAGACGAAGTCCACTGTCTTCAGCAGGTCAGAACGGCCGCCGCATAGCTTTTGCCTCAAGTCTGTATCCTCTGGCCAGGTCTGCTGTCTCTGCTCTATGTATGTTGGGCAGTCCTGAAGTATGTGTTCCAGGGTCTGGGTTCTAGATCCACATGGACATCCATCTGTGTATGAGATCCTTAATCGATAAAGGTGACCCAACAGTCTGCAGTGGTCTGTTCTAAGGCGAAATATTGTGGTCTGTTTATATCTTTGGAGGAGATGTATTGCATCATGTTCGTATTCCTCTTCCATTTGTTTCTTCCACTTTGCTGTGTATGTGTTGCGGATTAATGTTTTTGCTTGTATTTTATTTATATTCTTGTTGCGTCACTTATATATATATATATATATATATATATATATATATATATATGTAGATACTATGTAAAATATTACTTATAGACAGTCGTGTACAATATTACCTACAGACAGTCGTGTACATTATTACTTACAAACAGTCGTGTGCAATATTACTTACAGACAACCGTGTACAATAGTACATACATACAGACAGTCGTGTAGAACAGTACAATTAGACAGGCGTCTACAATATTACCTACAAACGGTCGTGTACAGTAGTACATACAGACTGCCGTATATAATCTACCACGCAAACAGTCGTGTACAACTGTCTGGTGATTCCCCAGAGATATTGAAAGAAGTCTACAATCTTCAAACCAATAATTAGTGCATTGACGTCCTATTAGGGCGATTCAGGTTTCATTTACCAAATGAATTGGAAAAATGCTGATATCATGAACGACTCCTGAGTCATAGACAGTTCCTGAGACATCTTACAAATATGTTACCATGACATCAGGTCAAGTATAGTCGACATAAGAGTTGAATATTATCACATCTGAGTACCGGATTATTAATAGGAAATATAATATGATTGTATAGATGAATTGTTGTGGGTGCTAACAAATTATAAGTCCCAATATATATATATGATGTCATCTATTATGTGTTTATTGTTTGTTGGGTAAAAACAAACTGCTATTAGTATAAACTCTTACTACAAAGAATAATGAACATAAATACTTTCTACAGTTTTGTCAATTAAAGTTATACATAAAGCATCATCAGATACATATATATATATATATATATATATATATATATATATATATATATATATATATATATATATATATATATATATATATATATATATATATATATATATATATATATATATATATATATATATATATATACATACACTCTCTCTCTCTCTCTCTCGTTTTACAGTTGTATCAATAAACGTTATACATAAAGCATCACCAAACACACACACACACACACTCTCTCACTCTTTCTACAATTGTATCAATAAAAGTTATCCATATAACATCATCAAATATAAAATCTCTCTTGCTCTACAGTTGTATCAATATAAACACATCATCAATAGAAACTCTCTTTATAGTATCATCAATATAATTTACCTCTATAATATCATCACTATAAACTCTCTGTACAGTTTTATCAATATAAACTATCTCTGAAGTATGACGAAACATAAACTCTCTGTACAGTTTTATCAATATAAACTTTATTTTAGTTTTATTAATATAAACTCCCTCTACAGTTTTATCAATATAAACTCTTTTATCAATGTAGACTATTTCTACAGTTTTATCACTATAAACCTCTACAATGTCATCAATACAAACTCTTTTAGTTTTACCAATGCAAACTTTCTCCACAGTGCTATCAATATACTCGTATATACACACACACTATCTCTCACTCTCTCTCTCTCTCTCTCTACATTCTCATTAAAAAACTATTCCCATAGTTGTATCAGTATAACTCTTTCTACAGTTATATAAATATAAACTCACTCTAGTGTTATCAATATAAACTCTCTCTACAGTTTTATCCATACAAGCTCTTTATAAAGCACCATCAATAAAATCTCTATTATCAATATAATTGAACTCTATAGTACCATCAATATAAACTCTCTCTAAAGCATCATGAAACAAACTCTGTCTACAATTTTATCAATATAAACTCTTTCTAAAACATGATGAAACAAACTCTGTCTACAATTTTATCAATATAAACTCTCTCTAAAGCATCACACATTTAAACGTTCTTTACAATATCATCAATATAAATGATTTTCATTGCACACCCATCCAAAAAACTATGTCTACCTCTTAAATTCTCCCTCTCTTTCTGCAAAACTATAAACACTATACCACTAAGTGATCTTGCTGTCAATCTCAGATCACCTTCAATATATTACATTCACTCAATAACTCCAAAAACACGTTCACTAAACCAATGATTCTCAACATTTAGCAACACGACACTCCATATAGCTAGTAACAGATACTACTATTTTCTAATTTAATCTGTACTAAGTTACTATTAACTACAATTTTACTCTGACACAATATAAATCAGATATCTGCAAAAGTTTGAGAATCGCTGTCCTACACTTGAGTCGTGACACATTATCTTTGATTCTTGTGAAACTGTAGCCTTTTCTAAGCAGATGACTGCGTGACAATCAATCCTCACCAACAAACGCAACATCTAGAAACGTGAATTACCAAGTGTCACGCATTGAATCGAGTTCCTAGCATGGTCACTATTTCAGTACTCGATGATAGAGGCCAGTATAAGCACACATAAACAGGACATCGATACAAATGAACGAAATGGACAATCACTAGCGCTCATTCTATGTGAATTCGCAGTCCAGATTTTTTGGCCGACAATCTTCAGGCTATCCAAACATGTTTAAGAAGGCTCGTACATGTAACATCTTCATGTATTTAACTTCCATTATTGAACAGCCGAAGGCGAAACTTGGAAAAATTATATAACGATCTCTATTGATTGAGGTGCCATTTCAAACTGGCAAATTGTTTGCCTTAAGGGAGAGTGCATTCAAGCCATCGAGAATATATTATGTTCCTTGTTATAATGTGTTAGACCCGATGTCTACGCTACTGTCATCGCTACTATTACTACTACTACTATTACTACTACTGCTGCTGCTACTACTATTACTACTACTGCTGCTGCTACTACTATTACTACTACTATTATTACTGCTGCTGCTACTACTACTACTACTGCTGCTACTACTATTACTACTGCTGCTGCTGCTACTACTACTATTACTACTACTTCTTCTACTATTACTACTACTGCTACTACTATTACTACTGCTGCTACTACTACTACTAATACTACTACTACTACTACTGTTACTATTACTGCTAATAATGCTACTACTACTACTACTGTTACTATTACTGCTAATAATACTACTACTGCTAATCCTACTACTACTACTACTACTACTACTAAAATACAGTTACGCCTATTAATGCTGCCAATAGACCTACTCTTATAATTTATAATTGATGCTACTACCGCGTTAGATCTACAGATTCCTCTTTTTATCTAGATTTCATTTTGTCAGACTTCATCTATTGATTTGTCTTTACGAGTTCAGATTTTAATGTTCTAACAAAATAGGTCAAGTGAGATTAATGAGCCTTAAAGTGGACTCTGGAAAGCTGCGCTTGAAACTTTTTGTTCAATAACGTGTCACATTCGTGCACATTATCTCTGTGACTATCACATGTCACATTCAGTACACACTTTCGCTGTGACTATTACGTTACATTCAGTACACATTATCTCTGTGACTATCAAAAGTTATATTCAACACACACTATATCTGTGACTATTGCATGCCACTTTCAGTACACACTTTCGCTGTGACTACCACATGTCACATTCAGTACACATTATCTCTGTGATTATCACATGTCTCATTCAGTACACATTATCCAGCACAATCTATCTCTACACTCACTTTCTCTCGCCCACACCCTCCAGCACAATCTATCTCTACACTTCTTCTTCTGCGTTCAGCATCTGTGGTCATGCTATACCGTCAAGACGAAGTCCACTGTCTTCACCAGGTCAGAGCGGCTGCCCCATAGCTTTTGCCTCAAGTCTGTATCCTCTGGCCAGGTCTTCTGTCTCTGCTCTTTGTATGTTGGTCAGTCTTGAAGTATGTGTTCCGGATCCACATGGACATTCATCTGTGAATGAGATCCTTAATCGGTAAAGGTGACCCAACAGTCTGCAGTGGCCTGTTCTAAGGCGAAATATTGTGGTCTGTTTATATCTTTGGAGGAGATGTATTGCATAATGTTCGTATTCCCCTTCCATTTGTTTATTCCACTTTGCTGTGTATGTGTTGCGGATTATTGTGTTTGCTTCTCCGTAAGACAGTATCTCTACACTCACTTTCTCTCGCCTACACCCTCCAGCACAATCTATCTCTAACCGCTCATTTAGTTCTACTTGTCAGCTATATCCAGACCATCGGTTTGTGAGACATGTTGGCTAATTGGAAAACATTATTCTAAAATGACTCACTTAATTATCATTGTTATTTTCGTTAGCTGTCAGCACAAAGTATATATATAAGTGACCAATGAGAATCACAGGACAGTAAAATAAGTTGTTTTTGAAGGCTGCTTTCCGCTTACCTAAAAGGTCTAAAATCGACAATGTCCTTGGCTATATCACGGCGACCTCTTATGCTTAGCGGAAGGCGTATCAGTGGTACACACATCTCTCCTAATGACGTAACATGATTCTTGTTCACAGGAAATGATGAAGGTAATTATACGGTATAAAATCAATATCCACACAAAGAAACAAGTTTAAGTACCGGGTCAGTCGTCCGAGTCAAGAAAGTGACATTACGTTCACCTTACTGGCATATCAGCGCACACTCAAACCTGTAAAGATGCACTCGTGAGTCAATGCGTGTGTATTTAGTCACCCAGCATCCTATTGTTTCCTGTAGATGGGACTTGTTTATATTCTTGTAAGACAGTTCATATACTCGTATAAGAATAACTATTTAAAATCACATACATAATTGTGGGTTAAGACATCCGTCACGACAAATCAGTATGCCATAAAATAGAGAACATAGAGCTAGGAAAAATCACTATCACTAAACAAATAAGTTCCCAAATAATCTCAAAGTACAGAGGATCTAATTCCACTACAACAAATACGAAAACTAATAGATGATAGTTAAACTTAGCAAAGACGGTTGGAGAAACGTCATATATGCAGGAAAGTGTCCCATCATCATCTGGTGTTATGCCTGCTGGAGTAGGCGTTCATAGCTCTCCACAGCTCTCTGTTCTCCAGTATTATGTATCAAGATCGTTGTTGTTTTCTTGCCGTTCAAGGTTGTTAAACTGTTTAATATTTTCTCACGTTGTTGTCCTCTGTCTCTGCTGCCTTCAATCTTTCCTGTTGTGACTACTATGTTCTCCAAACCTCCCTGTCTCAAAGAAGTAGACGAAAAATGAAGATTGTCTTTTTCTTATATTATTTATTACAGTCCGTTTCGCATTCGATTCTTTTAACACCTCCACATTAGTTTTTCTGTCATTCCATGGTAGTCTCAGCATTTTTATGTAGATCCACATCTCAATTGCCTATAATTTTCCACTTTCCAGTTTGTTTATTGCACAAGACTCGCATCCATATGTTAGTATAGGAGTTATATAGCACTGCAAAACTCTCTTTCTCGCCTCTAATGAAAAGGTCATATTACACAATATATTTTTCACTTTGTGAACTTGTTGCCTGCCCTACTCTGCTTCTTATTTCTGTTGAACTTCTTCCATCTGCTGTAATCGTTGTACCTAAATATTTGACTTGCTGGACCTGTTTTAATACTATATCGTTCACTTTGATATTGCAAAGTGTGGTATTTTGTTTCTTTGAAATAACCATTACTTCTGTTTTCTTGATATTTAGGAAGAGGCCTTTCTGTGTCTACTACATTAATTAATTATTGAAGGTCTTCCTCACTTTTAGCAATCAGAACAGTGTCATCCGCATATCTTAAATTATTTATGTTATGTCGTCCCACTGATATTCCTGGGATATCACCTATTGCACGCATTATGTGTTCACTGTATGATGAGATAAAGTCTAGTAAAAAGCAGTTTCAGTGAAAAATACATAAGAAAACATCAAGAAACTAATTATAAAAGTGCATAGTAGGCAATAGCTCATGAATGCATTGGAATGATGATACATTTAACACAGAAGGATATGCCACGCTCCCAACAAGACGTGAAGTTCCTGAAATACCGCTGCACTAGAATGCGAACTTTCGGAAGCTAAACATGCACCCGTAAATCCCTTAACACAACCGTGCTGTTATAAGATAACGAACCTTATTATCAGTAAGAGTATGGGCTGTGTACCTGCTACCAACTAAATGTACATCATCACATCAATAGAATTGAAAACAGGGACTGTCTTTACTTTCTATTTACACAAAAACTCCTCGTGGTCGACTGAGCCATGTGAACTATGCTGAGAATGACGCCATTCCTACGTTATAGGTACTAGATGCGATAGGGATAAATGTTCCAGTGTAGGGTAACAACCCTAAACAGGAAGTAGGTGGCTGGAGTTACACAGGGCAAATATTAAGATATACAAATATAGGTAGATGTGTTACCAACATAAAACTAACTCTGGACAAGAACTGGCTTGATGATTAGACGTTTGTGAGCAGTTATTATAACTTGCGTTACCACGGTACAGTCATGACCGATCGACAGCATAAAATACCTGTTAGATAAATTAAAATTCCCCCCCCCCTCCATGCTTTATGTGTTGTGATTATTGTTTGGCTTTCAGCAGGTTACTATTTATATACTTGGAATAACATGCCAAAATAGCCAAGGCTATTCAAAGCATATAAATAGTAACCAACTGAAAGCCAAACAATAATAAAAACACGTAAAGAGTTGGTTTCAACTTAATTTAGCGAACAGGTCTTCTATAACTGCCAACGGTCTCGGTACAGCAAAATGATATGGTATTCAACATTTCCATCGTGGATCACAAAGAATACTTCTCTTGATGCCATGATCTAGACACAATTTCGAGGAGTGGATTCAAGGTAGTTGTAAAAAATATAGGCAATAAATATGCGACTAGTAATTTTCTGGATTTAACTTCACTGGTACATTTGTAAACTATTTGTTTTCAAATTGTGAAATTTTTTTCGACATTAATCGCGTATTTAAAGAGCATGTACGCATTTAAAACATTAATTACTTTTTTCTTACGCTAATTTGTCATTGCGTTAATCACATAATTATTGTATTTTTCTTATGAACAACAGACTCAATTATTGCAGTTTCAATATTGCAAATCTTCACTCTATTGTTTCGATATTGCAAATATTCAATCTATTGTTTTTAAATATTAACTAC
Source organism: Meghimatium bilineatum (assembly GCA_034231615.1). Lineage (NCBI taxonomy): Eukaryota > Metazoa > Mollusca > Gastropoda > Stylommatophora > Philomycidae > Meghimatium > Meghimatium bilineatum. Next base: position 26,598,974 of record CM067322.1, read on the forward strand.
ATTTCTGTATTCTGCTTGCAAAGAATAGTTCAGAATGACATATAACAGGTTTTTTGTAAACATTACTTAACTTTGGATAAAGCTCAAATAACATTTGTTAGTTGTGAAACAAAAATGAATAAATGACAAGTTTCAAGGCACAACAATATACAATGAAAATGTACAACAATGTTCTGTTTAAATTCATCAAATATATATTTTACAGACATTTATTTAATTGCTTTTTGTGAATATTGACATCAACTTTTCATGAACTCACCCGCTTCTCCTTGCCAACAGCTGTCACTTTTTTAATAAAAAATCCATCCTTCTAATTTGTTGTACTCACACAATCTATATTCACACAATCCGTACTCACGCAATCTATACTCATGCAATCTATTCTCACACAATCTATACTCACACAATCTATACTCACGCAATCTATACTCACACAATCTATACTCACTCAATCTATACTCACACAATCTATACTCACACAATCTATACTCACTCAATCTATACTCACGCAATCTATACTCACACAATCTATACTCACACAATCCGTACTCACGCAATCTATACTCACTCAATCTATACTCACACAATCTATACTCACACAATCTATACTCACTCAATCTATACTCACGCAATCTATACTCACACAATCTATACTCACACAATCTATACTCACACAATCTATACTCACACAATCTATACTCACTCAATCTATACTCAGGCAATCTATACTCAGGCAATCTATACTCAGGCAATCTATACTCAGGCAATCTATACTCACACAATCTATACTCACTCAATCTATACTCAGGCAATCTATACTCAGGCAATCTATACTCACGCAATCTATACTCAGGCAATCTATACTCACACAATCTATACTCACACAATCTATACTCACACAATCTATACTCACTCAATCTATACTCAGGCAATCTATACTCAGGCAATCTATACTCACACAATCTATACTCACACAATCTATACTCAGGCAATCTATACTCACGCAATCTATACTCACACAATCTATACTCAGGCAATCTATACTGAGGCAATATATACTCACACAATCTATACTCAATCTATAATCAGGCAATCTATACTCACACAATCTATACTCACTCAATCTATACTCAGGCAATCTATACTCACACAATCTATTCTCACTCAATCTATACTCACACAATCTATACTCACGCAATATATACTCACTAAATCTATACTCACGCAATCTATACTCACACAATCTATACTCACACAATCTATACTCACACAATCTATACTCACACAATCTATACTCACACAATCTATACTCACGCAATCTTTACTCACGCAATATATACTCACACAATCTATACTCACGCAATCTATTCTCACTCAATCTATACTCAGACAATCTATACTCACACAATCTATACTCACACAATCTATACTCACACAATATATACTCACACAATCTATACTCACGCAATCTATTCTCACTCAATCTATACTCAGACAATCTATACTCACACAATCTATACTCACACAATCTATACTCACACAATCTATACTCACGCAGTCTATACTCACACAATCTATACTCACGCAATCTATACTCAGAAAATCTATACTCACACAATATATACTCACACAATCTATACTCACGCAATCTATTCTCACTCAATCTATACTCAGACAATCTATACTCACACAATCTATACTCACGCAATATATACTCACTAAATCTATACTCACGCAATCTATTCTCGCTCAATCTATACTCACACAATCTATACTCACACAATCTATACTCACGCAATCTTTACTCACGCAATATATACTCACACAATCTATACTCACGCAATCTATTCTCACTCAATCTATACTCAGACAATCTATACTCACACAATCTATACTCACGCAATCTATACTCACACAATCTATACTCTCGCAGCACACAATCTATATTCATACAATCTATACTTACGGAATCTGTACTCAAACAATCTATACTCACACAATCTATACTCACACAATCTATACTCACTCAATCTATACTCACACAATCTATACTCACACAATCTATACTCACACAATCTATACTCACTCAATCTATACTCACACAATCTATACTCACACAATCTATACTCACACAATCTATACTCACACAATCTATACTCACACAATCTATACTCACACAATCTATACTCACACAATCTATACTCACTCTATCTATACTCACACAATCTATACTCACTCAATCTATATTCACACAATCTATACTCACACAATCTATACTCACTCAATCTATACTCACACAATCTATACCCACACAATCTATACTCACGCAATCTATATTCACACAATCTATACTCACACAATCTATACTCACGCAATCTATACTCACGCAATCCATATTCACAAAATCTATACTCACACAATCTATACTCACACAATCTATACTCACACAATCTATACTCATGCATCATACAATTCTTCGTCTACATTCGCTCTCAAACTTCTACCGGAATGCGTTTTGTCATGGTTTACATCTTTTCTTTGTTATCCGCGACTTCCGACAGCAAGGTTTCTGTGTGACTTTGACCCTATATGGGATGAGTCAGTCAACCCCCATCTCATAACCTCCTCAGCCATCTCTTCGATTTGCATGGCAGCTAAACAGTGTTGCTATTCTTTCCTACACCTTCGAGCCCCATCATCACAAGAACATGTTGACGTAACTTATGAAAAGCCCCCCATAGTTGTTTTTTTTAAAAGTCTTACCTACAACCCTGTTACCGTTAGATTGTAAACAACCACTCTATAACACATGAACACAGCAGCGAGGAACACAATATAAATATTCAGAACTGGGTTGTCTCTAAGATAAAATAAAATCAAACAAAATCAAAGCAACAGCTGAAAGATGAAGCAGTGGAAGGTGACTAAATAAAAGAATGAACTTGAATGAAAGACGGATGTGTGACTGGCGTGAGCTTGTGTGCCAGACAGACAATAATGTGGCCCAGTAAAGCCCTTGCGGCATGCGGACTCCGGTAGGGTTGGATTACCCGCAGATACAAGCGGTTAACTGTAGCGTGGACAGAATGACGTTCAAACTCTGCAAAGGAACTGAGTGTAATGGGAAAATGAAGCCGAAGATTATGAAATGAAATCCTCAAATACGAGATGAGGACATCGTTCTTGCATAGATGTACAAGATGGGTAGTTAGAAGGTCTATGAAAATGTTGTAGGATTTAGTTAGTGGACAGAGTGAGGTCCTGGTAATTGTAAGGGGAGGGGGAGGGTAAATTCTTGAAAGAAAGATGAGTACACGAAATGTTTGCTTTTTTCTTCAAAACGTGAATGAATTAAATAAATTTTGATAACATGGAAGGAAGTTACAAGTAATGGTGCCAACAGCTCTATAAATCTATCCTGAGAGCATAAATGCTCTGGCCTGACTTAACTGAATGAAATCATTGTTCAAATGTATGTTTATAATGTTCGCTGGTGCATCAAGAAATCTCAGAGATAGTGTAGCAAAGCAGAATTATGGTGTAGTTTAGTAGTTAGAGTGATAGTGTAGTTTAGTAGTTAGAGTGATGGTGTAGTTTAGTAGTTAGAGTGATGGTGTAGTTTAGTAGTTAGAGTGATGGTGTAGTTTAGTAGTTAGAGTGATGGTGTAGTTTAGTAGTTAGAGTAATGGTGTAGTTTAGTAGTTAGAGTGATGGTGTAGTTTAGTAGTTAGAGTGATGGTGTAGTTTAGTAGTTAGATTAGATTAATGGTGTAGTTGAGTAGTTACAGTAATTTTTAGTCAAGTAGTTAGATTAATGGTTTAGTTGAGAAGTTAGATTAATGATGGAGTTGAGTATTTAGATTAATAGTGAAGTTGAGTAGTTAGATTAATGGTGGAGTCGAGTAGTTAGATTAATGGTGTAGTTGAGTAGTTAGATTAATGGTGTAGTTGAGTAGTTACAGTAACTTTGTAGTCAAGTAGTTAGATTAATGGTGTAGTTGAGAAGTTAGATGGTGGAGTTGAGTAGTTAGATTAGATTAATGGTGTAGTTAGATTAATGGTGTGGTAGAGAAGTTAGATTAATGTGTAGTTGAGCAGTTAGTGGAGTAGTTGAGTAGTTAGATTAATGGTGTAGTTGAGTAGTTACAGTAACTTTGTAGTCAAGTAGTTAGATTAATGGTGTAGTTGAGAAGTTAGATGGTGGAGTTGAGTAGTTAGATTAGATTAATGGTGTAGTTAGATTAATGGTGTGGTAGAGAAGTTAGATTAATGTGTAGTTGAGCAGTTAGTGGAGTAGTTGAGTAGTTAGATTAATGGCGTGGTCAAGTAGTTAGAGTAATGATGTGGTCAACTAGTTAGAGTAATGGTGTAGTTGGGTGTGTAATGATGTGGTCAAGTAATTAGAGTAATGGTGTATTTGGGTAGTTAGAATGATGATGATGTAAAGTACTTAAAGTATTGATGCAGCAAAGTAGATGATGTGGTCAAGTAGTTAGAGTAATGATGTGGTCAAGTAGTTAGAGTAATGATGTAGTTGGGTGTGTAATGATGTGGTCAAGTAGTTAGAGTAATGATGTGGTCAAGTAGTTAGAGTAATGATGTAGTCAAGTAGTTCGAATAATGATGTAGTGAAAGAGTTAGAGTGCTGATGTAGTCAATAGTTACAGTAGTGGTGTAGTCGAGTAGTTAGAGTGATAATGTGTCAAGTAGTTAGATTAATAGTGAAGTTGAGTAGTTAGAGTTATATGATGGCGTAGTCAAGTAGTTTGAGTAGTGATGTAATCAAGTACGTTGATTAACAGTGTAGTTGTGTAATTAATAGTAATGATGTACTTACGTAGTTATATTAATTGTGTAATTGAGTAATTAGATATGATGGTGTAGTCAAGTAGTTACAGTTATGATGTAGTTGAGTAATTAGAGTGCTGGTGTAGTGAAGTATTAGAGTGCTGGTGTAGTGAAGTATTAGAATGCTGGTATAGTGAAGTAATTTTAGTGCTGGTATAGTGAAGTAATTAAAGTGCTGGTGTAGTGAAGTAATTAGAGTGCTGTATAGTTAAGTAGTTAGAGTGCTGGTGTAGTGAAGTAGTTAGAGTGCTGGTGTAGTGAAGTAATTAGAGTGCTGTATAGTTAAGTAGTTAGAGTGTTGGTGTAGTGAAGTAGTTAGAGTGCTGTTGTTGTGAAGTAATTAGAGTGCAAGTATAGTGAAGTAATCAGGGTGCTGGTGTGGTGAAGTAGTATTAGAGTGTTGGTGTTGTGAAGTAATTAGAGTGCTGGTGTAGTGAAGTATTTAGAGTGCTGGTGTAGTGAAGTATTTAGAGTGCTGGTGTAGTTCAGTAGTTAGAGCGCTGGTGTAGTGAAGTAGTTAGAGTGCTGGTGTAGTGAAGTAATTAGAGTGCTGGTGTAGTGAAGTCATTAGAGTGCTGTTGTAGTGAAGTAATTAGAGTGCTGATGTATTGCAGAAGTTAGTAATGATTAACACTGACGGGCGAATAATGATAGAGGGGTTGCAACCGATATATCGTTTTAAAGTAGTTCGGCCTACAAAATAATGCATAACCAATTGAAATTTCGTAATGTGTAATCAGGTTGGGCGACCAGGGAACTGACTGGAGAAAATAAAATTACCTGAATGGGAATGTACGTTCAGCATCTTTGTGAAAATGCCAATGAAAGAGAAGACATGCAGAAGTGTATTGTTACTAGAGATGAATCATGGGTGCATGCCTATCAACCAGAAACAATGAGTGCTTCAATGATGTAAAATTATCCTTGTTCACCTTCTACATTTCAAGTTGTACCATCAGCAGGAAATGTTATGCTCAGTGTTCTGGGATTCTCAAGGAGCGGTGTTGACCAATTTCCAGAAGAATGGGGACCATACGAATGCACTATCATACTGTAAAGTTATATTGATTTTTTAGGATGCAATTTGAAGTCAACTTTCAGATCTTCTGACAAGATGAAGACGGTTTCATCATGACAATGCCAAGCCACATACCGCACGATTAACACAAGACAGAATTGTCCAAAATGAGATGACAATTACTGGAACATCCATCTTACACACACACATACACACACTCACAATCACACACATATACATACACACATATAATTGTTAAAATTTCGGCAAATAAAAATGAAAAGAGCGAACTTTCTGGTAATGAATACAGATATCATGAAGTTAAATCTAAAAATAACAGTAAGAGAAGCAGTCGTTATTTCCTGAAGTAATATCCCTTGTAAGAGGCTATAATGTCAACTTTTTACAAGTCTCTGGCATTCTTCAATCTCCCAACTAGAAACTTATTTAACGAGCTCGGAGAAACTTTTCTGCTACATGTCAGATATTAGGCTAAACAAAAAGTTTAATCTTGCTCATAGCGTACGTAATTAGTAATATCTCAGACATGCTGGCTATTTTGAGTTGTAAAAACATTACAATGATTTGCGAAATAAACACATTATGCCTTTGTGTCTTGTGAACTATTCTGTGATCGTTTAAAACGGAATAACTTTATTTCACAATCGTGGATCCTAAACTAAGAATCATTTTCCGAACTGTTTGACGATTTCTCTTAACTCGTTTTACCTTATTGCGACATTAAACGTATATTCTATTTTTGTTTAGATTCACTATATCCTAGACATTAAAGCACGCAAATTCTTTGTATCACGAAATTCTAACATTTGTTCTTAAATAGGAACATTGCATATAGACAGCAGACAAATAAATACGTTAGATGGAAAGACTTTAGATCGGAAAACGTTAGTTCGGTAGAATATAATGTGGCAGATACATTGCGACAGACAGCAGGGAGTCAATGAATTGACAAGTAGACGCATGGATAGGCAACAAAATAGATCGCAAACGATGTCATTATACACGAGCAATATACAGACGGATATACAAATTTACGGACGGATAAATGGATGAATGATTGGAATGCTGGGTAGATGAACCGATGCTTGCTCTATATGCAAGCATGTAGATATTGGAGTAGTAGGGGGAGGGAAAGCAGGTAACCCCTCCCATATCCACCCCCCCCCCCCCCCCACAAGATTGTTAAAATCCACAAAATCGAGAATACGAGCTTTTCTTTAGGTAATACCCAACGCTGATGTTACAATATAAACACTGTATGCGTTGTATTTACATTTGATTACACCTATATCTTACAAAGTAACAAAATATAGTCTACAACTATATCAGTCTGCAGTAAATTAAAAGCGATTACATCTTGTCAATATTGATGTTTGAGTCTATTGCCTTTCCCCTGGTGAACGATGGTTGATCGTATGACACTTGTCAACATTCATGTTTGAGTCTATTGTCTTTCCCCAGGTGAATGATGGTTGATCGTATGACACTTGTCAACATTCATGTTTGAGTCTATTGTCTTTCCCCAGGTGAATGATGGTTGATTGTATGACACTTGTCAATATTCATGTTTGAGTCTATTGCCTTTCCCCTGTTGAATGATGGTTGATCGTATGACACTTGTCAACATTCATGTTTGAGTCTATTGTCTTTCCCCAGGTGAATGATAGTTGATCGTATGACACTTGCAGTCTTTTTCTTCGTCGTACGCCTTGCGACGGACCCTCTGAAAGCATTCCGCTGACCGTCCTGAGAAGGACGTATGAGGGTGATCTGCGTTGTGTCATGTTTTACAGCAAGCTGCGTTATCTGTGCCTTTCGACCTGACACATCCGTCTTCAGTCAGCATTTTTTTGGGGGATCCGGGTTGACATTTCCGTATTTTCGATCCCTAGTACTTGGCCAGGCTACAGCAGGGTTGCTGCATTCCTGTTTCCAGGCCCACTGCGTGGAAGTGTACTGAGGGTCTTGGCCAGCTGTGGTTCGCTGACCCTGATGCTCGACCAGCTATGAAGCGCCGGCCGGTGCCCTCTGGTGTGCAGGCCATCTCATGGCCCACACTTGCAGTTAAGCGTAGGGGTAAAAGCCTCAGTGGTCATTCCAAGGCGAGATGTGTCGCATTGGTTGCGTTAATCCCGTGGTTTTTTTTTATCTTGATGTTTTCTCTTCACCTTTGTCTACCTTTGGTTCTATATACGGATATTCTTTTATTACATGTTCTTATTGGTATTTAGTTTTGGTGACTGAATAAGGTGACCGTAACATTTTACTTTATGTCTTTTCGTAAATTTTCTTTATTTATGTTCAATACACGATATTATACCTACTCTTTTCCTAATTTCTTTATTTCTTATTTTATCTAGTTCAGTAACCATTGCAGTTTTTCTCAGATACTTCATTTCACATGTAACGATTTTACTTTGCTGCGAGATTGTTAAATACCCTAATGCTTGAGTAAAAACAAAATAGTATTGGGAAAAGAGGACGGAAAAAATGCGTTTATTTCTATGACAAGTTATTGTATTTTGTAAGCACTTCTTCGGTCGCTTACAATTTCAAATAATACAATTAATACTATTGATAAAAGTGTGGCGCATGGCCGAGAGGTTAGAACGCTAGTCTCACACGAGTGAGGTCTAGAGTTCGATCTCCTGTAAGGAGTGGGTTTTTTTCTGTCGGAGGGTAAATTAAAAAACTCACCCTGTGCATGACGTGGTGAGCATGCGGCCTTTATCACACAGCTATTCAATCCCCTCCCTGCAACGCCTGAACTGGTAAAATGCAGTATTGACAGTTTTTTTTTTTTTTTGAAACAGATAAAAGGCAGTGTGGCGCATGAGAGGCATGGTCGATTTCTAACCTCTGGTCTCACAATCGTGAGGTCACGAATTCCATCCACGGTAAGGACTGAAGTTTTTTCTGTCGGAGTGTTTATTCCCCCCCCCCCCCTAAAAAAATCTTTAACATAACATCATAAGCATGAGATCTTTATTACCCACGCCACTTGAAACCTCCGTGCAACCCGCTAATGGGGAAAATGTTGTAGTGCCAATTTTTAAAATAATTTTATTTTAAAATAATTTTTACAGATACTAGGCAATAACAGCAGCACAACTGTAACTCAAGCTCACCGAAACATGCAACAGTAAAATGATGTGTTGCTAATCACTGGTAACACACATAATATCACATACAAATCTAATGTTTTATATGTTTTTTCATACATGTTTGTTTTGTACTGTGGCATATGCAATCGTTGTTAAAATGTTCAGATTGTTTTCATTAGGAATTTGAAATTTGAAAAACAATTTGAAAAACTTTCACAGACATAATTGAGGTAACTTACAGGTTAAATATTATTTTTTTTTGACGTTAGAATGACATTAGTGCATGGACACAAGTCTAGTCAGCTGCCTTCGAACTGAAAAAATACAACGTCCATCTCCTGTTAGGAGTGTGTGAGTGCTTTTTTTTGGAGGGGGGTGTGTGTGTTGGGGGGGGGTGTGGAGAGGAAGTGACAATAAAATGAATGTTGGTAACATATCTTAATCAGATGTTTTCAACAACCCAGCGGTTTTTTTTTTTTTTGCTGTAGTTATTTTCTAGACAATATAACTACGTTCAGTACTTTACCATTGTTTTCTGAACGGTTCGAATAGACAAGTGCCTTTGGCTAGATTCGAATCCGGTACATTGGCCATCATAGACGCGCTCTCTACCACGAGACAGCAGAGTCGGGGTGTGTTATATACGTATATAGTAAGTAAAATTAGTATGATACAATGCTGCAAATACATAACACACACACAGAGATGCACGCACGCACACATGTATATATATATATGTGTGTGTGTGTGTGTATGTGTGTGTGTGTGTGTATGTGCGTGTGTGTGTATATAATGTTGACATTGATGTTGAACACCCTGTTGTTGGATAAACTCGACAATGTTGAACACGCTATTTTTGGTTGTAGTCGACAACGATGTCGAACACGCTATCGCTTACAGATCTGAGAAATCACTCCTCGCCACTTGCAAAAACCATTTTCTTCTTCTTCTTTCGTTCACTTGAAACATGTCTATATCTGTAATTCTGTCTCCATAATAAAACTCACTGTCTTTTGTAGTTCATACAGTGTCCCATAGAGTTTTGATTCCAGTGTTGTTTCCTCTGGCCAATATTTCTGCCTCAGCGTTTCATGCTCAGAACACTCTTGAAGTATATGTTTGGCACTCTGTGCTGCCTGTCCACATGTACACATGGCCGTGTTGCCAATCTTGAACTTTGTATACATGTGACTGCGGAGTCGGTTGTGTCCTGTATTTGAGACGTAGAATTATAACTTGTTCTGGTCTGTTCATAATATGATAGTCATCTTGTGTTGGTGTTTGTGGCTTTCTTATTGACTTGATCATCTGTTTTTTCTGATGGTAGGTGATTGGTATATCTGGTTGGTCTTCGGCAGCACCTTCCTTAGCCATTTCGTCTGCTTTTTCATTTCCTGGTATTCCACAGTGAGAGGGTATCCACTGCATGGTTACCCTATACTGGTAAGACAATTCGCTAAGTAGTTTTTTCAAGTCTGTTAGTTTTTCAGACTGGAGAGCTAGAAGCACTGACCTTGCATCTGTCAGGAATACCACAGGCTGTAGGTCAGAGTTGGAGTTCAGCAGTTTTTTAGCTGCCACACTAATTGCCTGGATTTCTGCATCATAATTATTGCAGAATTTTCCTGTCGGTGTTCTGATTGTATCTCTAGGCTTGTGTGGATATTCTATATATACACCTGCACCTCCATTCCTCACGGCATTCTGTGCTGACCCATCTGTGTATACTCTGACCCATATATCTTGTGGATATTCCTCATCCAGGAAACTGAGGGTGACTGTCCTTCGCTGCACACTGTTCTGTTCGTCCTCGCTTAGTATTTCTTTCACATGGGTCTGAATGTATATTGGCATTCCATGCCTTTCACTGCACGGGGTTTGTTCTGGTACAGGCCTTAAAGGGCTGTCAACTTCAGGTAGGTCTGTAAGTTGTCTGCTGAGTCGTTTAGCTTGATGGATAAAGCTGCTTCTTTTCAGTCGTCCCATTGCTAGATTTTGGAATCTTTCCTTCATTGGATGACTTGGCATACACTGAAAATTTTCTGCCTGAATTAGTACTTTTGTGTCTCTGCGTTCGCCAAGTGTTTGCATTCTTCCCATTTTCTGCATCTCTGCTATGGGTGTTTATTTCATTGCTCCCAACATTATTCTAAGTGCCTGGTTTTGCACTTTATCTAGATCTTGTAATGTGGTGTTTGATGCAGGACACCATGCTGCTGAACCATATTCCAGGTGAGGTCTTATGCCTTGCTGGTAAACTTTACAGAGTATATTCCCACTGGCTCCCCATGTGGTTCCACTTAGTTTTCTCAGGATAGCTAACTTCCTCCTGGCTTTTGTTGTTGCTTTGTTTATGTGCTGCTTCCATGTCAGTTTATCATCAAAAGTAACTCCGAGGTATGTGGGTTGTTTGTCTTCTTTCAAGAGCTCTCCATCTACTTTGATATGACCAGCTTTTTGTTTTGGTGAGAGGGTAAAAAGTGTAGTGCTGCACTTATCTGTGTTAATGCTGACGCACCATCTATTAGCCCATAAGGTTAGGGCATCGATAGCTCTTTGTATTTGTTTAGTGGCCACTGTCGCGTGTTCTTCTGTGCACCAGATCACCAGGTCGTCAGCATACATTGCCACTTTGATCCCGTGTGGTAGTTCAGCAACTAGGTCATTGATGTAAACCAAGAAAAGTGTGGGCGACAGGACTCCTCCCTGGGGGACTCCATGACGCAGTAGAACTTTCTTGCTCTTGCGACCATCTAATTGTACCCTGGCTCTTCTATTATGCAGGTATGTTTTTACCCATTTGTACATTCTTGAGCTAACCCTGCAATTTCGCAATTTCTTTAGGAGCCCTTCTTTCCAGACCTTATCAAATGCTTTCCTGAGGTCTATCCATGCTGCTAGTACCAGTTTCTTTTCTTTGAAGGCATCCTCAATCTCTTGGGAGAGGTAGGTTGCCTGATCTTCAGTAGAGTAGCACTGTCTGAAACCTGCGTGCTGTGATACCAGAAGGTTTTCACTTTCAAGGTACCACTGCATCCTAAGATTGATAATGCGTTCCATTGTTTTTGCATAGACAGCTTGTGAGGCTGATGGGCCTGTAGTTGGAGACTGTGTTGCCATCTTTTCCTGATTTGAGGAGTGGTATCATTATTGCTTCTCTCCACGCCTGTGGTATATTACCCGTGGACCAGCTTGTGTTAAAGATCTGCAGTAGCTTTGCTCTTGCTGCAATTCCCAGGTTTCTAATCATTTCATTGGACACTCCATCAGCTCCAGGGGACTTTTTCATTTTCAATTTGGATATTGCATGCTCCAGTTCTCTCATTGTGATTGGTGCCTCCATGACTTCAGGTATAGGTTCGCCTTGTCCAATGCTTTGCTGGTTCTCTCGAACCTCCTGTTGTTTGTCTGGGCTGACTTTGATGTTATTGTCTTCTGCAAAGGAATCTGCAAAGTAATCAGCTGCATGTTTACCTGTTAAAATGTCTCTATCTTTATAAAGTGTGATCCTGGTATTTCTCCCTGTACCTTCATCATTTAGTTGTTTTACAAGTTTCCATAATTTCCTAGTATCTCTTTCTAGGTTCAGCGACTCTGTTTTTTCTTTCCAGCTACTCCGTCTGGCTTGTAACTTGGCTCTTTGAAATTTAGCCTTTGTTTGCTGATATTTGTTGTGATGTTCTTGGCTAGGTCTGTTCTCAGCCTGCTGTCTAGATGTTTCCATCTCATTTTGCAGCTTTTCCAGTTCATCATTCCAGTAGGGTTTGTAATTTTTGCGTGCTCCCCTGGGTATGGTTTTACTAGCAGCATGTAGTATACATTTATTAAATTCACTCACTGCTCTATTGATGTCTTTGTCCAAGTTCATTTCCTTAGCTAGAACACTGGTTAAATGCTGGTACATTTTCCAGTCTGCCCTCTTATAGTTCCACCTAGTGAGCGTGCTGTTGTCCTTGGTAAATTCATTGTGGATTTCCAGAAATACTGGTCTGTGGTCACTACCCCCAAGCTGCTTTCCAACGACACGTGTGATGTTCCATTCCAGGCCTGGTGAGTGGAATGCCAGATCTGGTGTAGAGGTGGTGTGCCATGCTCTCGAGTAGAAGGTTGGTGAGTCAGCTGGCTGGTTAATAAGGAAGGAGATTATTTTCATCCTGCCAGCTCTCAAGTTCCTCACCTCTCTTGTCGATATGATCGTAGCCCCAGCTCTGAGAGTGGCTGTTGAAGTCACCACACACCATAAGTCTCTCTTTATCTGGAATTGTGTCTAGTGCCAATGGTTTATCATTTGGGCAGTAGTAGTTCAGGAGATGGAATTCTGCACTATCTGTTTTTAGGTGGAGCATCTGGTATTCTGCCCCCTTCCATATATACTTCCAGCTGACATGCGCTGATATTGTTTTTAACAAGTGTCAGAATTCCACCCTTTCGCCTGTCCTTTCGGTCAGATGGGTAGCACTGGTAGCCTCTGATTTTGAAGGCTATGTCGCTGCTGAGGTGTGTTTCTTGGATACAGCATATATTAACTTGTTCTTCACTGAGGACATTTTCAAGTTCCAATTTTTTGCTGTATCCATCTCTTTTACTGTTGACACCCTCAGCATTCCAGTGCATTATTTTTATTGGTCGTTTAAAGTTTGTTTGGCCAGTAGCTCTATTCCCTTGCCTCCTTGCTCCTCGAGGCAATTGAGAAGGACTTTCAGTAACTGTGGTTGGGCCCTTTCGAGGTATAGGGCCCGGCACCGTCCCTGCCTAAACGTCCGCCACAGGGCAGGCACCATAACTATTTATAGATGTAGACATGTTTCCATTGTGTTTTGTGCGTGGCATCCTGATTATTTGTGCGCCTTTTGGCTGGATGCCTCCGTCTTCAGCACTCTGCTTACTTGGGCAGGACTATGGTCCTGCTCGAATGGGACTGCCCGACCAGTCTTAGTTTCCAGCCCCTGATGGCTGAACTAAGCCCCATCACCACGGCACGGTGCTGGCCTTGATGGGGCAAAAACCATGACCTCCCTAAGGATTTACAAAAGTTGACGTTAACAATACGATTTTTGAGTACCACTTAAATTGCTTAAATTTTAAACATTAAAAAAAAAATAATTCTTAAAAAAAATCATTTTCTTGAGTACGATTTCTGCTAAAATATTAAAGTGGAAGTGGGGGATGTGTGAAAATGTTAACATAATTAAGTAGTGGGCGGGGTCTATGAATTCTTGACAGTTGTTGACAAGACGGGGATAAGATTTTAAAAAATACTGGCAAACAAATTATTTACGTAATTTATGGACCACTGTTAAAGCTTAAAAGAGCCCAAAAGGCGTTGAGGATTGACTTCATTATACTCGGTTTACCTCATATGTACTATTTCCTCTTAACTTAGCCGTACGCCGCCCTCTGAGAGTAACACTTATACCACTCCGTAGCTTCAAGCGATAATATCCGAGGATCTTCGAAAAATCCACTTTAGAAACAAGACTACGTGAGCGGGATCCGAACCCGCGACCTCTTGAGCACAAAGCGAATGAGTTAACCACTATATCAGGGATATACCATAAGTTTCTTGTCTATATACAATATAATAAATATTATTTATGTCAATCATCATCAAGTGCAGTTTCTTCAAAGAAGGTTGAGTTGAACGGACCTCTGACATCGTCAGTCTCTTGCACTGGGGATGCACTCTGCTAGACTTGCATTATGTCGATCTCGTGATGTTTCCCTCCCGCTTGTATCTCTACCTATCTTTTGTTCACCTCCCTTCAATTCTACCTTTCTTCTTCTTCTTCTTCTTCTTCTTCTTCTGCGTTCGTTCTCAAACTTCTGCAGATTAGCAGGATGTAGTCCGGAGAACGGAATGTATTGTGTCATGGTTTACAGCATTGCTGCGATATCTGCGCCTTTCAGCCTGACACATCCGACTTCAGCATGGCTTTGTGTCATTGACCCTATATGGGATGGGACAGCCAACTCCATCCCATAACCTCCTTAGTCGCCTTTTATGACATGCGTCGAAGGTAAACAGTGTTTTTATTTTACTCCCCTTCCGGGTCCCGGCAACACACGGGCGAATTCTACCTTTAAGTAAGATCTTCAACCAATTGTTTTGTCTTTGAATGTATTAAATGCCGAAGACGGATGTTCTGAACCGGTAGGTGCAAAATAACACGGCTCCTTTAGGACACCAGAAACACAATGTACTTCACGCTCCCATCAAAAATCACACGAACTGTCTTGTTCGTTATCTGTGAGAAAACGCAGAAGAAAAAGAAAATGTGTCAAAAAGATCAATTTAATTATTTCTGTTAAATAGTTTTTTCACATTTGTGTTGTCAGAACGTCTTTGTTCGTTTTATTCACTTTTCATGAAGTTCTACTATTATTCGCAGATTATCATTGTTTTTGTTTCTGGGTGTTTAAATCTAGCCCATATTCCTTACTTGAAATATGAAATAATGAGCAAATGATAAATATCATAGGAGATCAATAATGCAAGACATAGAAGGATTTTGAGATCCGTTGTGGTCAACCTTCGTTGCCGAGATTATAACAGACCTGAGCTAATACATTTTCTTGTATCTTCTGAATATCGCGGCTGCCATTTTCTAATTGAAAACGAATTTGAGCAAGTACCTCCTCCACACCTAAGTTTAAAGCTGACAGCTGTCAATCCAACAACCTCTTCCCCTATCTCTCCCTCAAGACAAACTCGACTTCATCTAGTGTTATTTATCGACTTCATCTAGTGATATTTATCGACTTCATCTAGTGTTATTTATCGACTTCATCTAGTGTTATTTATCGACTTCATCTAGTGTTATTTATCGACTTCATCTAGTGTTATTTATCGACTTCATCTAGTGTTATTTATCGACTTCATCTAGTGTTATTTATCGACTTCATCTAGTGTTATTTATCGACTTCATCTAGTGTTATTGTTATAGTTACTGATCACTTTCTGCTAAGAGGACTATAACAAGACACGACCCACTTTCTACAATTATTTTGCAAGGGACAGTCTATGGTAGATGGAGAAGATACGAGTAAAGAAAATCTTGGATTGATACCATCAAAGGATGGTCTGGGCATGATTTTTCTACACACCTTCGAATGGCTGAAGATAGGGGAATTTGGATGGTTTTTCGTTTGTTTGTTAATGTCTCCAGTGTTCACCCCTACGAACCTGAAGATTTATGGGCCTAATTATTATGAGAGCTGTGTCATCTGCAGATCGCAGGCTGTTTATTATTTTCACACTGATCTTCAGTCATGGCATTCTTTCTATATGTTTAAAAATGTTATACGTGTAGATTTTAAATAGGCGTCGTGGTAAAATACATCCTTGTCTTTCTCCCTCTTTTTTTCTATTTGTTATAAGTAGATGTTTTCACACATTATTGATGTAATTTGTTCTCAATACATATTTCTAATCAGTCTGATGTCTTTTCCATCTATTTATATTTCTTGAAGATAATCAATTAATTTTTCATGTGGAACTCTGTCGACGACGTTGATGTAATCTATGAAGCAAATGCAGCTACGTTTTGGACTTCTATGTATCTATATATCACACGTCTACCACCTAAGTCGGATGTGTTGGACCATTGGTGAAAATAAAACGCCGACACTGAGCATTTACGTTCTCCGGATTACATCCTACTGGAAGTCCTACTACACAATTGTCCTGCTACAAGGGAGATCCAAGTGTGAGAACTAGTCTGATACAAATTATAGCTGCACTGGTTCCTTTTGCTATATCTATTCTATATTAATGTATGGCTCAGAAACATGGACACTAAATAAACAATTAGAAGACAGAATTGATGCATTTGAGTTGTGGGTATATAGAAGAATAGGGAGAACATCATGGAAATAGAAGAAAACAAATAAAGAGGTGCTAAAGACACTTAATATGAAGAAAGAACTACTAAGAGAAATAAAGATCAGGCAAGTAAAATATTTTGGACACATTAAAAAGACATGACACCTTATTGAAGACCTTACTTGCGGGTAAAGTCAAAGGGAGGCGAGCAAGAGGTAGGCAGAGATACAAGTGGGAGAGTAACATCACACGATGGACAGGCTACAGTCTAGCAGAGTGCACCACCAAGACAAGAGACAGGGGATGTTGGAGATCCGTTGCAGCCAACCTTCGTTGCGGAGACGGTATTTGATGATGATGATGGTTCCTTTTATTTTCTTACAACCAAACTGTTCTTCACCAACTTTGATGACTTCTATCTTTTTTTAAATTCTGTCATTATTATTTTCAGTAGTATTGTGGTTATGTTGGTCATAAAATTGATTGTTCTATATTCTGCACAATCCACATCCCCAGGATTATTAGGTCGTGGTATGAATACTGATAATTTTAAGAATGTATATATGTCGCCGATTTCATATATGTCCTTTCAAAGCGATGTGATAGTTTCTACACCAAAGTCATGTGTTTTTATTAGGTTAACTGTTATGTTATCTTACCCTGCAGCCTTTCCATATTTTATTGTTTATTAAACCTTATACTTAGGATTTTAGTATTACTGCGCCATTATTATTTTGTATTGATATATTTTTTGTAAACTTTATGTCACACAAAGTAATATAAACGTAATAAATGTACATCGTGAATAAATTCTGACAGAAATCAACCCCAAAAAATATCTTTTCATTCCATCAACCCAATTCACAAATATCACCAACCGTTTACCAATACGTTTGCATGACAGGATCACACATTCTGTCTCTCTGTGTCCATCTATCTCATTCGTTATCCACAAATAACCGTCATCTAGAATTTAATGCTCCATCTTCGCGCGTCAATGTTCACAACAATCGACCAGATTTAGCAGACGGAACAAGAGCGGATAATTGCTGACTTCAGATTCATCACAATGTCCTATCTGTAGTTGCTACATCACATTCTGGTCAAATATGCACTATCTTTACAGTACAATGTGTTTTGAAAAAATGTCTTGTAAAGCTGATCTAGAAATCCTTTCGAAATATTCCTGTAAATTTCTATGTCTATGTATAGAGATGTTATGTTTACTAAACTATAAATAAAGACATACGTGAAACGTAATCTTAATTTGCAGACAAACATATTATATTCTGGAAGAGTTTGTCTTGAGGGAGAGATGGTGGTAGGGGATGTTGAATGTATATTACTGTCAGCCTTTAAATTTCGGTGCGGAGGAGGTACATGCTCATATTTGTTTTCAATTACAAAACGGTAGCAGCCATATTTAAAAAAATAGCAAGAAAATGTATTAGCTCAAGTCTGTTATCATCTCGGCAACGAAAGTTGACCACAGCGGATCTCAAAATCTTTCTGTCTCTTACATTATTGGTATCATCATCATTTTCCTCTTGTGCCAAGGGTGTCACATAGGGCAGATGCCTTAGCTCTCCATGCATGTCGATCAACAGCCCGTTGTTCCAGATTGTTCATTTTCATACCAGCTGTTGTGATTTATTTTTCGATAGTTCATTTCAGTGTTGTTTTGGGTCTTCTCCTTTTTGTTACATAAACAACGGATGTTTTACGATAACAATTTGTTAGATCGTCGATCAACGTATCCTCTTTGGTTAAGAGGAACTAAAATACGTCCATATTGTCCAACGGAACCGGAAAACAGTTTTAATACATTTGAAATGTTGGTAATAAATCAGATAGTAATGCAAATTAAGATAAACAGGTTACTGGGAATACCTAACTATGAACAAATTAAGATTAAAAGGTATATAAGAAATATGCAATAAACAAAACATTACAATTCTACGTTGCGGACTTATTGGGACCTTTTTCAAGAAACACAAAAGAACTACTAAAAACACAAAATCGTAAATATATTAACAAAACATTAACAGACATCATCATTGAGATATGAATATTAAATCAAGTAAACTTAGCCCTTTTTTGTAACGCTAAGGTGTATACCTGAAAAATGCGAGACCCTTGGAAATATATATATATATATATATATATATATATATATAAATATATATATATATATATATATAATATATATATATATATATATATATATATATATATATATATATATATATGTATATATATATATCCAGTCATAACAACTTTAAATATCTCTCCAATCATAACAACCGTAAATATCTCTCCAATTGCAACAACTGTAAATATCTCCACAATTGTAACAAATATTGCTTT
The DNA here is from genome assembly GCA_034231615.1 of Meghimatium bilineatum. Classification (NCBI taxonomy): domain Eukaryota; kingdom Metazoa; phylum Mollusca; class Gastropoda; order Stylommatophora; family Philomycidae; genus Meghimatium; species Meghimatium bilineatum. Next base: position 26,618,154 of record CM067322.1, read on the forward strand.
AAGACAAAGTTTGACGTTTTCCGAAAAATATTTCTGTTCAGATAAGTAGGTCACATGCCAATAACAGACGTAACTGAAACATTTGCTCAAACATTGTCGTCCCTGTTGTCATCTACCCTTGTCAAAAAAAGGTTTTAATTTAGGATGATCATGTTCTAATGATGGATATGTCTCGAACTCTCCTGTTAAGCAAGCGCTATCTTGTATACAGCTTCTATCAAATATTATGTAAAGAGAACCGTTGATTAAATAAAGGGAGGTAACATTCATTGACAAGTTGTCATCTGATATTGCAACAGGAACCCGTGAAAGTATGTACATTTTTTTGTTTTTTAAATAACTTATAAAGGGAAGAGAGTAGAGCAGTGATTAAAGAATTTATCGTGACCTTCGTTAAATAGTCGGAGTGCTACCTAATTTTACGTCACTGCGTAATGCCAATCCGAAATTTTCCGTGATTTTCATTGGCTGGCGACAAAAATATGATTAAATGCCCAATGAAAATCATGGGAAACGTCGGTTTGGTCTTTCGTAATGATGCACCATTGCCAGTTATAACGATCATCACCACCTTATGGTCACAAGAGCAACATTATTTTTCTGGGAAGTCAGGATATTTTTGCTGAGGAGTCAGATGTTTGCTGAGAAGTCAGGAAATAGCTGGAGAGTCAGGCGATGTTAGCTGTGGAGTCAGTAGATGTTTGCCAGTAAAGTCAGAAGATGTTAGCTGAGAAGCCTGGAAGTAGTTGCTGAGAAGTCAGGAGATGTTTCCTGAGAAGTAAGGAGATGTTTACTGAGAAGTCAGCAGATGTTTACTGAGAACTCAGGAGATGTTTGCTGAGAACTCAGGAGATGTTTGCTGAGAATTCAGATGTTTGCTGAGAAGTCAAGAGATGTTTACTGAGATGTCAGTAGATGTTTGCTGAGAACTCATGAGATGTTTCCTTACTGATTCTTTGAGTATGCTTCAAAAGATTCAGTAGGGCTCTCTACGCCGTGTATGTGGCTGGAGTCAATTATAAGGTCTGTGCTGAACAATGTTAAATTGTGTACCTGGAAACGTGGATGTTAGGGGAAACACCTGCTTAGACAGACTTATAAACGTTGCCACAATGACTAGCGGTAGTTCAATTGACGTGCTGATATTTTGAATGCAATCAATGAGTTCGACCAGTTGAATGATATAGAGTGTATTTATTTTTTCGTGTCTATTGCTAGAATAAAGGACCTGGGAGCGAAGTGTGTTGTTGCAAGAAACACGCCGCACATAAAAATCATAAACAAAGTTATCAACCAACACAGAACCAAAAGTGTTGTCCAAGCATGCAGGTTATGCCGACAGACAGCCCGAGTTTCGGCCGTGTTTTCCCTGATTTTGGCGTCAATGAAGAAGCTTTTCATTGAGGATTTACAGATGTCTTTATACCTCATCATTTGTCTACGGTGAGCTAGCTGGCCTTCAGTCAGTTCCCCGAACAACACTTGTTTTTGAATGCGGTAGTTTGACAAGGAGCAAAAGCGAGATAAAAACACAGGTAAAGACATTGACAAGGAGCACAAACGAGATAAAAAAAAACAAAGGTAACGCCATTGACAAGGAGCAAAAACGAGATAAAAACAAAGGTAAAGCCATTAACAAGGGGCAAAAACGAGATAAAAACAAAGGTAAAGCCATTGACAAGGGGCAAAAACGAGATAAAAACAAAGGTAAAGCCATTGACAAGGAGCGAAAACGAGATAGAACAAGGGTAAAGCCATTGACAAGGAGCAAAAACGAAATAGAACAAGGATAAAGCCATTGACAAGGAGCAAAAACGAAATAGAACAAGGATAAAGCAATTGACAAGGAGCAAAAACGAAATAGAACAAGGATAAAGCCATTGACAAGGAGCAAAAACGAAATAGAACAAGGATAAAGCCATTGACAAGGAGCAAAAACGAGACAGAACAAGGGTAAAGGCACATATACACAATTCCATGGATTCATCCGCTTATTGTTCCTACCAGTCTCTCTCTCTCTCTCTCTCTCTCTCTGTGTGTGTGTGTGTGTGTGTGTGTGTGTGTACGCGCGCGCGCGCGCCGACTCCTATAAAAAATAAAGATTGTCTATTGTATTACTATATTTCCCTCTTGGCAAAAGGGATTTGATACAACAAAAAAGTGAACGAAACAGGGCCGTAGATACGTCAGTAAGGAATGAGGGAGGGGGATGGTAGCTAAAAAAAACCAGTCTTTTGCCTATTTTTATAGCAATTATCTCTTTTGCAATACATTTTTTATTTTTTATTGCAATTATCTTTCTCAGTGGATTTATAGTGAATTTTTATTGCAATTATCTCTTTTCTAAATATTTTTGATTATTTGTTGTAATGATCTCTTCCTCAATAGATTTTTGATGATCTTTTTATCGCAATTATCACTTTTTCAGTAGACTTTTGATGACCTTTGTGCTGAAAATCGTTAAAGGTTTACCCACCTTATGACTACGCTCATAGTATTAACAGTCATATGCCTATCTACGTGATGGAAACGGTCATAGTATTAACAGTCATATGCCTATCTACGTGATGGAAACGGTCATAGTATTAACAGTCATATGCCTATCTACGTGATGGAAACGGGAAGACATTTGGAAGAAGAAAAAAAAAAGACAAAAATACATTTAATAGAAAAATATACATTTGATACATTTTCTCCCTCTCTTCTTGGTAGAGTTGACAGGCATGAAGAATGTGTTCTGCAGTCTCTGGGCTCAGTCCACAGTTCAACGGGTCTGGCTTGCGAATCTTCAGCTTTCGGAGCATGTGACTTCTCCGCCTGTTGTGGCAGTTCGTAGTCTGATTATGATGGTTTGTTCATTTCGTGATATTTGAGGGTATGAGTCATTTGGTTCTGCAGCTGTGTGCATCAGCCACTGTTTCTTATATTCTGCTTTTAACATGGTCTTACATTCATAGCATGTGTTATCACTTTCTATTTGTTTTAGTGATCCCCCTCTCCTTGTCAGAAGATAGTTGTTTTTTTTTCATTTCCAAGTATGCCACAGTGACCAGTACTGTTTCTTTGGTAGTAATGCTGATATGTCGTAAGCATGCCAGAAGTTCATTCATTCCCATATTCTTTGGATCGTTCACTGCCTTCAATACTGACTTTGCATAAATTAGACTGCATATCTGTTGTGACAAGGCAAGCAATTTATGAACATTTTGGCTGCTTCTATTATTGCTTCCATTTCTGCTTTGAAATTTATGGATTATGAGTATGCATTTTCTATTTCTTTTCCATCCAATGTTACTAGATATATTCCCACTCTTTTATCTAATACAGATTCTTTCGCTGATCCATCTGTATATGCACGTGTCCATATACGTTCAACAAATCTTATATAGTTACTTTCAACAAATCTTACACAGTACTTTCAACAAATCTTATAAACAGTTACTTTCAACAAATTTTATATAGTTAACTTCAACAAGTCTTGTACAATTACTTTCAACAAATCGTACACATTTACTTTCAATAAATCGTATAAGTTTACTTTCAACAAATCTTATATATAATTACCTTCAACAAATCTTATACAATTACTTTCAACAAATCTTATATAGTTGCTTTCAACAAATTTTACACAACTACTTTCAACAAATCTTATACAGTTACTTTTCAGAAATCGTGTATACTACTTTCAACAAATCTTATATACAGTTTTTTTTTAAAATATCGTATACAGTTACTTTCAACAAATCGTATACAACGTTTTTCAACATTTTTTATACACCTACCTTCAACCAATGTTCCGCTTTCAACCAAAGTTTTTTTAATCGTACTATTTAACCAATATTATACTATTCGCCGCCTGTTTATGTTATATGTTGTATATTTATGTTATTTGTTTGAACAGTACATTCCTAGCTTTCATTCAACAGTTACCAGTTTCTGTTCTATTGAAATATCAATCATTCTAACTTAACATCAGTTAATGTTGTTGCTCTCTGATTATTCAAAGTCTGTTCCCAACGCGCTAGCGAGCTTAACAAAATCCCTGTGGGAATTATTAGCCAGATCAGGGTCCAGATATTGACTTCAGTGCTTGCCCTATGACCGATGACTTGATAAGCTGGCAAAGTGTTTAAGCAGCATTGATGTTGTCAAGATCTGAGAAATTACTGGTGCAGTCCTGTGATTGAGCTTATATCTTTCCGTTGACGAAATCCGTGTGTTTCTCGATGCATCTATAAGTAAAGCTAGTCATTGTTGACATAAATACGCCTTTTGTTACAGAAGTGTTTAGTATCTTCATTGTTGCAATAGTTGTATCGAAAAACATCAGCATTTCTTTATTGTGATTGGAGAATCGGTCGACCATTATTTATTAAATTATTTTTAAATCATCACCAGCATCAACCGCGCTGAGTGACGTAGGCAATCAATGATTCCACAACATTCTTCTTCTTCTTCTTCAGCGTTCATTCTCAAACTCCTGCTGGATCTCTCCTGTAGCAGTACTACTAGATCTCCAGCAGGATGCAGTCCAGAGAATGGAAATGCGTTGTGTCGCCGTTTTATTTGCGCCAATGGCCAGACACATCCGTCTTCGGCGGACCACAACATTCTACCATCAGTAAGTGTATCAGTTCCACTACTGACTCTCTTCCGTTCCATGATGTCCAGCTAGTCACACCCTTCTCTCTTTGACGCCTTCTGCTTCTTTTCTCCTACATTTTACCGGTTTTACATTGTATTTCCAAAACCTCTTGTCATGATGTGGCCAATAAATGTGGATTGGTTTCTTTTTCTGAAGTTGATAAGTAACTTTCTGTGGGTGTTTGTTTATCTATTTCCCTCAGTATCTCTTCACTAATTTATCTATTTCCCTCAGTATCTCTTCACTAGTTTATCTATTTCCCTCAGTATCTCTTCACTAGTTTATCTATTTCCCTCAGTATCTCTTCACTAGTTTATCTATTTCCCTCAGTATCTCTTCACTAGTTTATCTATTTCCCTCAGTATCTCTTCACTAGTTTATGTATTTCCCTCAGTATCTCTTCACTAGTTTATCTATTTCCCTCAGTATCTCTTCACTAGTTTATCTATTTCCCTCAGTTATCTCTTCACTAGTTTATCTTTTTCCCTGAGTATCTCTTCACTAGTTTATCAATTTCCCTCAGTATCTCTTCACTAGTTTATCTATTTCCCTCAGTATCTCTTCACTAGTTTATCTATTTCCCTCAGTATCTCTTCGTTAGATTTGCTAGATGTCTATGGTATTCTCATTACTCTTCTAAAAACCACATCACCGCGACCTCTTGCTTCCTATTTCTTTGTTTATTTATTGTCCATGATTAGTTTCCATATGCCATTAGTACGTACACATTATTACTATGTTACATTACATTAGTACTATGTAAAACTATTTTCCTATGTACCTTACTTGTATTAATAAGTTAACATGTTGATCTGAAAGATTGTACTGAAAGTATATAAATGTGATAGTATTCTGAAACACGTTACTTCCAAGATTCTAAGTAAATACATGTTCTCCATTTCGAAAATGGAACAATATTCCGAAACCGTACACTAATTTCAGAATGAGACCCCAAAAAATTGACAATAGATGTGTTTTTTGGTGTGTTTTTTTAAAAACCAGAGTGTAAAATGTTTTTATGGGATGTGCGCTAGTGACCTCCCAGTCAATAACCTTATTTTAAAACAGTAATTTAACTATAATTTGTTACAATAATACAACATTGCAGTCAAGGTCGGACGAGACCTAGGTCATGACCGTCTGCATTAGAAGACTTCTGCACATAATTAATTAGGCCTTCATTCGTTACTAGTTTTAATTATTGTCGAGTTTTCCATTGGTCACTATTTATATACTTGGAGTCACATGTCAAAAATAGCCAAGGCGACTCCAAGTATGTAAGTAGTGACCAACCGAAATAACGACAAGAATATCAAAAAAAGTAGCGAATCAAGTCCTAATTAATTCTGTGCAGAGGTTTTCTTTACCGTTGATGGTCATGGATAGGGCCCCTAAGTAATTGACAGAGTCGGACACCATTTTTGTTAATTTACGAAAAAAGGTTGTCCTGTTTTGTCTACACAATATGTACCATTTCGCTTAGTGGCTGGGTCCACTTCGAGGTTGGAGCCCTTAGATTGCTGCCTGGTTTGTCTAGAAAGAAGTTCGCCAATGCTTATAGTAAGATTACCATGGTAACAAATCGTAACAAAATTAACATCGAAAACCTAAAAAGTAAACATAATTGCTGATATATTTAAGGCTACTTTGTGTGTGTGTGGGGGGGGCGTTTCTCAATCTCCTTGAATATGATTTTAGCATATTAACAAACAACATGAATAGTGCACTTCTAGCTAAAGCAACAACAACTGTAAGTCAAAAATACAGCGCACCATATTTGGACAACCGATGACTTAATGAAGCTATGTAATGCTCGGAGTGAACTCCAAAAAAAAAGTAAAGAAACAAAATCCTGTAGCAGCGTAGCAGTATAGCTAATTAAATAAATATATCAGGAAGAAGATGAAACAAGCCAAAGAGAACTGGATTTCTGAACAATGGGAGCCCGTCAATAAGGATATGAGTCAAGGTAACCCCCCCCCCCCCCCCAAAAAAAAACAGCGTTTGCCACTTTGTAAAAGTTAACACACCACACCGACAAAGAACAACTATCATTGAAGATAACAACGGGGTGTTGCTCTAAGAAAAAAGAGACACAATGAAATGATGGACGGAATGTTGCAACTATTTACAAACATGTGAAATTGTCCCAGACTCTCAGATATTTTGTTTAATAACATCAGCGAATTGGGAAATGAAGAAATATTAAGTGATACGGTGTCAAAGGCCCTATTATCGTTGAATTAAAAATAAATCACAAGGGGTTGGTAATATTCCAGTGGAACTCCTAAAACATGCAGAAAAGGAATTAATCACTGTTATAGCAGCCATGTTAGAAAATATGGACTAGAAAAACATGGTCTAGAAAATGTGCACAGTCGTTAGTAATACCGCTTCCTAAGAAAGGCAACCTCAAACTGTGCAAGAATTATAGAACTAATAGCATAATCACCCATTCTAGCAAGGTGATGGTAAAGATCATTTTTAACAGATTACAAGCTAAATCAGAGAATTGTTAGCAGAATGACAGGCTGGTTTCTGTAAAAATAAAAGTACCACATAACATATTTTTAACCGCAAAATATTGATATAAAAGCACTTACAACATCGAGATGTTTTGAATCACAATTTCATTGATTTCACAAAAGCATTTTTATCTTGCGGGACACCAAGGTATGTGACAGATACTGAGACATAACTTCGACATAAATATCATAAAAGTTATTGAAGTGATGTATAAAAATGCAAGCAGTGCTGTTTTCACACATAATGACATTGGTGAATTTTTCAAGACGGATATGAGTGCGTCAAGTATAAAATATTTCCCAAGTATTTTATAACATGTATCTTGAATTTATAATGCAGGAGTCATTACAAGTTCTCCAGACATCAATGACTATTGGCGGTAGACCACTTTGTAACTTGCGTTATGTCATAATGTCAATACCCATAATTCGTCATGGTCGTGTTGATGCCACACAGGATTCATGAGCACAAAAAAGCATTCTAAAAAATTCTATCCTCAGCCATTCGGAGGAGTGTAGAAAAATCATGCCCAGACCACTCCTTGATGTTGTCAATATAGGTTTTTCTTCCTCCACTTCTCCTTCTTCTACCCTCGACCGTCTCTTTCAAAAGAATTTTAGAAAACTAGTCGTGTCTCGTTGCACGTACAAACCAAACAAGTTACGTCGTTTCCCCACTGACAAAAGTGGTTCTCTATAACCACTTTTTGCAAGTTTGTAGAAAAGCTACACTGGAGTATCCATCTCTTGGTTAGTTCCGAATCTTCTTCTTTTTCATCGTTCATTCTCAAACTCCTGTTGGATCTCTCTTGCAGGAGATTTTCAAATGCCTACTATACTTCCAGCAGGATTTAGTCCAGAGATTTGGAAACGCGTTGTGTCGTCGTAAGGAATTGGGTGGGGGGAGGGGGGGGGGGAGACAAAGCAATTTGTAAAAATCTTTGACCTATTTTTTTAGATACTATTTCTTTTTTTTTAATTGCAATTATCTTTTTTTTTTAAATTGCAATTATTTCTTTCTTTTAAATTGTAATTTTCTCTTTTTTTTTATTGTAATTTTCTCTATTTCTGTAGATATTTATGACCTTTTTGCAGAAATCGTAAAAGGGGGAGAGGGTGGGGTGGGGGCGGGGTCTTTACCCAACTTGGGACTGTGCTTCTAGTATTAAAAGTTTTATACCTATCTAGTCAGAAGACACTTGAAAGAACAAAAGAGAATTCACATGTTCCGAAATATGAAGATTGGCGAGACAGACCTGTGCAACTGTGGACTGAACCCAGAGACTGCAGAACACATTTTTCATGCCTGTCAACTCTACTAAGAAGAGAGGGAGAAAATATGGCTTCAAGACGGCACTACTTCCAGACTTCAGGGGTTCCATGAATGACCTAAAACGAATCACATATTTTATTGAAGCTATTGACTCTGTAACCTGGTATCTGACTGAAGAACGATGAAGAAGAAGGAACAAAATACCAAAAAAAAATTTTAAAAAGACAAAAATACATTTAAGAAAAAAACTGACATTTGATAGAACAAAAAGAGGATACACAATAGCTTTGGGTCAAAAGCCATGAGCCTATGTGCCGCTGGATCAGCAACCAAACAACTAACCAATCAACAAAAAAAGAGTACAAAAAAGAAGCACTTGATATGTGAAATATAACGTTTATACTAAACACATAACATGAAACATCACTCTTAATATTTTCGGTTGAAGTAAAATAATTTCGTATAAATTGTTGTGTTAAAATTTCAAAAATCAATAACAAAAATAATGTTTCAATATTTTTTACTTTCAGTAAATTAAAAACACATCTCCATTATTACCTACATCTACATAGGAAACGAACGCACTTTGGGCCTTTACATAGGGCCTTTGACACTGTATCACTTAATATTTCTTCATTTCCCAATTCTCTGATGTTATTAAACAAAATGTTCTTTCTACATTTATCTACATAAAAAAAATATAACTCTCATTATTTCTATTCTTGTACGACCTTAGTTTTATACTTCTTGTGAAGATTGAATTTGAACAATGTTTTATTACTTTCTATGTAACTATGAACATGTTGAGAAGACATGTCTCTGAAGTTATATTACACAAATAAAAGAACGCATTCGATAAATTGTTTCTCTCCTTTGTTCACAGAGTACATAAAGGAGAGAATGTCTCTTCACATTTGCGTTGTGATGAGAGAAAGTAAAGTAGAAAACAACTTTCAACTATTCTTAATGACAGTCAATACTTTTTAGAGCTTTCAAAATATTGTCCATTTTTTATTTGTTCTTTTTCTCGTGCGTTAGTTCTCAAACTCCTGCAGATCAGGAGTGTCATGGTTTACAGTTTTGCTGCGATATCCGCGCATTTTGGTCTGACACATCTGACTTCAGATAGCTGGAATAGTGAATTTGTTTATTTCTTGAAAAATATTTCGTTGACGAAATACATTGATGGCGATGGTGTTCTCCTTTCTATAAGATTCTGCAAGCATGACTGCTGTTTGATTGCCAGTGTAGTGTTCACCTCTATCGTCCAGTGTATGTTGCTAAGAGTTGCTATCATTACTTATCTGCTTGGTTAGTTTCCACATTTATCTTCCTTCATTTTCAAAGTTTAATTTATTTTTTTTCATTTTTTTCTCCTCCAGTTTCTTGTATCCATATTTTTCTTTAGTGAATTTCGCTCTGGTCTCTTGTAGTGTGGCGTAGTTCTGTTTGGATGGATGCGTCTCTGTCATATTTTGTTTCAGTCAATTCTTTCTGCACTTTTTGGAGTATGTTAATCGAATATTTACATGATTTTTCCTCTTTCCTCTTAGTATTGTCTCTTTAGCTGCCTTAAGTATTCCTCTATTAAACCCACTGATAATTGTGTTGATATCCTCGCCTGATACTTGTGTCTCTTGTGAGTAAATGTTCTCTGTGTTTATATGGTTAGTTGATCTTGTAATTATTGTTATGTTTACTTGTATGATGACTGGGGGATGATGACTGACACCAATTGTTCACAATATTAGTCTTTTCATCATAACAACCAGTTCTGGGGTGCAAAATGTCAGATCTGTGTGTGGAGGTGCTATGACATCCTGAGTAGAAATTCGGTTGTTCTTTTGGATTATTGAGGAGGATTGGTTTGTGGTCACTTTGCCATCTTTCTATCGCTTCTCCCTTTCTGTATAAATTATTGCTCACCCAGCTTTGAGAGTAGATGCCTGGTAAAGTCTCCCACTGCCAGGAAGTGTTTGTTGGGGATGTTAATACTGGTCATGTTTAACGGGTTGTCATTTGGGCAGTAAAAGTTTAATATGTGGAGTTCCAGTTTGTTTGTTCTTTATGTGAATTATCTGCATTCATCTGAGTGTGTTTGGTTTCTCTGCCATAGATGTTATTTTTGACCAGTTTTAGTATGTCATCTTTCTTCCGATCTTTCCTGTCAACACTAAAACATTTGTACACAGGTATCTTGAAGATTATTTTTTATTTGAGTCATGTGTGGATTCCCTGTAGAGGTATCTTGAAGATTATTTTTTCATTGAGTCATTGGTGGAATCCCTGTAGATTTCTCGCGCAATGTTTTTTCTTGTTCTGTTTGTTGCTGTTAACTACATATGCATTCCAGTACAAGGTATTTACATGGGTTGTTGTCCTGTCTCGTTCGTCAGTCGCTTTCCTCTTCTGTCTCCTGGCTCCACAAGGTAGACTAGAGGGACCTCCATTATCTGTATGAGGATTATGTCGAGGTTCAGAATCTGACAATGCTCTTGTCTGGATTTGGGGAGGGGTGGGGAGTAATTCACAAGGTCAACACCATCAATAGTTTGAGAATTTTGTGTGAACACATATTAACTAATAGGGATCCATGATACCACGACTGCTGTGTATCTTTCGGCTTGGTATTTCTGACTTCAGTACCTGTTTCTTTCTAAATGTAGGGGATGGTCCGATCAATATTAGTTTTCAACCTCTATCGGTTGGACTAAGTCATATATCCACTTCAAGGAGTTGGCCTGGATGAAGACTATGGTTGAGACTCCGGATTATATTATATAGTCTGTGTATGTTTTGGGGTTTCCGCTTTGCCGTACAGCTTCTCTTCGAAGCTGTTTGAGGTAGACCATGTCTATGTCATCGGGTGTATATACCGGGGACAGTCTTGTAAGATATGTCCCTTCATCATATTTGCCAGGTCACAATGATAAAAGCCAGTTGTGCACAAAGGTCATTCTGAATTTTGTGTACAGGAGATATTTCATTTTGTTGTGACCGGTTCTGGGGAGAAGTTAAATAACCTTGTCTCTTTTGAATAGGTGACAATACCTGTCATCTGGTTTATATTTGTGGTGATCTTTTTGTAGTTGCCTTTGATGATTGTCCTCACTTTGGCCAGTCTTTTGTCAGTTTTCGTAATATTTTAAGAATGTAACTAAATTCAAACGTACCACAATATTGTTAGAAATAATTTGTGATCGCTTTTATTAAAACTTTTTTGTAGTCTGGTAATATTTATACGAAAAATGTAAATAACAGTGCGGAAAGTGAAAAACCTGGATTTTTTTGCATATTTTAAAAACCCGGCAGGACAGAAGTTTCAAGATTGAGCCAATATGCTTCTCACATGTGTTCATACTGGGGTAGTGCTGTAGAATGTGTACAGGTATTTTCATCTGTTCCACTAATGCAAATTGGTACAGCAGACAGTCTAATCCTATCAATATGCTTGTTCAGTCTGTTGTGTCATGTCTTAAGACAATGTATAGTAACCTGTCACTGCTGGTCTAGATAGATATCATAATTTTTTTTCGAGTTCCAAATTCTACTTTGATTTAGATCTTTTTGACTTTTCTCTGCCATTAGTAGCCGTTTCACATCAACAGAGGAATAACTACGCCAGAATGTACGCTGACTATAACCTGAGGCTTTTCTTACAGGCAAAATTCCGCCATCATTCTTCTTTTACAGATCTAAACATTGTTTGTCGTTTGTTCTGTTGTTCCCTACTCATGGATGAAATGCATGTTTTGTCTCATTTCTTACGCCTCTTTTCTGTCGTAATTTCCAAAGGGATAAAGACATACAGGCCAGCTGATATTGCAACTGTTCCCTTTCGTGGAAGACTCCTATATGGCGTGGAATATCAGTTATTCTATCACTTCTGATAGATCAACAACAAGAAGACGAATAATGAATTAGTTGGCTCAAAAGTATCTACTATACTCCTGGGGGAGATCAAGTCAACAATAGAATACATCCAGAAACAACAAGTTAAATGGTACGGCCACATAACCAGACAGAAAGAGCAAAGTATTATCCAAAAAACACTTAACAAACGATACGAAAACAGTCGACCTATTGGACGCCCTCGTAAAAGGTGGATAGATAGTGTATTAGAGACACTCGGAAATATAACAGCAGAAGAGTCAAATAGAAGGGCAAAAGACCGTACACTCACTCTCCCTCAACACCGAAAGGTACATGAGGACAGAAAGAAGAAGAAGATAATGTTGGGAGAACGTGACGATCCTAGGATACTGCTGCAAAGCAATATCTCCGCTCCCTTCGAGGACAATACATGCATAAACACACTAACACAACCATGTCTTTGGGACAACGCATCAGAAAGTATGTGAGTTGTTAAGAGTTACCGGCTCATAGCTAAAGGATTACTTCATAATAATAGTAGTAATAATAATAATAATAATAATAATAACAATAACAATAATAATAATAATAGTCATCATAATAATAATCATCCTCACAATAATCATAATCATCATTATCAACACAATCATTATCAGTACAATCATCATCGCAATCATCATCATTATCATCACAATCATCATCATCAGCATGATAGAGCTTATTGAACATAACAAACCAGACATACATGCTAATTCTATTTGACGACCAGCAGATAATTGATGAAATAATGAACAGATTGAAGATATTTGCATGATATGACAAATATTACTAGTGCAAATAACTCTTCAGTAAATAATAATTACAGCGAACTCTATGTCACCTGAGGGAGGTTCGCCACTGAGAGAACTCATTAAATATAAATGATCATTCAATAAGTGTGTTATCTGGCCTAGAATGCGTGCAGGCAAGCAAGGAAATCCAAACTGGTAGAAACTGCAAGATCGGTATCTGTACATGCTTTGAGAAGTCAGTTCTCACTACTGTTAATACAGTAATGTGTTCTCAATCATGTATTTATTTCATACAAAATAAACCGTAAATACCATATTGCACTATCACAGGGGTTCTCAATATGTAATCCATAACACTTAGTAGGTCCATGAAATGAATGTCAACGATCACCCTTATCTGGATTTAAAATATTGTTTTAGTTAATTTACTCAATCTCTAATTAAACAAGATCTGGAGTAAGACAAGGATGCGTACTTTCACCCCTACTTTTCAACATATACATGGACAGAATAATAAAAGAAGCTCATATCAACAAAGAGGAAAACATTGCAAATAAACCTGATGAAGAACTTAATAATGAAATCAATGAACTATTATTTGTTGATAATCAAAGTTTAATATACAAAGATGAGGAAACTTTGCAAAAGCACATCAATGCATTGCTGTTAGCATGTCAGAAGTACAACATGAAAATTAATGTACAAAAAATATAAGTTATGAAAATTAGCAAGTCTTCAACACCAATGAATATAACAATAGATAACACCAAAGTGAAACAAGCCAAATAATTTAAATATCTAGGCAGCATTTTTTCTGAAGATGGAAGACTAGACAGAGAAATAGAAACAAGCTGCCAGAAAACAAACACAGTGACTTACTAACTTTCACCATTACTTCTTCATCCAAAGATCAAGATGAAAATTAAAAAACAAATAATATCTACAATTGTTATACCAACACTGTGCTACCAATGTCAAACATGGTCTTTAACAGCTTCGCAGCATAGAAAAATTGTCACATGTGAAATGAAGTGTCTAAGGAAAGCTGCAATGGTTGCCAAACTAGATAAAATAAGAAATGAAGAAATTAGGGAAAGAGTTGGTATAATATCATGTATCGAACATATTGAGAGACAGCAAGTAAAATGGTTCGGTCACCTTATGAGAATGAAGCCAAACCAAATACCAATAAGAGCATATAATACAAGAATATCCGGGCGTACTGCCAAAGGTAGACAAAGAAAACGATGGATAGAAAACATTAAGATAACCTTGAACAAACATGGACTAAATGCAACCTCGGCGACACATCTGGCCTTGAAACGATAACTTAAGATACCACCCCTACGCTTAACGGCAAGTGTGAATGCGATCAACAATCATTCACCTGGGAATAGACAATAGACAATAGACAATAGACAATTGTGCTTACAATAATGAGTATATATATATATATATATATATATATATATATATATATATATATATATATATATATATATATATATATATATATATATATATAAACATTTATCATCATCATCAAGTGTCGTCTCCGAACGAATGTTGGCAGCAACAGACCTCCAACATTCCCTGTCTCTTGTTTTTTGGTGCACTCTGTAAGACTGTAACATGCCCATCTTGTGATGTTACTCTCCCAGTTGTATCTCTGCTACCTCTGGCTCGCCTACCTTCGACTTTACCCTCAAGTAAGGTTTCAACAAAGTGTCAAGAGTTTGTGTTTACATATGGAGTTTCTGGACTCTGAAACGGTTTAAATGACTATTGACATGTCCTGTTCGAAACTGAAAGATAAGGGATTGAAATGGTCCTTAAAACATGCACGAGAGCTCACACTTGGATGCGTCATTGAAATAGGATCAGATATACATGTAATCGCAACTCTCTCTTTGACATGTCAGGGTCTAATATGCATGTAATGACAGCTCTCTCTTGGACATGTCAGGGTCTAATATGCATGCAATGACAGCTCTCTCTTGGACATGCCAGGGTCTAAAATACATGCAATGACAGCTCTCTCTCTTAGACATGTCAGGGTCTAATATGCATGTAATGACAGCTCTCTCTCTTAGACATGTCAGGGTCTAATATGCATGCAATGACAGCTCTCTCTTAGACATGTCAGGGTCTAATATGCATGCAATGACAGCTCTCTCTTGCATATGTCCTGGTCTAATATGCATGCAATTATAGCTCTCTCTTGCACATGTCAGGATCTAATATGTTCATGGAATGACAACTCACACTTTAATACGACGTCATTGAAGTGGAAACTGATATACCTGCAGTGACAACTTTTCCATTGGAAGCCAGAAAGGAAACGTTAATAAAAAATGCATACTAACACACAATGGATAATCAAATGAAGTATAAATTGTCTACCATCTTAAAAATGCAACTCATCTCGACATTTACAACACTGAGTAAGATTCTATAGATATCTTCAAACTCTAGAATGTGTGCATTGACGTTCCAGACTGTAGAATTTGTTCATTTACTTTTTAATCTGTAGAATGTCTTCATTACCTTTCCAGAATATAGAATGTGTTCATTAATTTCCAAACTGTAGAATGTGTTCATTAACTTTCCAAACTATATAATGTTCTTATTAGCCTTCCAGACTGCAGAAAATGTTCATTAACTTTCCAGATTGTAGACTATGTTGATGAACTTTCTAGACTGTAGAAAGTGTCCATTAACTTTCCAAACTGTAAGATGTGTCCATAAATTTTGCACATTGTAGAATGTGTTCACATACCGTAGGCTCCTTTTTTTCTTATTGTTTTTCTGTTAGTTTGTTACTGAACGTCGACTTGTTGTTTATTTTATTTGCTTGAGAACCCTAGGAATTGCGAGCGATTAGTTCTTACTTTCTATGTGCAGTGGAGTTGTGTTTCTGAGCTTTCTTTCATACCCAGGAAATTTCAGCTTTCGGCTTAGTGCAATGCCTATTGAAGGAGCTTTCTACTCAGAACGTCGATTTAAAGAACTGTCATTCCTACAGAAATTTGTTTACAGAACACTCAAAAGGTCATCTCATCTATTTTTGGTCAGTATTTTTCTTAGAATAGTACATTGTCAAGGACAGTGACACATGGTATACAGTGCTATATGTGGTTTATGGTCGACCTCACCCATTTTTTTTCCTGGTAGCAATATTTATGACAAAAGCTAGTCTCCAGTTTAGAAATATCTTATTTCACCTAGATAAAAACTGGGCCATCAAATTGTACTTTTAGTTAATTATACAGTAAAGATGGTTCGTCGGTACTCATTCTTCTAAAGTGACACATTTGACTTTTCAGCGATCACTTTGTATTTACTTTGTGTCGACAGTCAAAGAAAATCACCAGAAATGTCAAATATTTTACGTTAGAAGAATTTATAATAATTTAGCCCACAAGTCTTGTATAGTCGACGGTGACGAACAAAGGAATACCGTGGCGCGAGTAGATAATGGCGAACGATCTGAGGCTGACCTCTACCCACAAAATAAATTTGTATAACATAAGAGTGTTACACATTTTCAAACAAAATAAGCTTCTACTTGGAAACGATTGCTTGCACCAAGCAATTTACCTACATACTTCCCCAGAATAATTTTTCTGTGTATACCAAACAACGTCATTTATCTTTGCTAATCCACCTTTTCCATTGCTTTTTATTGGCTGGCAAATCTATGTATACGCCAATATCTATCAGTCTCATCAGCCAAGATAAGAGATGCAGCATGCATCATGTGACGTATTCTTTCCAGGATATAGTCTTCCGTATGAATCTGAAAACCTTGCGGTTTCTGGCAAGTTCTGTGCCGGTTTATTCCCTGCCTCCTCTATCGACATCTGCATACATTCCTGAATATCTCTTGTCCAGCGACGTCTTGGTCGATCTTTGCCTTGAATGTCTTCTAACACCATACTCCAACAACACTCTTTTCATGTCATAGTACCCCTTCACATGGCCGAAAAGAACCAAATTTCCTTCTAAATGTGGTGTGTAAAAGCCAGCCTTTGTGGATGTTGATTTTGCTTTGCACGTCTTGGTTGGTCTTCCTTGCTGTCCATGGTATTCTCAGTACTCTTCTATAATGCTTCATTTCGTAAGCCTCTATTCTCTTGGCTGTATTTTTATTTAGTGTCCATGTTTCACAGCCGTAGCTCGCCAATGGGAACACACATATACGTAGCGAACATAACTTAGTTCCCGTGATTGTACCGTGTCACAGTTTTTTTTTCAGTTTTAATTTGGACATCACTATTGCTGCTCGCTTCCTGATCTCGACTGAGCGATCTGAATGCGTTTTTTTTAAGAATAATTTTCCTCCTTCAGAGCATGGATTCTGGACTTTCTTGAGTGCTATAATAAAAAGTATTTCGATTATGGAATGTGTTCATTGTTGTGATACGTTATCTTTCATATTATAAAAAGGTAATATTGAACTAGGAAATAGCGCCAACGCAATAATATGCATTGGGTTACGGAAATTACCAGTAATAAAAAGAGTCAACCTTGCCGACAAGGAACGAGGTTGGCCAGTTTCCAGAACTGTATTGCTAGTATTAATTATATACTGCAGTTGTTTGTGCTTTACGGACATTTGCATACTTGTATGTGGCCTTTACTTGGGTGCTGACACATTGATACAATTTATTAGGCATGTGGTTCTAGACCTGACTAGAAATAAGCACTTGGGTTATTATTTTAAGAGCATTGTTAATCGGCAGTCATGATTTTTGTTTGAGAATTGGCAGGCCGTTGAATTTGAACATGTGGGTCGGATCCGCCCCCCGGATCGTAGATTTTCGACCTGATATATTCCCTGATCTATATAATTCAGAATTTTGTGAGAAAAAATATATTTCTATGCAAACATTGAGATTTATTTAAAGTTTGCCTTAAAAATAAGAAAACTTTTTTCGAAGTGGTGAATTGTGTTACGTGTATGTGTGTTTGGTAATGTGGAGGGTAAACAATACATATGTATGTGTACTTGTGCGTACATGTTTGTCTATTTGTGTTTCTATGTTCTTGATTCTTGATTAGAAACTGACCTCACAGCACGTGGGGCATTCCTATAGGTGCTACGACATCTGTTCCAGCAGCCATTCGACTTGATGGTGTTTCGAGTCTAATACCGTCGAAACAGAGGTCGACATCAGGGCACAACTCTGGCCCTTGCAGAAGGTTTCTTTGTTGCTCCGCCCACCAACGCCGTGCCCGTAACTAGCTCAAGCACAATGTCAGAACAACATGGTAACTGTTATCGAAGGTTACGACTACGGGATCTATGTATGTATGTTTGTATGTATGTATGTATGTATGTATGTATGTATGTATGTATGTATGTATGTATGTATGTATGTATGTATGTATGTATGTATGTATGTATGTATGTATGTATGTATGTATGTATGTATGTATGTATGTATGTATGTATGTATGTATGTATGTATGTATGTATGTATGTATGTATGTATGTATGTATGTATATATGTATACAGATGGGCAAAGAGTTTCTTCTGAGATTATCGAAAACAATTCGCTTTTTAAGGCGTTTGTATGATGTAGAATTTTCTGTCGTCAAAGAAGTGGTCCAGCTTCTATTCTTCTTCTTCTGCTTCTTCTTCTGTGTCCGCTCTCAATATTGTGCAGATTTGCAGGATGTAGTACGAAGAACGGAATGCATTGTGTCATGGTTTACATCTTGGCTGTGATATATGCGCCTTTCAGTCTGACGTATCTGATTTAAGTGAGACTTCTAGATCACCTTGATCTTATGTGGGATAGGACAGCTAATCTGACCCCAAAACATTCTTAACCGCCTCTTACGACACGCTTGGCAGATAACAGTATAACGGTTTCTTTAATTGCGTAGTATTTGTATATGGCGTCTGATGCTAAACTAACAATTTGGTGTCCACTGCCCCACAAGTGGATGATTTTCTGCGTTCCTAAGAGCGGCATCCGAGGCATACGCTCTGAGCGCCCACTCGCTATGCCACTGATGAAATAATTAGGCATGACAACCATAATTAATGATGGTTATAATTAATGATGGTTATAATTAATGATGGTTATATTAGTTGTAATACATCATCGTATGATCGAGTGTGAATATTTTTATGAAGAAATAATGAGACAGTGATGGTTATGTTAGTTGTGATACAACATTGTGTCATCGAGTGTGAACAGTTATATGGTGAAGGTGCTGAAAGACCAACATAAATGGTGCGTTCATGATGACATTCGTACCAAATATATGTCTATATATTTTTTTTTTCATTGAAATTTTTTTCAGTGAAGAATAATTAGTAAAATAAAGTAAATTTTTAACCCAGATAATGTATTAATGCCGTAGGGGTGTGAGATGTTAGCTATCTCATATTTAAATGGCTCTGCTATATGAGAGCGGTAGCCGTCTCCTCTCCCTCGCAGTCTTTACTTCATGTTGGCGTTGCACGTTTTGTGCAATATGATTTTTGCAAATATTTCTTTCATTAATAATTTTCTTCGTGTTCTGTGTTTTTAGTCTCATACTCCTACATATTAGCAGGATGTAGTGCGCAGAACGGAATGCGTTGTGACATGGTTTATAGTTTGTCTGTCATAGCTGTGTATTTCGGCCTGACACATCCTACTTCAGTATGGCTTTCGGGTAACTTGACCTTTATGAGATAGGACAGCTAACTCCGCCCCCCCCCCCTCTTTCGAAAATTTCTTAGTCACTTCTTACGATGTGCATGGCATGTAATAACATTGATATTCTGTGGTCCCATTTCGGGTATTGGCAAGACACAGGAAATTAATACATATTATTATTTTGATCTTGCTTTCATTCTTAAATTCCTGCAGATTGGCGGGATGTAGTATAATGCACCGGAATGTGCAGCATCATGATTTATAGCTTGGCAGCGACGAACATCCCTTTCGGTCAGCACATTTTCATCATGGCTCCTGTATAAATTTGACCCTCATGGATCGGGACAGCTACCCCCACAACAACAAAAAAACTTCTTGGCTTATCTCTTATTATATGCATGGAAGGTCAAAGTATTGCTATTTTTCACTTACTTTTCACCTCCCAGTAACAAACTAGTTGACACTTCGTAAACTGAAGTGGTACGGGCACTTGATGAAACATTCCTTCTTGACAAAAAAAAATGTTCTTCAAGGTACGGTAGAAGGTATAAGAAGACATGGTGGGTAGAATAAGACATAGTTGGATAATATCGAGGACTGAAAAAGGTGTGAAGATTCCAAATTCATCAGGATACTAGAGGACAGAGATGCGTGGAGATCATTCTTCACTAAATTTCTCAATGTAACACCCCTACGACAATGACGGGTTATAGGTTTTACTATTATTATTATTATTATTATTATTATTATTATTATTATTATTATTATTATTATATTATTATTTCCGACATATTTCTGAGGACATCCAACAAAAAACCGGCATCACCCCAATCTTAGAATACATCAAGAGACAACAGATTAAATGGTTTGCACACATCAGTAGACTACCATCAGACAGCATACCACAGCTAGCTATGGTACACAGATACAGAGAAGGCATACCTTGAGGCCGACCACGAAAACGATGGACCACCGAAATAACAGAGGCGACAAATTCCACAATATACGCAGCACACAAGAGTGCCGTCTTCAGAAAACTCTTCTACCCCTGACGCTGAAAGGCAACAAAGGGTTTCAGCGAATAGATAGATTATTATTATTATTATTAGTAGTAGTAGTAGTAGTAGTAGTAGTAGTAGTAGTAATAGTAGTAGTAGTAGTAGTAACAAACGGGCAAAAATCACATTATATATATATATATAAAACCTCGGTACCTTTTTTGGTCATCTTAAAACTCGTTTTTGTCTCAGTGAAACAATACCATACTATTTAATGATTAACAAACGGGAATTATTAGTTTCCGTTGACTGACAAGTGGGCCTAACAGTTTCACTTGAATGTCACTTGGGTCGAGAGACTCCACAAACCTTTCAAATGGGGTTCCAATCAATTAAATGGGTAATAAACCATGATCTAGAATCGAGCAGAACTTGTAGATCCGATTACGCTATGGGAAGGAAAAAACAATAAGCAAAAACACACAAATGAAGCTAATTCTGTATGCTTGTAAATCACTACGACAAGGCTTACTCGGTCGCTACGGAGCATGCAGATATTCGTTTGTAGATTGGTAGTTATTAACTGTTCCCAGAGCCTGACACAAAGAGCCACGTATCGGAAATCGATAATAGTCCTGTCTAATTACCTGATTCTCAAAATGTGAGTAAACGTATGGCCAAAACACGCAGCATCACACGAAAATTCAATGAAGAGTGTTTATTATTTTTGTTTTACTCTGCGCTAGATCTAGTTTAATTACGTAATTTCTCTTTGTGATTTTCTATCATTCCTGCTTGCTGTGTGAGATGTGCAGAAATTTTGCTGTATTTTGAACCTTACGGTTTAAGTAAATCCGATTTCAGAATGATCTGTTGTCTATATTCTCTTCTCTGTACCATGACGCATGACAGCCTGTAACTGGTGTATTGGGCTGCAGTTGTGTATGAACGCTGTACACATCTTCATCTGTAATCGTTCTTCGGCATCTGCAGATTAGCAGAACGTAGTTCGAAGAAATAAATGTACTGTCATGGTTTACAGCTTTGCTGCAATGTCTGCGACTTTTGGCCTTATACACTAGACTTCAGCATAGTTTCCGGCTCTCTTTGACCTGTGAGACGGGACAGACAACTCCACAAATAAACCTCCTCAGCCGTCTCACGCGACGTGCATGATAGGTCATAGTGTTCCTATTCGTTGCCACCTTACGGGATACCGACAACCCACGGACAACTACAACACAAATATTTCATGTTCACTTCGTGTGTCCCTCAAGAAACTTGTCCTGATCAGAGTAACATATATATATAGAATGTCTTCTCAGTTGTGTGGAGCATGTGCTTCAAATTATATTAATAGCACCACAAGTAATCATTGAGTATATGTTAAAAATCTTCTTCTTCTTCGGCGTTAATTCTCAAACTCCCGCTGGATCTCTCTTACAGCAGGAAAATGGTCCAACTAGATTTCCAGCAGTATGTAATCCAGAAAATGGAAATGCGTTGTGTCGCCGTTTTATTTGCGCCAATGACCCGATACATCTGTCTTCTGTGGAATGTTAGAAATTAAGTCCATCATCACAATCTCTATTAACATGGAATGGAACTCAACTCACTTATGCGGCCAAAAGATGATGATATCCACTGACTTGGAAAAAAAGGTACAAACAATCAATTTTAGATTGAGAACAGGCCAGACCCGATTCAAACAACACATGTAAGGAAGTTTGGAGTTAGTGACACCGGTGTCTACCCGTGTGGACGCTCCAGAAAACGCTGAATATATTTTACAGAGCTGCCAGTGTACCACAAGAAAAAAACTATGGTCAACTGAGACAGCTCTGAAAGAACAAGCTCTAAGGATCTGTCTAGGAGGCTAATGGCCACAACACAGTTGATTGATGAAACCTATATCAGCATCTTTTTTTTCTGCGTTCGTTCTTAAACTCCTGCAGATTATCAGGACGTAGTCCGGAGAACGGAATGCGTTGTATCATGGTTTACAGCATCGCTGCGATATCTGCGCCTTTCGGCCTGACACATCCGGTTTCAGCATGGCTTTGGGTCGCTGACCCTATATGGGATGGGACAGCCAACTCCATCCCATAACCTCCTTAGTTGCCTTTTACGACATGCGTGGAAGGTAAACAGTGTTGCTATTCTTTGCTCCCCTTTCGGGTCCCGGCAACACACGGGCGATATCAGCATCTGACTTCGGATAGAGGGATTGAGGAAGAAGACTTAAGTGCTTTTTTGTCTTTTGTCTATCCCCGGGTGGTGTTTTCGTAGCTTCCACAATTGCCGTTGAGCGTAGGGTTTTGTGAAGGAGATATAGTCTACGTTCCATAGCCAGATGCGCTGCTCTGGTTGAGATGTGGTCATGTTTATTCAAGATGGTCTTGATCTTGTCTATCCATCTTTTCCTTGGTCTGCCCTTGGCTCTATGTCCTGACTCCATCTTGCTAAATGTACTCATGGGAAGTTGTTCGTTCATCGTCATAAGATGTCCAACCCATTTATCTGTTGTTTCTCTACATATTCAGTGTATGATGTTATACATGTTATCGTTACGAATGTACGGGGGGTCTTTGTTACCTCTAATATTTCATGGTAGTGTGTCCTTATATAACCTAATTGGACTTTGTCCGCTGGTTGATAGGGGCACGCCTCTCCAAAAGAGAGGTAAACTAATTAACTATCTACCTACCTAACTGTTATCGTTCTGATATTCTCAATGCGCATTTTGTCGAGTCTGGTAACTCCAATAGCCTTTCTTAGACATTTCATTTCGCAAGACTCGATCTTGCTCTTATGTGTATATGTCAGTTGCCAAGTCTGGCTTTGGTAGCATAGTGTTGGTATAAAAATGATCTTAACCATTTGTTAGTAGAGGTTTAGGCAACGAAATATGAGACCATTTTTCTCAATCTGGTAACCGCCGGTCTAATGGGTAGTACAAACATAAGATTAGCGCCACAGGGAGAAATACCACAGACATGTTTGTTAAATAAATACTATAATTGGTAGATTGTTATGTCTAAGTCTCGAACAAATCTACATACCGCTAAGGATAGAATAGAGAAAACATGAACATTTTGTCTTGTCGCCAGAGTTCCTATACAACTGCTTTAATGTTTGAGGTAACTAATAGTTAGCACGACCGAGGACGTTCTGAAAACAGAAACCGAAATTAAAATTAAATTTTAGTGTAACATTTAATTTTTGTAAAAGATCATGCACAAAATGTATTATAAAAAACGTGTCATGCACAATAAATATTTTTTTAAATGTCATTCAGAGAATGCACTTTGAAGAAAAGGTAACAGAAAGGGAAAGTATAGTGGACAGGCGTTATACAGAAAAAGAATAATGGACAAGTGTTATAAAGAGAAAGTCTAGTGGGCAAGTGTTCACGAGAAAGTATAGTGGGCAAGTGTTTAAGAGAAAGTATAGTGGGCAAGTTTTCATGAGAAATTATAGCGGACAAGTGTTAAAGAGAAAGTATAGCGGACAAGTGTTAAAGAGAAAGTATAGCGGACAAGTGTTAAAGAGAAAGTATAGCGGACAAGTGTTAAATAGAAAGTATAGCGGACAAGTGTTAAAGAGAAAGTATAGCGGACAAGTGTTAAAGAGAAAGTATAGCGGACAAGTGTTAAATAGAAAGTATAGCGGACAAGTGTTAAAGAGAAAGTATAGCGGACAAGTGTTAAAGAGAAAGTATAGTGAATAAGTGTTCATAAGAAAGTATAGTGGAACAGTGTTCTAGAGACAGAATAGTGGGCACGTATTGTAAAGAGAAAGTGTAGTGCACAAGTGTTATAAAGAGAGATGATACTCAACAAGTATTGTGAAAAAGAAATATAAAAAAGTATCATGCAATTATTATACCATGAAGAAAACACAGCATATGTGCTGTCAAGAAAGTATCTTTAAGAGAAGGTGGCAAAAACAAAAAATACCTTGAAGAGAAAATGGCTCAAACAGAGCATATCACAAAGATATAATGACAAACAGTGAAAGTTTCATGAAGATAAAATAGCACATTGAGAAAATATCGTGAATAAAAATGATACAAGGAGAAAGTATCATTACGGGAATAAAAATAAAAAAACACAAATTAAAAAATTCTTGAAAAGAAAAAGGCACGAAGAGAAATTTTGTGCAGAGAAAATGACACGAATAGAAAGTAGTACGAAAAGAAAATGACACAAAGAGAAAGTATCACTAAGAGAAAATGGTACAAAGATAAAGTATCCCGGAAAGAAAATAGCAAAAGAAAGTGACAGCGAGAAACAATCACGAAGAGAAAATGACACCATAAAGACAAGGCACCATAAAGGGAGAGCATCACATACACAAAATTGTTATAAGGAGAAAATATAATAAAGAGACAGTATTGTCATATCCAGTGTATTTGTATTTGTATCTTTTTTATTGTATGTATACAAGGGGAATTCAGAAAGTACTGCACCATATTGATTTTCTCGACTCAATAGTTGTTTATTAAAAGTATGAAATGAATATACAATATAAATGGATCCAATATCCCAAAATGAATAGTGAGTACCTTCGGGGACTTGCAACATTTCTGTGTTGGTGGTTCTGGCAGCACGAGCTATCAAACAGATCGCGTCAACGCTTCCTGATTCACTGATTCTCTAAACCAGGGGTGGGCAAACTACGGCCCACGGGCCGCATGCGGCCCGCCATTTGATATTTTGCGGCCCTCAAACACATTTTTAAATGCACGAACATTGTTAAAATATTTGCAAAACCTTTTATCCATATTAGAAAATGTACTGTAATAGTGTAAGTCTGTTAGAAATGTAATTTATTTCAGAAGTTATCTACATTATGTAAAACTACCTTTCCTTACAATAAAAATATTTAATTGATTACTTACCGAGAATTTTAAACAAAAACATACATAATATTATATGCGGCCCTCCAATAGCTTTACAATTTTCAATGCGGCCCTCTGCACAAAAAGTTTGCCCCCCCCCCTGCTCTAAACCAACCGACTGCCTGTACTCAAATCGACTGCAAAACTTCTCATAAACATTACATAGACATTTGGGGATGTTTCCAATAGTTTCCTATGCGACAAGAAATTGAATCATAATTCACTGCTTGTAACGCAAATTGCTGGAAGGCTCCGTTTCAATAGTTTAGTGCAAACGTATTATTTGACAGATTGCGGTGTAATTTGGTGGACGTAATCAGCACATGACATATTTGAAGTATACTTCTGTCTTCATTATTAGCTGAGAAAATCAATATGGTGCATTACTTTCTGAATGACCGTGTTAAATATGTAGATTTATTGATCCATTTAGCCAACACATGGACTTTGTTGCAAAATCTTAGAATAGGAGAACAAACCGAAGCATTTATTGCATGTGTAACCGTGGACTGGATTATGGTTGATTGTGTTCACTTCCAACACATTCAATTCTCCAGTAGAGCAGCTGAGGTGTCGTACACGTTATGTGTGGGTAGACGGGGATTGGGAAGACATATAAAGTAAGGATATGCACATGAACTGTTGCTATTACTTTCTTTGACACCTGTCGGTGCTCCGTCTGTGTGCAAAACTCAAGGGGGCGTCCATAAATTACGTCAACAATGCTATGCCAATTTGTCTTCTCCCCTCCCCCCCCCCCTTTTTCTCTTGTCGAGAATTGTCAAGAATCTCACTGCTTAACTATGTAAAAAAAATATAAAATAATTTGTAGCAGTAAAGTACGAAAAAGCTACGTATTTGATTTCATATTTTTAGAAAAATATTTTCACATTCAAACGGTGTTATTGGTATACAAGAAACAATGTTATTGACGTTAACTTTTGTCATTTCTTTTTTCTTCAGTATAAATTCCCTAACAGATATTATGTACACTCATCTTCATTAGTTTTGTGTCCAATGTTCTTCCATCTAAATGTTTGTGGGGTTTTTTTTTAACTGTTTCAATATAAGTGTTCTCCTGCCCAAACTTCGATTCTAGTTTTTGAAACCATATTAACGCTAAATTCAATTTTAGAAAAATATTATAGCACATAAGGGTAGCCTTGGCTATACAGATGTTAATTCTGGATGGTTTGGTTAAATGAAAGTACTTCTCATGGTGAAGCCCCATGCTTTCAATCGTGGACGTTATTACACTTAGGTTACATTCGAATTCTTTTCATAAAATTTACATTAGAAAACCGTTAGACAATTATGCGAAAAAGCTACTGAATATGGCATAAAGTTAAACATCATCTTTTTCGATCAAGAAAAAGCGTTCGTCAGAATAAAGAGACATAATATGTGAAACGCTAGAAATAAACGGAATCAAGGGACAACTACTACACAATATCCAATAGGCCTACAAAAAAAGTCAAAGCAATGTGCGAACAACAGATGGAGTATCAGAACCATTTACAGCAATAACAAAGAGTCAGGCAGGAATGTGTGCTGTCGCATATTTTATTCAACTTCTACATAGACAGAATTATAAAATAAACACAAAAGGAGATATATAATAAAACAACAGATAATGAACAATTTAACAAGGAACTCAATAAACAGCTTTTCGTTGACGATCAAAGCATCATATATGATGACGAAGAAAAACTACAAACTCACATCAATTCACTATCAAGAATAAGCAATAAATACAACAAGCGGATTCATACACAAAAGACAGAAACTATACAAATAACGATATCAACAGACCATTTAAACATCCAAATAGAAAACACAAAAATAAAATAAGTCGAAGAGTTAAAATACATGGGAATTAGATTCACAGAAGATGGACAACTCGATATAGAAATAGAAACGATATCAAAAGGCAAATGCTGTGACATACCAGTTGTCACCTATGATATTGCATCCAAAAATCAACATGGAAGTAAAGAAACAAACGATTAAGAGCATCTTTATAACAACCCTATGTTACCAATGCCAGACTTGGCAACTGACATCTACACATAAGAGAAAGATCGATACTTGCGAAATGAATTGTCTAATGAAGGCCTTTGGAGTCACCAGACTCGACAAAATGCGCAGTGAGTACAACAGAAAGATAATAGGTATAACATCATGCATCGAATATATAGAGAAACAACAGATACAATGGTGTGGACATCTTATGAGGATGAATGATCAACTATTCATAAGAGTTTGTAGCAAGATGGAATCAGGATACAGAGCCAAGGGCAGACCTAGAAAAGATGAATAGACAACATCAACATCATCCTGAACAAGCATGACTGCACCTCAACCAGAGCAACACTCCTGGCTCTGGAACGCAGACTACATCTTCACAAAACCCTACGCTCAACTGCAAGTGTGAAAGTTACGACAGCCCCACCACCACCTGGTGATAGATAATAGACAATAGAGATGTGTTAGCCATATACAAATAGTTGAAGTCGAGGTTCTGG
This sequence comes from Meghimatium bilineatum, assembly GCA_034231615.1. Classification (NCBI taxonomy): domain Eukaryota; kingdom Metazoa; phylum Mollusca; class Gastropoda; order Stylommatophora; family Philomycidae; genus Meghimatium; species Meghimatium bilineatum. The sequence continues at coordinate 26,646,347 of CM067322.1, forward strand.
TAATCCAGTCACGATCTCCAAAGACACGTTCATTCTGAGTGTTCCGATGTTGGATAATTCATTGCAAGGGAGGTGATACAACGTAACAATTGTATCGATATGCGACAGAGTAATGTTTCTTGTCTATCATAAGTAACAAGTGACAAACGTAAACGAAAAATTTTGCCATTTTGAATTTGATAACTTCATCTGTCAATCTCTGATAATATGGCTGGGTTACTTGTACCTCCTGAAGGATATAAGAACACTACGAATGTATTGCATATAAATATGGTTTCATGTGTGAATCAAAAGCTTCAACTAAATCATAAATCATAACTTTTTCGATTTCAAACTTCAACTGCTTAAATTTGATCACTGACAAAGTTAGCAATCGACCACAGGCTGCCAGCAGTGTCGCAACGTTTTTCATGAAAGGAGACATCATTATCATTAAGTGTCGTCTCCGCAAAGAAGGTTCGCTGCAGCAGACCACCATCCCCGGTTTCTTGTCTTGGTGGTTCACTCTGCTAGACTAACCTATCAATCTTGCAATGTTACTCTTCCACTGGCATCTCTCTTTCCCTTTTGATCTCCTCCCATCGACTTTGCCCTCAAGTAAGGTCTTCAACAAGGTGTACAGATTTTTAATTTGTCCAAAAGGAGACAGGACATGATCAAATACTTCCACGTTCAATTATGTCATGAAAAGCGACAGTGATGACGCTACTCGACCTCACCATCATCATCAAACACATAACCTTTCAGGGTCATAGGGGTGCCACTATGGAAACATCAGCTCAAAAATTCTGCCACGCATCCATATTCTCAGTTCCTTGTTTAAGTGTGGATAATCATAATGCTATACAGTTATTAATATTATCCATTCATGCTTTTTTCTCTCCTCTTCTTCTTTTGTTTCAACTTCTCCCTGCAGGATAGTATTGGAAAGGGAATCATCTCTCTTCATGTGGTCACATCATACAAATTTGCGAACTTTCGCCACTGCCATGAAATTTTCTTGTTGATCTGCAAAAATATTGATTTTGCTTCTCACGGATATATTGGTTTTATGTTCTGTATAATGGATGCGCAACATTCGTCTGTAACATTTGTTTTTAAAAGCTTGTACTCTCCTCTCCATTTCCGTTGTAATTGTCCAACTCTCAAATCAGTATAAAATAATAGGTCTTACTATTATTAGATATTTACATAGGTGTACCTTCACTGCTGTACTTATTCTATTTTTATAGTGTTTGTTTGTTTGTTTGAAAACCCCAGAAATTGCGAGCAATTAGCTCTTAATTCCTATGCGCAGTGGGGTGATTTTTCTTAGTTTTCTTTCATACCCATGTGACTTTAGCTTTCGGCTTAGTTCAGTGCCTATTGAAGAATCCTTCTACTCCGATGGGTCTATAATTGTATAGACAATACTGCAGGGAACTGTCGAGGGTGGAAGAAGCAGAGGGGGGCAAATAAAGACATGAACAGACATCAAGGAATTGACAGGGCAAGATATTTCCACACTCATCCACATCGCTGAGGATAGAATTCGCTGGAGGACTCTGTGTGCTGAAGCATCCAATGTGGTACCCCTACGACCCTGAAGGGTTATGGATTGATTGATTGATTGATAATTCTATAGATGACATGCTACAAAGCTTCCATAAGAGAACCTCAATATAACGCCATGTCATCTACTAAGGTTTTCTGTTGCATGGGTGGTTTGTCTAGTGGGCCATTAGTGAGACCCACAGACGCAACCGCATGCGTACCTTGCTCTTATATATGCCTATGGTGTTTAATCTGGACATTGCAGTTGAGGCTATTTGTTTGTTTGTTTGTTTTGCGTTCGCTCCATTGTAACCAGCATGGATATCCATGCGGTTTCCGCGGGGAGCGTGTTTACGTTGTGCTACCGTTATGCACCTTATAGGCCTAGCACATCCGATTTCGGCATGCCTTGACAATTCGGGTTGGCTACCCTAGCCTGTGACATCCTCCCTATCTGTCGCCAGGCACGCGTGTGTGTGACTCTTCGCCCAGGCGTTTTTTCTCACGTCTGTCTCGCACGAGGTGTTCTACTGTCTGTTAACTTGTCTCGTGTAATTGGACGTACTGTGCCTGTGCCCATCAGGTACTGAACCGTTTCTCAACCGTGAGCCTGGTTCTTTAGGAGGAAGAACTCACCAGAAGAGTTGGACCCTAGCTCTTTTGCCTTCTTAGCCGAAGTGTCTTTCAACGACATTGTGAACCCCTCGCCCAAGTTCGAGTCTCACACCACGCGCTTGATAGCAAGGCGTTCTTCAGCTGAGCGACCTTGTCACAATAGCGCCTGAGCCCATCATGTACTGAACCCTTTCTCTCTGTAGGTGTGTTTCCGGTTTAGGAACACATGACAGTAGAGTTGGGTCCGGGCTAAATCGTTGTCTCTTTTGTGCCTGATCCCATCGGGTATGGAACCCTTTCTCTCTGCAAGTGTACTTCCGGTATAGGAAAGCTTGACAGTAGAGTTGGGCCAGGAGTGCCATCTTTGTCCCTTTTTGCCTGATCCTATCTGGTATTGCAAACCTTTCTCTTCGCGAAGTTGAGGCTATTGAAAGTCTAGTCTTTATTTCTTTATTAGTTCTTCCATCACTGTTAATTTAAGATCCTATGTATTTACAGCTTCTTCTAGTTTCTGTATGTTTGTTAAATGGGGGATTAAAGCCTCTTGCCGTAGCAGAATTATTTCAACTTAAGAGTCAGCCCGCAGATTATAGTCTCTGTCCTTAGATATTAACGGGAGTCGTGTTGTCATCTTTGTGTAAAAATACTCTCTCTCTCTCTCTCTCTCTCTCTCTCTCTCTCTCTCTGTGACGTATCATTTACGGACCCAAGATGCTAAGCACACCAGAGTACTAGGAACTAGAGACACATAGCTAGTAACTGCGCATCAGGTTCAGCGAACAAAAGCTGATCAAGACTCTATGACACATCTACGCAGTGGGTCTGGAAACAGGAGTACAGTAATGTAGCCTGGCCAAGTTCTATGGATTGAAGAGGGAAGGACAACCCATCCACAAAATAACCGTGCAGAAATCGGAAATGTCGACCGAAAGATGCAGTATTGCAGCAAAGCTGTAAACAGACATAACGCCACAAATGTCCTTTACAGGACGAACGACGAAGAAGAAGAAAGAAGATGTATCCTTTACAGAAATTTTCCTCACTCCAATTCTGCATGCCTCTCGGTTCTGTGCAAGCAGCCCAGCTTATTCCAGTGTCATGTTCAGAAAGTATTCGATGTCATGTGTCCATCGTAGTATTGGCCTGCCTTTTGTTCTGTTTCCTGGAACTTTGTCATCCATGATTAATCATTCTAAACCATTGTTCTTTTTATATGTTCGAAATATGTACGTTTGCGATTTTAAAAAAATAGTTTTGATGAGTTAAGAATAATACTGCTGCTTATTAAATATTGTTATGGGTGTATTGTTTATTGTCTATCCCATGTGAATGATGATTGATCGTATTAACATTTGCCGTTAAGCGTAGGCGTTGGAGCGCTTAAGTTGTCGTTACAATGCAAGATATTTCGTCTTGGTTGCATTAAGTCCACGTTTTATCAAGGCTATCTTGACGATTTTTATCCACCATTTTCTTGGCCTACTTTTGGCCCTATTCCCGGATATTCTTTTATCATATGTTCTTATTGGTATTTGGTTTGGCTTCATTCTCATAAGGTGACCGGACCATCTTACTTGCTGTATTTCAATATGCTCAATACATGATTTTATACCAACTATTTTCCTAATTTCTTCATTCCTTATGTTATTTAGTTTAGTAACTACTGCAGCTTTCCTCAGTTCAGTTCAGATGTAACGATTTTCCTCTGCTGCGAGGCTGTTAAAGACCATGTTTGATATTGATAGCAGAGTGTTGGTATAAAAATTGTAGATGTTTTATATCTTTTGATTTCCAGCTTGATCTTTGGGTGAAGAAGTAATGCTGAAAGTTGGTAGGTCACTGTATTTGTTTCTGACACATTGTTTCTATTTCTCTGTCTAGTATTTCATTTTCGAAAAAAAATGCTGCCTATATATTTAAATTCTTTGACTTGTTTCACTTTGGTGTTATCTATTGTTATACCCATTTGATGTTGCAGACTTGCTAATTTTAATAGCTTCTATTTTTGTGTATGTTATTTTTCATGTTGTAGGTCATACTCCTTGCATGATAATAGCAATGCATTGATTTGGTTAGACCCTATGCAAATTTTTCTCATCTCTGTATATTAGATTTTGATCGCCGGCAAATAGTAGTTCGTGGATTTCATAATTCCACATCACGTTTATTTGCAATGTTGTTCTCTTTGTTGATGTGAACATTTATTATTCTGTACATGTATAGCCTATGTTAAGTATAGATGAAAGCACGCATGTATGGATGTATCGCCTCTGCGAATTATAGGAAATATAGCCTGAACTAAAATGATTTGGGATTAGCCTATTCCGACTACTCAAATAACTTGCTCCACTGATTAACTTGTTGTTTTTAAAAAAAATACTTATTTAAAAATAAAAACATTCTCACATATTGGTGTGTTTTGTTACAGCGTGATATTTAAACTTATCCATGAACGCCGTGAGATGTCGTTGCTGGTAACATGCTGCTTCCGGGCAAAGATTTGTATTAACCATAGGTCGTTGTTCCAGAAAAGTCTTGTGCATTCTCAATTATGAGAGTGTTGCTATTTTCTTTTTAATGCAGTCGAATATTTTATCAGAAACAGCACACCTATATTTAAAGGTCTTTCATACATACAATTTAAGTTAGTTGTCAATAATCATATATATATTAATAATGGCGAAATGGGGCGAGGGTGATCCTAGATGGATCGTCGAAGATCGGCCTGATGCGACTAATGTCAACAATTGGCACTGGTGAGTTTTATTATTCTGTAGGCCCAATAAATTTAGCAAATAGCTCAGACATCAGTAGATCTGTAACAATTTGTCTTGATTCATCAAATATAATTATAGTAGCTGACACAGGGCCGTAGATATTAACAAAGCATAAGGCGAGGGAGTTTTACCCAATTTTTTGTTTAAAAAGTTGATATAAATAATAATATAATGTGATAATTAATTATTAGTAATTTATTAGCCATCGTCATTGGTCATTCATCAGTAAATAATAAATATCACTATTTGACAGGAAATTTGAAGACCTTTTTGTAAAAATTAGCTAAGAGGAGAGTGGGTTTTTTTAAACCAACTTTTTTTGGATCATCATTCAATGAATGATTCATGGTAGAAATTTTGTTCAAATTAGCTAAGGGAGGGGTTTGAACTGAACACATACATGTAACATACATACTATACCTCTCTCATCTACGGGCCTGAGCTTGCATGTATTAATCAGACAAATGTAGGTATTTGTATACTGAACTCAAGTTACCACATTCAATAGGCCCTATAATATAAAGTTATAAATTATTTGAATGAGCCCCTACATTTACAATGATGATATTAATTTATCACATTTTTTTATCTTTGCATCACAGAAGCTTTATGAAAATATCAAACCTACTATTATGTATGTTGATTATCCTCTTCGCACACAAGACATGTACATAAGTTCTCAGATCTCCACTTCAGTAAATCTTTCAGATAACAGCTGATGGTTCCGGTTCTATGTTGGTTCACTGCTCTTTTTGAAATCTTCATCATGTGTTTTCTACCAGCCATGGCCATTCTCACTCCCAATTCGCACATTCTCAATATTGACTCATGCTCATTCATCTCAAAATCCTCTGATCGTGAGGACTCATGAAGAGCAATGAGTATTATAAAGTGTTCACACTCTAAAGCTGGCTGTCCTAACACCTGTACTCTTGAAGCTAATATGTCAGCTCTCATTATCCACCTAAAAATACCCTAGTCCTGCAGATGTGAAACCCCCAGTACCAATGTACATCCATCATGGTGGAACCACCCATTCTTCTGAATCTTGCAGATCCTGTTTAGGTGTTATTTAAAGGGAATGATAGTTAACTCTTAAACATGATCTGCAAGATTCATTGCCCATCTTACCCCTGTAAAAATATTTAAAGGGGAAGATTAGTTTTTTTGTACAGGGGTAAGAAGTACAACTAGGCAGTAAAACGATTTTCTCCAGAAAACTACCAGACATGCAGATACTACTAACTGACTAGGCAGTCAGCTTAGGGTAGCTATGAGGTGAATACCGTCACATTGTGGAATACAGAGACAGGAGATTGGCTGGTTAAGGAGGGAGCTGTTGATGGTCAACCAGATGTTCCAGTAGTGTACCATTAAAAGAAACAGATTATCAAGGCAATTAGAAAGCCAACAACACAAGATGACTACCAAATTATGAACAGACCAGACCAATTTGTCATTTTGCGCCTCAGAACAGGACACCTCCGCAGCCACATGTATACAAAGTTCAAGATGGCAACATGGCCAAGTCTACATGTGGACAGGCTCCTCAGACAGAACATATTCTTCAGGAATATGAAATAGTGAGGCACACTGGCCGAGAGAAACAACAATGGAAGAAAAACTCTGCAGACCTCTGTATGAGTTACAGAACCCAGAAGAAATAAAACTTCACACATGGACATATTCCAGACAAACGAAAGAAGAATATAACATTAGTATGATCACAAATCCCAGACCTCTCACTGTTTTTAAGTGATCTGCATAGATTGTAATGTTTTAGTAGTTTGTGATGTTATCAGCAATTGTAATTTTTTAAGTAGTTTTTGACGTCACTCAGCTGCTTCATTTCTATTAGTTAATGCCACGAATGCGCATTGGAGAAAGGATGATCGTTGATGTTAGGGGTATGGTTAGACCCAACATCTGCCCCCCCCCCCCCCCCTAAACTGAATACATCTGTCTTAAGGAAGACAAGCTGTGTTCTTCCTATTTGTGTATTCTTCCTACAAATCCACCTGTTGTTTGATAAATGTAGCCAGGAAAAAAAATACAAACTGAACACAGTTTCTGTCTCCCTTGAGACTGAGATGTATAGAGTTTGGGGGAGGGGGTGGCGGCGAGCATTGGGGTTTGAAATTGGTCTAACCCTACACCTAACGTCCACAATCATCCCTTCTCCAATATACATTCGTGGCATAATTTAATCTCTGCTAAAATTAGTCATTTTGTTTTTCTGGCAACATGGTCTGCTAGTGACAATTTCCTTGACGACACAAAAATATATACATATACTGCAGGATAACATGTGGAATGAAGCTGCGCATATTAAAATTTGTCCACATTTAAAAAATAGTAGGTAGGCCCTTGATATGTGATCGAACCATAACATGATATTTTTTAAGTCATTCATCATTGTACTAAAATTAATAGGCTCCAAATTGTAAATAACTATCCTTTCTAATATTTTTATATTAGTCAATTTTGCTAACAGTTTGCCCCTTTCTTAATAAACTGATTCATTCTGCTTTACACTTTCTAGGGTGGAGAAGAATGCAACTAATTGGTCCAAAGACAGGCTTAAGGAACTTTTAAAAGATCTTAAGGTGAATCATGAAAAAGGTGAGTTGTAAATGGATTAGTTAGTCATCGGATCATCGTGATTGCGCTACGGACACATCCATAGGTGCTCTGATCTCCACTTGAGTGTATGCACCATTACACAATGACTGACAATTCTAGTTATTTGTTGTTTGACAATCTCCTATGCCCACAGTAACAAACTTTTTTGGCATCGTCGCACTTCAAGACCAGTTCCTTAATTCTGGACATGGTAAAGGATTTGTGACTCATTAATTTCATTTGCCTGTGTTGTTACTCATGAGTTAAAAATATTCACACGATCCATTGCTCTACCACTGGACACAGAATCCCTGCACCTTCAGACTTCTGAACTTTGTCATCTTTAATTTACTTCAGTTTTAAGACAATATCGTACCACTCCCCTGTGCGGATAACTCACTTTGCAACTCATTGATGCATGTCTTTCGATCTCTACCCTGCCTATACACCAAGATGTCAACAGCACACGAGTTGCACCAGTCCCTGTGATCTGTCTACCTGTAATTTGTACTGTTTACACATTAAACAATGCTGGGGACACTGTGACTTCTGTGGTAGTCCAGCGCTTATGACAGTTGGTGACGTTACCCAACTGCCACATTTAAGAACCACATGTTTCTGAAGATGGGCAGCAGTAATCCAGCTGGCAAGATAGGGACTTACATTGAAGTGCAACAACTGAGCCATTAAAACGTCCAAGGACACTGTTGTAAGAATCTTCTAGATCTATTGTAGCCACACATTTCCATTTGTGAATCACATCCTACTCAAAGACAGCTACATTTTATCAGTTCTGCTTGTTAGAATGATACCCACCAAGCATTGAGAGTAACAACTTGTTCATCTTTAGATGGTAATTAGCCTGTATCCCTGCACCTTCGTGTAGCCACACAACCAGTCTTTAATCTTGCCTTTTATCCAACTCTTGTTATCATGGTTGCCAGTTCTTCATCCGTACACCTAAGGTACTCATACTTAATGCCATCTGGCCCTGGTGCTGTTTTTTTTTTTTTACCTTATCAGTGAAGTTTTTATTTCTTCAAATATTTATTAAATAATTGTTATTTCTTTGTCCATTTTCTGGCTCTTGCACATGTCTAACTTTTTTCTTAATTTCTTATGTCCCCAAGTTCCTCTGACAAATTTGTGCAGTGTAAAGTGCAAGCAGAGTTGCTCCCTTTGTTTCATCCATCTTATGCCAGGTGATATCTATGCTCCATCTATAGATATAAAATGCTACATCTGTTCTATATGGCTCAGAAACATGGACACTAAACACACAATTAGAAGACAGAATTGATGCCTTTGAAATATGGGTGTATAGAAGAATATGGAGAAGATCATAGAAAGAGAAGAAAATAAACAAAGAGATTCTATAAACACTTAATATGAAGAAAGAATTCCTAAGAGAAATAAAGATCAGGCAAATATAAAATTTTGGACACATTAAAAGACCTTATTGAAGACCTTACTTGAGGATAAAGTCAAAAGGAAGCGTGCAAGAGGTAGGCAGAGATACAACTGGGAGAGTAATATCACAAGATGGATAGGTTACAGTCTAGCAGAGTGCACCACCAAAACAAGAGACGGAGGTCTGTTGCAGCCAACCTTCGTTTCGGAGGCAGCACTTGATGATGATCTATGCAATAGAAATTGGGAATGCATTTATGTTTTGCTGGGCCATTCATGGATTTATGCAGATGCCAAAACAACTTTAGTGGTATATGAGCTGATGTTAATTCTATTTATTTAAATCGAAATTTTTTAAAATCTGAAAATCCATATGTTTAGAACAGCAGAACATCTTTTGTTGCACAATTTTCAGAAATGTTTTATTTTAAACTATTCATAATTATTTTGAGTTCATTCTCAAACTTCTGCTTAATTGCAGGATGTAGTCTCTGGAAAATAGAGTTTGTATAATTTTTACAGCTCTGCTGTCACCTACAGTGTATAGGCTCTGCTACTGATCTCTGAACAATTTTTAGCTGAACTGTTTCTAGTATCTTTAGGATATTCTCATTGTATAGACATAAAGTGTGTTCAGTTTTCCTAAACTTGATTGTAGTCAGTATTCTGTGTATGTTGTATGTGCTGATATTAACATAAATTGTCAATGTTTTGATAGACATTTTATTTATTGTCTGTACAATCTATGATACTGATTCTATTTATAGGCACATGTGAAATCACAGACATTACTCAAATTGAAGGTGAAGCAAGTGCAAATAACAGAAAAGCGAAATTGATATTTTTTTACGAGTTTGAAATTAAAGGCGATTGGTCAGGTAAGGTTTGTCAATGTCTAATCTTTCTGTATGGTGGTGTATGCTGTGTTCTTATTAGATTTCTTTTCATTATTTCAGGCCTAAGTACTTTCTTGTTTTATGCTCTTTCTCAAACTCTTACTGGTTAGCATGATGTAGTTAGGAGAATGGAATGCATTTTTTCATGGTTTACTGACCGACTGCGATATCTGCACTGTTTCTCCTAACACATCTAACTTTAGCATGTCTTTTGGTCACTTCTGGTCTATGATACGGGATAGCCATCCCTATTCCCAAAACTTTATTGGTCGCCTCTTATGGCAGGCCATAGTGTTTATATACTTTGCACTCTTTTCAGACCATGACAACACAGGATAGACTAAGTACATTAGTCACAGAAAAACTAATGTATGCACTCTTTCAGCCTGACACATTTGTTTTTCATACCCTCAATGCTTGTCACTAAGAACAGCTCTTTGTAACATTTTCACACTACAAACAATTTTAAAGTCCGAGCATATCAGCATTGCTGTCAATAAGTGCACATGTTTAGGACAATAAATGCTTGTAAAACCTTGTGATGATGTGGTCTCTATAGCTGAGATACTTATCTAGCAGAAACTGATAGAGGACATTTTGAAGTATTTATAGATATTTATAGACATTAGTGAGACAGACTACTGACCTGAGACCACAAACTGCAGAACATGACTACTGAACTGAGACCACAAACGGCAGAACATGACTACTGAACTGAGACCACAAACTGCAGAACATGACTACTGAACTGAGACCACAAACTGCAGAACATGACTACTGAACTGAGACCACAAACTGCAGAACATGACTACTGAACTGAGACCACAAACTGCAGAACATGACTACTGAACTGAGACCACAAACAGCAGAACATATCTTTCATATAAGTCTTCTCTACAGAGAAGAGAAGGAGGGAAGAAAATACTTCCAAACATGAGTAGCTTCATGAATGATCTGAAACAAATCGCACAATTCATTGCTGTGCTGTGTGACCTGGTGATTGACTGAAAAACGAAGATGATACAATGAAACAAAAGAACACCGTTATTTATCTTGACAAAAAATACTATCATTGATCTGTAGCCTTAGAAAAACCCTCATAATCAAGAGGAGATTGTTGTAGAAGATTGCAGTTCCATCTATGGGCCTAAATGTGTTTTAGGTAAATAGTCTATCTGTCTATCCGCTGTGCTTGCGGTGTCGGGTGGAAGAGTTCTCTGGAGATGACCTTCTTGTGTGCTGTTTGTAAGTGTGTTCCTATGGCTGCTTTGATTTCTGTGATCCATCTTTTACATGGTCTGCATCTGGCCTTATAGCCATGATGTCTATGTGTCATAGCCATTTGTGGCATGCTATCTGTTGGTATTCTGGAAGTGTGTGAAAACCACTTGATCTGTTGTATTTTGATGTGTTCCAATACTGGTATTGTTTTGGTTATCTGTCTGATGTTATCGTTTCTAATTCTATCTCTTAATGACACTCCGAGTATTCTTTGTAGACATGTCATGTCTGCGGTCACTATTTTTCTTTTGTTTTGAGTTCTCATTGTCCAGGTTTGGAACTGGTAGCACAGTGATGGTATAATAATACTCTTGTGTAATGCAACTTTAGTGTTTATGTTTACATTTTTGTTCTTGAAAATACGTGTCATCTGTCCTAGGAACTGGTATGTTTTGTTGCATCTATTTTGTATCTCTTTACTAGTTTTCCCTTCACTCGATATTATGCTTCCTAAGTAAGTGAACTCATTACCTGTTTTAGGTAAATAGTACTATATCAATAAACATGTAACCAGGTAGGGGTACCACATTGGATGCTTCAGCATATAAAGTCCTCCGTCGATTTCTATCTTCAACGATGCGGAGGAGTGATGAAAAATCTTGTCCTGTCCATTCCTTGATGTTGTCTGTCTATGCCTTTATTTGCCCTCCTCTGCTTCTCCCCCCTTCGACGGTTCCCTGCAGTAGTGTTTTTGACAAGGAATCATTTGCATACATGTCAAAACAATGCAAGTTTTCATTGTTTTACTATTGAAAGCATTGGTTCTTTTACACCTGCATACATCTCTATTTTATTTAATGCGTACAATTTGTCTTATAGGAAATTCTTCAAATAATTCTGTAGTATTTGTACTCGAAAGCCTGTAATCATTTCTCCATGTCCGCAGTGAGTGTCCAACTTACAACCATACAGCACAACAGAAAGCACCAGTGATTTATACAGTTTGACTTTCACTCGAACACTGATGTTGCTTTTCCAAATCAACGTTAATCTTAACATAGACGCAAAAACCATCTCCAGCTTTATTTTTAATTCTGCTTTGCATTTTCCATCGCTGCATATGCTGGATCCAAGGTATTTGAAGGCATTCACCTCCTCATGCTTATGTCCATTCATCATGATGTTGGTCTATTCTGTGTCTCTGCTGTTAACCAAGATCTTGCTCTTTTCTGTGTTGATTTCCATTCTGTACTTGTTGGTAACTTTTTCCAACTTTGCTGTAACTCTTGTAATTCTTGTTCTGACCCAGCTATAAGATCAATATCATCAGCGAAGCGCAAGTTACAAATAGGGTGACCTCCGATCGATATAGAAGTATATATGCATATTCCATTACACTGAGTATTTTAATGTATTTAAATATAGAATGATACAGTACACTCATGTATGTGACCAGTGACTTAGTAAAACAATAAAATAGACACATGCTCACACAATGGCATTGGATCTATACATGAACCCAAAGGATTGGATCAATGCATGACCAAAAGGACTGCTGGATCAGCAATCAATACATATTCTCAATGTTTTAAGTGACTGAGAAGATAGCTTTCGACCCTGAATTTTTTTCCAGAACAAATAGACGAATGCCTGGGACTGTACTGCTGATTTGAAGCCAAATAATGTATTTACTGACACGTTTTAAAAAAGGCACCACTATAATAGTCCACACCCAATGTGGTACCCCTAAGATCTTGACAGGTGATTACAGGATAGGATTGAATGCCCTACCATGACTTTCCTTGCAATGTGTGTGTGTGTAGGAAGTGCTTATATAGTCAATTTTTATATGCATAATTTCATTTGCATTCATTCTGAAACTCCTGATAATTAGCAGGATATCCTGCCAAAGACGGATGTGTCGGGCCATTGGCGCAAATAAAACGGCAACACAACGCATTTCCATTCTCTGGACTACATCCTGCTGGAAATATAGTAGGACCATTGTCCTGTTACAAGAGATATCCAGCGGGAGATTGAGAATGAACGCTGAAGAAGAAGAAGAAGCAGTATATAGTTTGGAGAGCACTTTCTTTATCAGTCTGCCAATTATAAATTCTAATTGATTGTTCCTTGCAGGGCTTGAAAGATTTTAATCTATGTCTGCCTTTAGGAATCATTTTTTCATGTTTCATACTTATCTTTTAAAAAAAAAATTCTAATAAACTTCATGTAGGTATTTTTTATACTTTTATGTGGAAAAAAAACAATTCATCTTGGTTCTCATCAGTTTTTCTAAACATTCATCCTGGTTCTCATCAGTTTTTCTAAACATTCATCCTGGTTCTCATCATTTTTACTTCTAAACATTCATCCTGGTTCTTATCATTTGTTCTTCTTTGTGATAGTTCTAGATTTCAGAGAGTTATACTTCTCAAATTTGCTCCTTTTTTTTCATTTAAAGAGTATGGTTGGTCAGGTGAAGTGTGACTTAGGCAGCTCTGATTTGCTGATCCTGATACTAGCAATCACTTATGATTGACTGCAACACTAAAGTTACATGTTCCTCATCTTGATCTATATTGAATTCTCATGTTGCATAATCATATTTCTTGCAGTTCTTGCTTACTGTCAACAAACAATACTATATGGTATTATCTCAACAGTGTTGTCAGGGCCCAAGCGGGAAGCAAAGAATAGCAACACTGTTTACCTCCCAAGCATGTTGTAAGATGACTTCCAGTAGTGACGTCCGTTGATGGAGGGTGTTTCTCTAATCAAGTCTGGGTCATTCCGTCGATCGTTGGATTAATCAACTAACATCGTAAAGTCCAGATCGATTTGCGTAACAGAAGTCAGTTCATTCCAATTCTTTTTCATTCAAACGAATGCACAGAATAGCTTTGAACAGACAGAATTGGAGAGATCTGACCTCTGCCCTATGCAATAACTTCAGCGCAAAAGGAAAATGAATGAATGTTGTACGAGGCGACTAGAAAGCTTATGGGGTGGAGATGACTGTACCATCCATGCCTGTGTTTCAAAGTGACCCAAAGCCATGCTGAAGTCAGATGTGTCAGGTCAAAAAGTGCAGATATAGTAGCAAAACAATGCATTCCGTTCTGCGGACTACATCCTGCTAATCTGCAGGAGTTTGATAACGATCGCAGAAGAAGAAGTAGTGTGATATTATCTGTCGTGATGTGATACAGGCCTGTAACCATCATATGATTGTAGCTCATTTTACTGATTCTTACATAGGTCTGCTGAAAGATGATGTCAAATCATATAAAGGGAAATTTGTGATACCAAATCTCAGTGAAGAGAATGATCCCGATGAAATTGATGTGAGTATTCTTGATTTCTGAACTCTTCTCTTTGATTCTTCTAAACTCATTTCACATTTCCATGAGACAATTCAATGGGGAAAAAATTTAAATTAATGCCTGTACCATGTCGGATGCCTCATCCTTAGCATGTCAGAAATCTATAAGAATAAACTGAATAGCTAATAGTCTAGGCCAATGGTTCTCAATGTGTGTACTATGGAGAGAAATTGTGGGCCACAGACATGTCTAAGTACATGTTACAGGTAACTATTTAACAAGTTTATATAGATAAAAACTAAAAAGCCTGGTAACCTGCACAGAAAATCAAAGATTTGTGTACAGCATGGGAACGGTAATTATTGCACTTAATGACCATGAACACTACCTTTGGCATGTGTTTTGTTATCACAAGTGTACTGCCACTTGCTCTAAATGCTGTACTATTTTCATCATAGACGTTGTGCTCAATAAATGGGTCTTACTTCACAGAAGACTTTTCACCTCCATCTCACAATTGTGGACTATAGAATATTGCAACATAATGGAAATGTGATGCAACTCTTACAGACAAATGGAGCTGCCATCAACAGAGAAATTATTTAGAGAAATCATTGTATGGTCAAAGGAGTTGACAAGTATAAGAAGCTGTGAATCTGGGTTATGATTGAGTGAGGATACAGCACTAAATACATCAAAACATGTTGGTGTTCTGTGAAGGAATGTAACTGCAGACATTACTGTATACACCGATAAATTGCAATGTGTGTGAATGCTCCACCTATATATTATATGTAATTGCCTTGGAACACTTGCACTTTATTGAATATTCAGTTTAAAAGTACCATGCTTTACTTTGGATGTCTATAAATGTCCTCATGGATTTTAAAAAAAATTGATATTATTTAAAAACCTATCCATTTTTGAGTGCTCCCAGCAAATAAAGAGCTCAGAGTATGAGGATTAACACAAATTATTTAATATGCCTCCAATCTATTAGATCCTCGCAAAGCACAGCACACCAAAACCATAGTCTATATGTTCTGTGAGTAATATCTACTTATTGATGCTATGTTCATATGGTCTTGTAATACTCAGGTGAGTGTAACAGCAGATGATAACTGCAGTGAGGCCCAGGAGTTGAAGGATATCTTCAGGCTTGAAGGGGCCAAGATCATACGGACACAGCTTGCTAAATACATTGCAGAATTGAAAACAGGTCAATCCACTGTTTTGTTTTTCTATTTTGTTATTTCTCAGATTGCTGGTTTGCAATTAGTTCCTACCTAAATATTTTATGTTAATTAATCAAAATATTATATCAATAATGGGGGGTGCAAAGGGAACGCATTGATCTAGGCGGACCCAGGGTTAGCAGATAACCAATATCCCAAATGTACCTCCACGCAGTGCACCCTGGAAACAGAAATACAGCAGCTCGAGCTGATTCTGGCCAAATCATTTGGGGATCTTGTCCGAGAATGTGGAGGTAGCAGATGGAAAGAGATTTGCCTGCACAAGAGACAGACAATATCTCCGACACCACCAGCATCACCACATATAGCGACACTGTCGACATACAGTGAAGCTAGTCAGTCCAGTCCGAACATTGGAGGGGCGGCCAATGTAAAATGCACGTAAAGGTAGATGCATGGCGAGAGACAAAAAAATTTCATACCGAGTACAATGAAAGGGCAGAACAGCGCTAGAGGGCAGTGCGAACTGCAAATAGAAAGTGAAAAGTCCCTAGGAAAGGGAACTACAAGCTGCGTCAGCTCGAGACGAGCTTCTAGTTACCTGTTCCTGATGGGCTTAGGCAAGAAAGGGACAACGATGGTAGTCCTGGTCCAACTCTACTGTCAAGGTTTCCTATACCGGAAGTACACTTGCAGAGAAAGGGTTCCGTACCCGATGGGCTCAGGCACAAAAGGGACAACGATTTAGCCCTGGCCCAACTCTACTGTCAGGTTTTCGTACACCGGAAATACACTTGAAGAGAGAAAGGGTTCAGTACCTGATGGGCTCAGGCGCTATTGGGACAAGGACGCTCAGCTCTAGAACGCCTTGCTCTCAAACGTGTGGTGTGAGACTCGGACAAGGGGTACACGATGTCAGTGAATGACACCTCGGCTAAGAGGGCGAAAGAGCCAGGGTCCAACTCCTCTGTTGAGTTCTTCCCCTTAAGGAACCAGGCTCACGGATGAGAAACGGTTCAGTACCCAATGGGCACAGCACGTCCAATTACACGAGGCGAGTTCATAGACAGTGGAACACCTCGTGCGAGTCAGACGAGTCGCCACTACGCGTGCCTGGAGACAGATATAGAGGCTGTCACAGGCTAAGGGTAGCCCACCGAATTGTCAAGGCATGCCGAAATCGGATGTGGTAGGCCTACAAGGCGCATAATGGTGGCACAACGTAATCATGCTCCCGGCAGAAATCGCACGGATATCCGTGATGGTTGCAATGGAGCGAACGCCAAACAAACAAACATATCAATAATGAATTTGGTTCTGGTTTGGAACCTGTGTCTCCTTGATTATTTTAGGATTAATTAATCAAAATATATCAATAATTAATTTAAATATTCAAGTTTGCTTTACTGCAACAACAAGCAATCTAACAATGAAAGTATTCGCCGTAATGCAGACAATTAACTGACTGGAATCGCAAGCCTATTCCCATGTGTGCATTCAAAGTGACTAACTGAATATGATTCAAAAAGTCAAAACAGATGATGTACATAGAGAATGGGTTGAGTCATTAGAGAGAGCATCACTATGAAAATTCACGCTTATTTTTGTCCCCGGACATGCAGGCATGGAGGGAAACAAACAGGCCAACTAATTAGCTAGCCTCGCCGCCACCGCAGATGGTAAGCCTATGAACTGAGCAGACATACTTATTGCTCTTCGTGAGTCCTCACGATCAGAGGATTTTCGATGAATGAGTATGAGTCAATATTGAGAATGCTTGAATTGGGAGTGAGGATGGGCATGACCCATAGAGAACCCCTGACAAAGATTTCAAAAAGAGTAGTGAGCCAACATAGAACTGGAACCATCAGCCGGTATACCCTGAGAGATTTACCGAAGCGGGGATCTGAGTACATATGGACGTGTCCGGTGTGCCAAGAGGATAATCAACATACCTAGTCCTATTCAAGTATATTTTATCCTCTCTGTAGAGACTTCTGGGTATGAAATAAAGCCACACTGCTGACGATGTGATTGGATGGATGTTGATCATGCACATTGTACTGGCGATGTGATGGGATGGATGTTCATCATGCTCATTGTACTGGTGATGTGATTGGATGGATGTATTAGTTTTGGCTAAAAATTAACAAATGCTGAAAGTCACTTCCTATACAAGTATATTTGATCCTCTATAAGTTGGAGACTACTGGGTATGATAAAGCCACATTGCAATTGAATAATATATTAATGTTTTTTAGGAGTATAAATTTGTGATGAAAGATAACCTAATAAAGTTTTACATTGTTTCAAATGATATTATCTTTATTGCTGCAGAGTATGGTCAGAATATTATTCTTCCCACCAAAAATAACCAGACACCAGTTCAGAATACAAATTTTACCAGCAAGGAGGTATGTGATAGTGTCTCTAAGTGTTGTCACCAATGATCATCAGCTTGGGAGATTTCAGCGTAATCGCATGATGCCATTGGGAGATATTTAATTTTAGATTGTTTGGGTGGGGTGTTACTTCCGGATTGTTTTAGAGAGAATTATGTTTAATATAATGATGCAGGTGGGATATCTTAATGATACAATAGATGAAGCAAAATAAAAATCATAAACTAATAATGCACACAATTTTTCCGCTTGATAAAGTGTCATTCTGCAATAGAAAATTTGAATGTATTCTTTTGGTACTGTGAGACAGATGACAGTTTGTTGATTCTGATGTATTTTAGAACATTGTTTGCTTATATTTTAGACAAGTTTTGTAGGTTCTGGCTTTTTTTTTCTAATATGTATGCAGACAGACATATAGATAAATATAATAATACATTTATAATTTTTCTGCCAGTGTCACTATGGGGTGCACCTTAACTTGACTTAATTACTCATGGCATTAATATTTGAAGGTGAGGTATCGTTTGTGAGAAGGCCCCCACCTTACTGTACTACACACCTTGTATGGAGTGGAAATATTGTGTATTTTAAAGTTATCTCTGAAGATTACTGCTGCAAAATGAGATTGGAACAAATGGTAAAAATCTGACCAGTTGTTTTCCTCGGTAATATATTTGTTTCATATTCTTACCAGCTATTTACTGTTCTATCGACTGGAATGGACGTCCAGCGATAGATAATAGAATGAATGCAGTAGAAGAAGTATGTGGATAAAAGTGTTTGGTACAAATGTATCCTTGATGGATAAGACATGCAAAGAAATGGAAGCAATAGCTAAAGATAAGACAAGATATCTGAGATTTGTTGAGGGCCAATGCTTCCATAGAGTGACATGTTGTCAGATAGCTTCTTCCTCCAAGACCAGAAAAATGGAACACCCTATATAAAATGAAACATATATACTGTACCACACAATGGTTTATTCCCTCTCGGTAGGACACAGCTAAGAAATTGGAATCTCCTGGGTGTAAAATAAAAGGGCACAAGAGCTATATTGGTCGTAATTCCTGGGGATCTATCAAAAACAAACTCTCACAATTGCATTGGGTCAAAAAACTTGATGAGACATAAGAGTCCATAAACTCATCATTCAGAGACAAAACTACATCTGAACCTAAAGACCTTTCACAGGTTATTGGACAGGTGACTTGATTGATGGATGGATGAAATAAAGAAAATGGACGTCTTATTTGAAACATATTTTTTTAAAATATTCTGCACATTTCTATTAAATATGCACTTAATGCATGAGATCATACTAAAAACTTAGATCTATGAGATGTTTTATCTTTTTTTTTTTCAGAACAAACCTAAACAAGAACTTAATAAATTTATAACCTCTGAAATCCCTCAGTCTGTTGATGTCGGTGCTGGAATTGCAACAAGAACTTTGACCATGACAGAATCATTTAACTGTCAGGCCTCAGATCTCTACAGGGCGCTGACTTTTAAACCGGTGAGATACAGTTGAGATATCTGTATCAAATATACAAAATGTTATTATTGGTAACAAGTTAAGCGTGCGTGGTTAAATCATTACAGAATTATGCTTTATTATTGCGTTCATTCTCAAATTCCCACTTGATCTCTCTTGTAGGACAAAGCTAGATTTCCAGTAGGATTTATCACAGGGAACAGAAATTTATTGTGTCACTGTTTTATTTGTGGCAATGGCCAGAAACATCCAATTTTGGCATGGTAACTAATGTGTTCAGTGTTTCTACCACTTCTACTGAACAATGGCTATATCTCTAGTAGGTCAGTCTACTAGAGAACTGGTTCTCGTACGAGAGAACTGGTTCTTGGACTGTGCACTGGACACCATCCTGAAAGCTTGGATGTTTTCACAGCTGTAGGTTTATACTTGATTAGAAACTGGCCTCACGGCACGTTGGGCATTCCCATAAGTGCTCCGCCCTCTGTTCCAGCAGCCATTCGACTCGATGGTGTTTTGAGTCTAATGTTGTCGACATCAAGGCACAACTCTGGCCCTTGCGACAGGTTTCTTTGTTGTTCCGCCCACCCACGCCGTGCCCGTAACTAGTTCAAGCACAACGTCTGCCTGTTGGAACAACATGGTAACTGTTATTGAAGGATACGACTACGGGATACTTAAATATGAAGTTCCACTTACATATGAAGGACTATCATGTAATAGACAAGGAAACATACAAATTACAATACATAAGACATTTTCAACATTTCAAACCATCAGGTCTTTCCCAAAAATATATAAAACAAACAGTAAAAAAAACAATGAAAACAGTAAAAACAATGTTAACATTGTTTTGTCAATTAACAATATTCCTATGGTGTTTTATTCAGATCTTGAGTTCTGCATGACAGACATCTGACAATCCTGTTTTAGATAATCAGTATGACAGAAATGTCTTTGGTCATCTGTTATGTATAATTTTTTTCTAGCTGTAGATTAAATGATGAAATCATGAATATCAGACAACAGATTTGGAATTCAGTGTCCCCTCATACAGAACAACTAGAGAACCTATATTGTGCAGACAGTCTTGCATTGCAGTCCAACTACATGCAAATGAACAAAAAATTAATAGTTCACTGCGAATAGACTACAGCATACAAACAAAAATGTTATTATATTCTCAAAATAAAGAGCGTATCCTATTCAGGGTGTAACTATAAACCCAGCATTTTATGGCTGTAGTGATTTTCTAAGCAATATGAATACGTTCAGGAGTTTCTCATTGCTTTCTGAACGGTCCAGATGCACAATTGCCTGTGTCGGGATTTGAACCTGGTGCCTCAACCACCACAGAGCTGGACTAAAATAAAGATACTTGATGAAAACCAGATTGAGTCATGAGTACAGGTTATCATCAGCAACACACGCTGGACATGTCTAAAGTGCTCAGTTCCCCATCTTAATAAATCCATCAGTGTATGAACACACAGTTCAAGTTTAATTTTGATTTATTAGTCCCCTTGTATATTATGTTTCTCTTTATGTGCGGTTACAATTTTTAGACCAATCTCCTGTAATCTTCAGAACTACCATGATAAAAACCAGATTGCCTGAGGTTGACCAGCTGTAAATGTGATAGTCATACTGTGACATCAATATAATAAGGGTACAATACAAGAATCAGTGGACAGGTTTCTACGGAACAAATAGCTAACACAATTAAACGAAACGTAATTCCAATAAAGTTGCATATACCAACGCATCCAATATTCGACATGCTGCGTGATGAGAGCCCCTGACCACTCGACATGCACGCTGCATACTGAGTGGGAGGTGGATGTCCAGTTCATTGTGTGCGAATAGCTAGATCAGTATTTTAAGTTACGACTTATTAAGTTTCTGAGATAGTGCAATAGCGTATGAAATTAAAAGTTGGTATGTTGTCATGTGATTTGACCACTGATTCTTGTATTGTACCATAATAAGATATTCATAACCCTTTAGCTGCTATGCATAAGTCTATTCATTCCTCTCATACAGCTTTTGATTAATTAACTCCGTTCTTTTCTTCTATCCTCTTGTTGCTAAAATTATTCCACTCTGAAGTCAACCATCCCGTATTTTCTGGTGAAAATAAAAAGCCAGTTTGGAAACTCTAATTTTTGTTTCTCAAGGAATCGGCACATGGGAAAAGTCATTGGGGAATGAATTTAGCACATCTGGTATTGGTTACTGAGAACATTGTAGTAGCTAAAAGGTTATGTAACTACTCTAGAGATAGATTACAATATACATAAAGAAGACCAGCAGAAGTGAATGAACTTAGCAGGTAAATAGAAATATGAAAAACATCTTGAAAAGAAACAAATATAGGATACGTTTAGGATATAAAAAGAACTAGATGGGTCCATCTGATCACAGGAATTGATGGAAAAAGATTTGGGGTGGGTTTGGTGGTACCATCCAATACAAAGTGACCCAGAAACCATGCTGACGATGTATGTTGTATCAAGCCAAAAGGTCCAGTTATCGAGCTGAGCTGCAAACCATGAGACAATGCATTCCATTCTCAGGACTATGTTATGCTAATCTGCAGGAGTTTGAGAATGAACACAGAAGAAGATGTTTAAAAAGTTTGATGAAACCTGTGCTCTGAAGGAATTTGAAAGATAATGTAAATCCTAAATCTAAGCTTGCTTGTCTTGCAGATGGTTGAAGCATATATGGGCAGTAACATCATATTTGATCCCGTCAAGGGAGAAAGATTTTCTTTAGCTGGAGGCAATATAACTGGTGAATTTCTTGAGCTGGTAAGTTTATGTGCTTTCTCTGTAACATACCATTCTTCTTCGCCGTTCTTCAGTCAGTTATCTGGTTACAGCAGCAATAGCTTCAATGAACTGTAATTTGCTTCAGGTCTTCCATGGAACCCCTCATGTTTAGAAGTAGTGCCATCTCAGTAAGCGATATTTTTTCCCTCACTACTTGGTAGAGTAGGCATGCATGAAGAATGTGTTCTTCAGTCTCTGGGCTCAGTCTTCAGTTGCATGTCTGTTTTGTCAATTTTTAGCTTTCAGAACATGTGACTTCTCAATCTGTTGTGTCCAGTTTGTAGTCTGAAGATAATGGTTTTTTTCTCTGTGTGATATTTGGTGCTAGGGATCATTTCACTCTGTAATAGGGTGCATCTACTTCCACTTTTTATTAAATTCTTTTTTTTATCATAGTTTTACATTTTTAGTATGTAATATCACTTTCTATTTGTTCTAGTGACCCCTCTTCCCTTGTCAGAAGATCAGCCTTTTCATTTCCAAGTGGCAAGATATGGTCAAAACTGAGGCAACAAATTTTAGGCAGCCGCTCTGACCTGGAGAAGACTGGAAGCTTTGTCCTGGCAACTAACCTGAAGATCTAGTGAGACCAAAAGATTCCAGATAGCAGATTTCCAAGTATGCCACAGTGACCGGGGATTCACTGCATTGCTGTTTCTTTGGTAGTACTGCTGTGGTGTAGTAAGCAGGGCATGCGTTAATTCATGCTTGTGCTCTTTGGATCTTTCATTGCCTGCAATACTGACTTTGCATCAGTTAGAAAGACAACATGTCTGTTATGGTTCTTCATGCAATTTATAAGCATTTTGGCTGCCTCTGATATGGCTTCTATTTCTGCTTTGAAGTTTGTGGAATATTTGCCTGTGGGTATGGATTTCCCGTTTTATTTTTCATCTGGTGTTAGTATATATATTCCAGCTCTTCATTCAATACCACTTCTTTTGCTGATCCATTTGTATATACATGTCCATATATCCTTTGTGTATGCTTTCTGTATGTGATTGTAACATGCCATAATAACTCAGATATATTTAAAGTGCTCATTCAAAGATGAAAGTATGACAGGTTCAGTAAACAGCTATGGGATTTGATAACCTCTAGATATTGTGCTCATAATAACCTCTAGATCAGTGTTCAAGAACTTGAGAAAATTATAAAAACAGCAAATAGAGCAGGAAAAGATCATTCTGAGGAATGAAGAGATTAAAAGAACTGTTGGAACATCTATGGTCAAATATATTGAAAACCAGAGACTGAAATGGTTCGACCACTTAATGAGAATGAACTCATATTGACCAGAAGGAAGAGCATGCAACGTGTGAATGAAAACATCAAGAGGCAGAGGAAAATCCCCAAAAAGTTGGATAGGAGTTAGCAACATACTGACACCTCACAACATTACTGAATGTTATGACAACACAAAATGTGTACCTACAAAATGACCTTTAGGGCCATGAATTACAATTATGCAATTTCCCCCTAGGGCTTACATTCTTTTTTTTAGCAATATGCATTATTTTTGGTACGTGTTTGCTAAACGCAATCATTTTTTGGTTTTTGTAGATTTTTCAGTTTTTTTTTTACATGTAAATAAAGAAGTGAATAATGCACACAATTATGTTTTTTGTTGTTGTATATGTGATATGAAAGTTGTGAAGTGGAAAATGGGGGGGGGGGGTCACAAAACAATAATTAAAAAATTGCTTAAACTAATTTCTTGATGCATCTAATACTTGGTCAATGTGTGGCAACATTGATAAAATCCTCCTAAATACCTGTACCTGTTGTATATATCTTGTTTCATACCCAAACTATTATAATATGGACTGAATAAACATATAAAACATGAAGATATCACATGTGACGTAATTGTATTCATTGCCGATATCTGGCACCCCTGATAAATTATCTAGACCTATGATATTTGTTATTTCATTAATAAACGATAATTCTCTTAATATTTTAGCACATAAAACACTAGGATAACACATACAGATATTACTTACCATGTTGATCCATTATGACACCATGCTGTTCTACATTAGACCTAGAGATATTTTGATTGGGCAACGTCCTAATTATATACTCCATTTCTTACAATGTAAGTGGTAAATTATTGAGCTGGGTGGATGTTTCGTAGGCATTAGGACAAAATTTTCAAAATGGGTTTACATCATTTTAAATACCACAGTTAGATAGCCCTTGAAAATTGCAATCCAACCAAGTCTCTACATCAATTCTGAAAAAAGTTTCGAATTAATTTTGCATCATGATAATTACATGGAACATATAAGGAAATATGAAATGACAGTTATCAAAAAGCTGCGGCCTTGCCTTAGAACCGAGCCACTAATTTATGAATATCAAAGTTATTTACATTAAAAAATATTACAAATTATACATTTTCTTGTTTGGAAAGACAAGACGCACCTGTTGATTACATTCTGCTAATTTTCCAACGCAGTCAGAGTTAATAAATAATTAACAATGGCGTCTAATTAGCATAATTGCAATTGCATGTTTAATATCCATTTTTCACATTTATTAATTATTTAGAATAAAAAATCTAACAAATTATACATTTTCTTGTTCGGGAAGACAAGACGCACCTGTTGATTACATTCTGCTAATTTTCTGATGCAACCAGAGCCAATTAATAATGGCGTCTAATTAACATAATTAAAATCTCTGCTTTGCTACCCTTTATGGCAACATGCATATGGCTGGCAATCTGTCATCTCAGCCCTCTTTGTATCTGAAATATAATATTTGATTATTATTGGCATTTGATATCACATGTACATAAACAATTCTTTATCAAAAGTATGGGTGAAATAATAAGTAGGTATGTGCAACTAATTTTCAGAATGGTTTGACATCCTTATGAAATAAGCTTTTTCCTATTTTAGTGATATTTAATACTAGCCCTATATAATTAAATACTATATACATGTATGTTCTGCAGATAATTGTAGAAATTTATGTAGAAAAATTGAGCAACTGTGCTAATAAACAACAGACAAAGATATCAAAAAGAGTGAGAAAGTTTGGAATATCTTGCAGATGACGTTCATTGATGATTTATTATTAGGCCTAGGCCTAATCATGAAAGGAGAAAGCATCTCTCAAATAAAAACGAACTTTACTAAATATTCCTGAGAGAATTATAAGTAATTGGACTTCATAAACAATATATATTTAATGTAAAATGTGTTTCTTGTATAATTATCCACATAAAACATGACGATTTGACTAAGAAAACACATCAGTCGTCATGGCGACGTACGCAGGATAGCACACGCATCCGGCATGGTCTTGTACCAATAATCCGAATTATCTTACATACAAATCTTAGATTTTTAACCAGTATCATTTAAAAATGAGTTGAAGATATTAAAAGAGGCAAGAATTGTAGTTGTTAAACGTCAGTTTCTTTAACCTTTAGCAAGCCAGATTAAAAAATACGAAACGTATCCCTGCCACCGGATTCTTTTTTGAAAATTTGCATTATTGATGGTGACTGTTTTGAAAATGTGATAATTTTTTGGTTGTTAGAGATATTTAAATAATATTTGCACATATAAATAAAGAATTGAATTATGCATATATTGGTGTAATTTATGTACGTGTGTGTGTGATACCAGACGTATGAGAAAGTGGTAAAGACGTTTTTCACAAAAAACATATATTTTATAACAAATAAAGAGGAAAAAAATAAGAAAAAAAATAACTTACCTTACATATCGAATTCCTTGGCAACACTGTCAACTAAATCACGTAAATCTGTTGTATTTATGTTCTTTCACTGCGAAATTATCAAAATATAGCCGGGGGAACTGTATAAAACATGTAGATTTGCAGTAAAATCGTTCTTTGAGCTTAGGCCTAGAGTTATTTTTTTCTGCCACTTCAAAATATTCGATATCAAACGTACAAGTCCCCAAACCAGCACGGCATTCTGTATATTCACTGCTGTGAAACTAAATAACCTAATAATCCATGATTCAATCCACGATTCAATGTTATTTTATTCGAAATACGATGAAATAAAGGTCTGTAAAACCGATCCATCATCATGGCATCGTACCGGTGTACAGATGTGGTCAGATTAATTGCTCTTAAACTTTTACGAATAGCCAGCCATTCTAAAAAACGATCATGTCGGAAGTGGGGGATGTACCGGCTTCGATTGCGCATGTCCCCAGCTATGTGCACGAACTGTGGTACGTGTAAATCTCACGATAATCTCGCTGGGTGGGACGGCCCGCCATCAGCGCGCGCGGCCATTTTGTTTTTCGGCGGCTGGATATCATATCGGCTCGGTGAAGGTTAAATAAGAGACAGTTCAGAATTATCGGCGCTGCAGGAAAGAATAGCGCTATGCAATATGGCGGCTATGGAATGCGTGATCTGCACAACATTTTTAAAAATTAGATAAAAATTATTTGTTACTTCCAAAATTGCTAAAATAGTGTACATAAAGAAAGAAAAGGTTGATGAATATGTTAGACATGGTTTCACATATGATATACACTCAATATAATCCGATAAACGTGTCTAAATGTGAAAAACACTTACCTTGGCTTGTTTAATTCCTCGCTGTAAATTTCACACAAACCTTTTCCGTCTGCATCTATCAGAATCCAAAGCAGAAATGGACGCCAAAGATTAAAAAGTTCACTTCTATAGACAATTACGCAGCGTGGAGTAGCAAAATGACAATTGCTTTGATCAGTGTTTCACATGATGCCAAAATCAATCAGCGGACACTACGAAAACAAGGGAAGTAATTTAAGCCAAATTCACGTTCACCGTTCCCTTACGATTCCCTAATGTTACGTGTTCCGAGCTTTGGGTAGCGCGAATTATATGTCACGTGAACCTAACTTCGTGTACTAATTAATCTGACCATAGTAGGCAGATCGGTACGCTGTCATGCCTGTAATAACGTATACCTGTCAGCTTATCCACACGCCGACAGGGTCATACAGGTGAAACTATCATGCAGCCAAATATTTATCTGTTGAGAGCTTGTAATATTAGTTAATGTTGTCATATCCTTCCAGTTTTATTCTTCTGTTCTTTTATAAAAAATTTATGTTGTTTTTTGTGTGTGTGTGCAGGTGCCTGATCAGAAATTAGTGAAACGATGGAGAGTTAATTCTTGGCCGGCTGAACACTACTCTGAAGTCACACTTGAACTGGTAGGCAAAGACGGCACCACTATATTAAACCTGAAACAAACAGGAGTACCAACCTTGGAGCTAGACAAAACAAGGGAAGGGTGGTCAGAAAACTATTGGAATCGCATGCGTCAAATATTTGGATTTGGTGGACGCATTTTTTGACATGAAACAAATATTATTTTTGTATCACAAGATTGATGGTATTAAAGTTGACACCATTTTTTAAGTGACTATTGTGAGAAGAGAAATTGATTAAAATGTGTTTGATCTAGTATGCATTGTTCTGGCTGTTCCTTCCCAGTTTGATAAATCAATGATTAGTTGCTTTAGAAATGTGTAATTTCATTTCACTATTTAAGGATATTTTAGCTGAAACTGTACACAGACTGCGATGTGAAGGTTTTCACAACTTGTACATTTCATACCTGGTGTGTGTGGGAGAGAGAATAGACCAGAAAACATCTCACATGTAAGTGGTACTTATGTCCTAGTTTAATCACGTGTTCTCTTTATCAGTGCCACTTTGGAATAAAAAATGAATTTCAATTATTTGTTTTATTATTTCTATGTGATGTGATACAAGAAAGAAAGTAGTTTTGTAACCAATACAGTCAAATTCCATTATATGATCGCAGAAGAAGAAATCCCATTATAAACATTCTGACCAGCGAAATATTTATGTAATTACAGAAATTCACTTTAGTCAATGCAGTCAAATTTCAATAGGTACATGTTATGCAAATGTGATCTCATCATCTGATAAGTCCATCTTTTTAATAGTAGGTTTAATTTCATTGAGCTTCTGTGACGCGGAGATAAAAACAAAAAGCACCTTCTAGCACACTAATTTGATCTTTGTGTAACGCACTAAGAATTTCTCTTTTCTCCTCTTCCCCACCCCCTTTCCAAAGGGTTTCCAGGGGAGGGACCTCTCAGTGCACTGCGCGCAGACCAGTGGGTGCTGCGTTGTATGAACCTTTAGTGAAAGTTTGTTTCGTTAACGTTTAGCACATGTGCAGCTACTGTATTCACCAACATTTTCCCATCTCTTGTTAGCTGACGGCAAGTATATTTGCCACTGTTACTAGGTACACTTCAATGAATTAAAAAAAAACCCCCAATTTTTATTTTTTTTACCAGATTTAATAAATCTGGCATTTTATTCAATTGACTACCTTTTCCTGCAGTTTTAGTGGCAACCATGTGTTAAGTGTCATTTAAAATATCAATATTTTTGCAATAATGATAATTTCAAACAAAAGCATCGCCATGACTGTGAATTGGGTTTTATAAACTTTTATTTTGTCAAATTTTTATTAAAATCATTATGGATTATGATTCAAATGATTATTTATGGAAAGATAAGTTATTTCCACACTCGAAAATCAGTTACACCACGCTGCTTTATCTAAATTGATATTAAAACATCAACCAAGTTCAAACGATACATTTACAGGCTAGATCTAGGTTTATAGAAGGATTTTAAGACGTACATGTAGGTTTAATCCTTTTAATCCCTGAAATTATAACAATAACAACTTGGTTCTGACTAATGAAATATTTATGTAATAACAGACATTCACTTTATAAAATACAAAGAATAAACATAATTGAGGATTTTAAAAAATTTAAATAGGAGATGTGTTATAATATGGTGTGCTATAGGAGATTCCACTGTACTGAATTATACACCTATCAATCATAAACTTCCAACTCCCTGAAGAGATTAGGTCCTCAACAAAGCTATTCCATCTTGTCAGCTACGTCTATTGATGAGTCTGATGTAAGCATATCTGCTCTTTCATTATCACATATAAGAGCATTTTCCTGGCAGTAGATTTATGTGAAACCTCATAATTTTAATTTAGTATTTCACGGATATACTACCCTGATCATGCTGGGTCAGAAGTAACGAAAAAGCAAACAATGATGTGTTGAATTCTACAGTATTGAAAAGAGATAAGGGTCAACCTAATAGCAGTCATGGATTCACTACAGAGTGAAAAAGACTGCCTGGGATGATAATTTCAGAAAAAATGTATCCTCTCTGGAATGTTACGATCGTATAATCAAACATCCGACTGGGGCTTTGTATACTCTAAGATGGCTGCTGGAACTGAGAGCAGAGCACTTGTGGTAATATCCTGTGTCCCATGATGCTGATTTCTAATTTAAAATTTCTCAACATAGCTATACCATCCACTCGTAATGACGTGCCATTTTGGATTTTCTGAATCATGGACTGATAATATGACACCATAATTACCTTAGTAAATAGAGCCTTTTGCTAACCACCTCAACTTCCATCCCTGTGCTGAATATGGTTGTTCTGTATGCTCCAATCAGAGGCAACGCAAGTTATAAAACCCGTTGGCAAATTCATTGGTGAACACAATGACATGATCATCTCTGCCATTATCTGTAATAGTTCATCTATTTCAATATGTACCTTTCCATTGCTCCAATCTCTAAATTCCCTGCCAAGGAAAATGAAAATCTCCTACAGATTTACTGACCCCTGTATAAGTAAAATAGTCCAGGGAGTTTTGCATTAAATTCCTAATCCTATGGTCTGGGGATTTGATTTCCATCTTCATAATCTGTGTTCATTTTCAAACTCCTGCACATTAACAGGATATGATCCGGATAAAAGAATGTATTATAACTTACTTCAGGGTCACTTTGACCCTATATGGAATGAGGCAGCCAATGCCACTTCATATTCGCCTCTTATGACATGCAAGAAGACAGAATTGATTCTTATTTCAGAGAAACAAAGTTCAACAACTTGCAAGATCAAAGTAAGCAACAGTATTAAAATAAGTCCAACAATTCTAGTATTTAGGTACAACAATAACAGATGGAAGAAGCTCCACAGATATAAGAAGCAGAATGGGCATGCAAAAACAGTATTCAGAAAAATGAAAAATATATTGTGTAATATGAGCCTAGAATTAGAGGTGAGAAAGAGATTACTGCAGTGCTACATTTCTCATATACTAACATATAGATGCGAGTCTTGGACAATAATGAAGCATTAACTATATGTACATGTATTAATTATCAATCTCTTGATGTTCAGATCTTACAAACCGTCTTGTGATCGTCCCCAACCTGTTTTTTTGTAATGGTCACATATTTAATGCATTTAAAAATAAATGTGTATCTGTGCACTTCTTGGTGGCTGATAAATAATGGACATGGCAAATATATAATTTTAAAAATGAAGCTAATACTAGAAGAGACTGAGCAATTTGGCAACACTGGCAGAATTAGTCGCTAAATCAGGTCACAGTAACAAACGCTGAGGCAGACATATTGGCCAGAGGAAACAACACTGGAATCAAAACTCTATGGGACACTGTATGAACTACAAACGACAGTGTGTTTTATTAAGGAGACAGAATTACAGATATAGACCTGTTTCAAGTGAATGAAAGAAGAAGAAGGTCACAGCAAAACTAGTTAACATTACAAAATATCTACACAGCCTACAAACAATCATTATAAATACCAATGGAAAACGTAACTAATCAAATAGTGAACCATTTAAACGATTGGAACATGTTCAAGAAATACTTAAGAGATCCAACTAACCAAAACTGTAAGACTAGATGACAAACTCATGGCCCCTTTAGAAAAGTGAAGAGATTGCAGAACTGAAACAAGTCATTTAAATAAAAATCACTCGTGAAGATGGAAACTGGAGAAATGCTGATAACACTCTTCATCATCTGTTATTACTTTTCAATATAGTATAGCATAACGAATCCCCAACAAAACATTAGACATCATATGTTTTTTTTTTCCAAATTACCAAAGAAAGAAGGCAAAAATGTATCTGATTGCAGTAACGGTTGAATAATTAACCAAGTATCAATACACGTACCAGAAACATTACTCTGCAACATATTATTCTTTATTTTCGCTTTACGCTCTGCAGTGTCAGGGGTAGAATAATTCTCTGGAGACGGCTTTTTTGTGTGCTTTAAATGTTTGTTTTCGCTGACTCTTTTATTTCCGTAATCCATCTTTTGCATGGTATGTCTCTAGCTTTGTATCCATCGAACATATTAGAACGACTAAAAACGTCAATATAGGCTCCATGGTCTACCCTGTATTTGTAACAAAAATATCAGAACGACTAAAAAAGTCAATAGATGCACGACTTTATGCATATTTTAGATTCCATGTGGGGATAATATTTTTTACGTTTAGAACCATTGTAGAAGAGTCAACAGAATTGCAAGCACATTTATAACTCTGGACTTCCAATATGCATTTGACGACAGAATTATATAATTTACTAAATTATAACATCCAGACTAAACATAAGACCCACAACCCGTCAGGGTCGTAGGTGTGCCTCTCTGGATACATCAGCATAAAAAGATCTCCAAACAACTCTATCCTCAGTCATTCATTATCAAAACGTCATTATTGTATCAAACAGTATAAACACTCAAATTCAGCTAGTGTACAAAGGTAGGGAATTTTTACTTGTTCCCAGTAGAAACATGAGACAATGCTGTTTTGTAACCAATGCTAGTCAGTATCGCAATTGACTGGGTTATGTATGTATCAGTGTACAGAAATGAATTTACCATATGTAAAAAAAAACAAAAAAACTTGGGGTCTTTGTTACTTCTAATATTTTATGGTAGTGCGTCCTGATATAACCTAATTGGACTATGTTGTCCGAAGGTTGAAAGGGACGCGCCTCTCCAACAAAAATGGGTAAACTCATTAACTACCTACCAGCATATGCCTATGGGTATTATAGGTATGGAAATACAATTTTAGATGACCAATGTGCAACCGGTTTTGCTCTCTTTAGCCTTGGCGTACTGGAGAGAAGGAGAGACAGCTGATGGTAAACATCCTTTTCCGGGGGCCTTTTATAACATATAGGCAGAAACACGCAAACAACTACCCGACATCGGTATTGCTGAGACACTCTCAGTGACGAGCAATAGGGTATAGCTATAACGTATTTCTGTCGAAAGGTTAAATAAAGGTCTCCGGAAATTGGATGTTTATCTTTATCTCGGCTCAATATGCCCCTAAATCTAGCTAAATGCTCAAGGAAATATAGACCGAATTCAGCATTTCTTAGAACAAATCAGACGAACTATCAATTCTTCTAAACCAAAATAATGGATTTACAACAAACGAAACAACTGATTTCAGACTCAACGAATATATGAGAAAGTGAAAACCTTCAACTAGTTGGGGAGCAAGTTGGTTGGAGCAAGTTCAACAAGATGGTGATACAAACAGAATATTAACTGACACAGTTCTGGCAGCAAGTGCATTTAATAAACTTTCAAATATATGGCACCCACAAGAATTTAATAAATTTAAACAGCTTAGCAGTTCTATGGGTGCATACTGCCTGTATTGACATACTGATGTGAAAGCTGAAAATGCACACAGACAATAGACACTAAATTAATCACCATTGAAAACAAATACATTCGAAGAATTATGAACATAAAATGAACAAATTAAAATAATTGACCTCCGCCGAAGACGGATGTGTCGGGCCATTGGCGCAAGTAAAACAGCGACACAACTCATTTCCATTCTCTGGACCACATCCTGCTGGAAATTGAGTAGGACCATTGTCCTACTGCAAGAGAGATCCAATGGGAGTTTGAGAATGAAAGCTGAATAAGAAGAAATAATTGATTCACTGAGAGAAGAAAAAAGCCAAGATTTTAAAGAAAAACATTGTGGAATTAATTGGCCATCGCCCGTGTGTTGCCGGGGCCCGAAAGGGGAGTAAAGAATAGCAACACTGTTTACCTTCCACGAATGTCGTAAAAGGCGACTATGGAGGTTATGGGATGGAGTTGGCTGTCCCATCCCATATAGGGTCAGTGACCCAAAGCCATGCTGAAGTCGGATGTGTCATGTCGAAAGGCGCAGTGCTGTAAACCATAACACAACGCATTCCGTTCTCCGGACTACATCCTGCTGATCTGCAGGAGTTTGAGAACGAACGCAGAAGAAGAAGAAGATATCGGCCATGTGCATAGGCCTATAATGGATTAAAATGCACAGCATTTTGCGGAAAGAGGGAAAATGCAGCATCTCAACAGCGGAGAGTAACTAGAAAGTCACGATAGATCAAATACCATTTACAACGTTCATTCTATGCCCGGACTGTCCATTGACATTTGCAGACAGAAGTGGGCTTAGACATAGGCCCATGCGCCATTTAAAAACTCATAGTAAATAACATAATAAGACCATGCACAGAATACATTGAGAAACAACAAATAAAATGGTTTGGACACCTTATGAGAATGAACCATAACCAACGATCAACAAGAACATATAACATGAGAAGATGCGGATACAAGGCCAGAGGAAGACCTAGAACAAGATGGATAGATAGCACCAAGACAACACTGAGGAAATACGGATTCAACGCAGCCAAGGCGAAACATCTGGACTTGGAAAGACAACTAAAGCTCTCAGTCACCAACCCTACGCTTAACAGCAAGTGTGTATATTCTGACTATCATCCACCCGGGGATAGACAATAGTAAAGAACATAACTCTAGCTGTATTTCAAAAGTAGATGCAACAATTGGTCATCATTACTTGTAAAAATGGACAACAACAATAACAGAATGGATGAAAACTGCTAAACAAACCATCATTTGTAAGGCAGAGGGTATAAGAAAAGTAGGTCGCTTAAAAGCAACAGCTGAAAAAAAACCTGAATATTTGTCATCAGCAATACATACGAGAATAAATGTCTTAGAAAACCTTTTAAATATTGGTTGCGTAGAATTAAAGTCGAACAAGCAAGATAAGACAACAAACACCAATTTGATTTTTACAACAATAAGAAGAAAACAATATAGGTCCCTACTTATATCGGACATGTAGGCATACTTAGAGTGAATGAAAACAATACTTATATCGGACATGTAGACATACTTAGAGTGAATGAAAACAATACTTATATCGGACATGTAGGCATACTTAGAGTGAATGAAAACAATACTTATATCGGACATGTAGGCATACTTAGAGTGAATGAAAACAATACTTATATCGGACATGTAGACATACTTAGAGTGAATGAAAACAATACTTATATCGGACATGTAGACATACTTAGAGTGAATGAAAACAATCAGCCACTACAAGCAAACATTGGTACCAGGTGACAAAATAAAAAAAGAGATAGGACAAAAGAGACTTCGCAGAACATACATCAAATAGAGTACGAATATGTATCTCCTCAACATGTACAAATTGCACACAATATTACACTGCAGTAGCGTAACGGTAACAATAGGCGGTCGTGGTAGTAGCATCACATCGCTCGAACATCGATAGCTTTGGCTACAGAAATGTCCCCATTAGCATGGAAAGAAGTGAATTATATATATCCTCTGCTACTAACTGGCAAGTACAGCCTATAAAAGTTGTTCATATGCTATCCCTAAACAGGCAAAAAGCTCGGCTAAACACATGCTTCTTCAGGGAATCAGGATTGGGGGGGAGAGAAAAAAAAGAAGATACAACTATAGTGTTCTGCTAAGTTAGTTTTGACGAGGATCACGAACAAAAAGGTGAGGCCTAGGTCAGCCGAAGTCAAATAAGTTCTAGAAGTTTACATGATTGACAAATTATTTGCTCAGGGTTACCACGGCCATCGGGCCTCGAATGTAACTCTATTTCAATCGTTTATGTACGATAGTATATAAATACATTGTCAAAGATGATTAAAATATTTACCATTGCAATTAATAAAGTACTTCAAAATATAAAAATGTTAAAGTATCAATACGATAAATCATACATATAAATATATAATTATTTTTTGCAGTATATATACTATAAAAGTATGTAGTTTAAATCAAATTAGTGAATCAAAATTATATTTATATTATTAATGCTAACTGTTAAGGTTGTTGCCCTTATAGAGAATGGTAAATGTAGGACTTCTCTCCCATTTCTAGTACTGTTTGGAATAAAATAGTGATCGTGTTTTACAATTGGCTAAATTGTCAACACAATTCGATATGGTATCATAGGAGGTTGTGATTGTTGTTATTGCCGGAACTGCAATCTTCATTATTTGTCATTATCATAAGCTATGATAAAGCCAAACTGAACTCATGTCTTCGTTTAAAAGTAGCGTACCTCACCA
The DNA here is from genome assembly GCA_034231615.1 of Meghimatium bilineatum. NCBI lineage: Eukaryota > Metazoa > Mollusca > Gastropoda > Stylommatophora > Philomycidae > Meghimatium > Meghimatium bilineatum. The sequence continues at coordinate 26,682,039 of CM067322.1, forward strand.
CAGAGGATACAAAATAAATGGCTTATTTGGGGTGAAGTAGTCAGCCACACGTCCAACCTCCTTAGCCACTTCATGTGAATGCATGAAAGATGCTAATGTTACAATTCTTTGCTCCTCTTTCGAGTAACATACGTCGGTATGATTGCCACTTGAAACTCCGTATTTTAAGGACACATATGTCGATATCCAGCTAATTGTAGAGTGGATAGTAGGCCAGCCTCAGAGTCTAACTCGACCAGATGAACTCATAGTTAAACTGACAATCGCCTAAATTGTACTTTGATACAATTGGATGTAGTAGTGGTGCCTAACAATTCTACATTACATAAATAGTGACATTATGTGCACGGTGGACTTTAGATCCACATGTTGATCAGGGGGCTGTTTAAAATCTAATTATGTGCCCAAACCGTATTGGCAACTAGGGACCACCAGACTAAGAAGTGAGTGCGCTAACTACTGGCCCTTTAATCGGGGCCGTAGATATGCTCTCCTCAAGGGGGAGAGGATATACCAAAAAGGGCATTGGCGTGTATTCGTGTGTAAGATCCTTTTTTTAATGGAAAATGTGATTACTTTTTTGTGCAAAATCGCACTGAAGGGGCTGTGTTTGACTTTTTACACACCTTTCGGTTTCAAGTACTAGAAACAGCATGTTCCAATTTGCTAAAAAATAGGGGGAATGGGGGTTTAAAAACATAACCCCCCCCCCCATCCCCAATTATCTACGGGCCTGCCTTTGATGTTCTAAGCAATTAGAGTATATATTTTCGATCTAATCACTTACATAATTAGGTGTTGTATTTATGTTTACAAAGGAGCTTTAAAATTAGAATAGTAATGGCTTGTCGTGTAAGTTATGAATATTGTTTTTAAGGATGTCAAGAATGTGCCTTCTTTCTGCAAACAAACAACGTGGCGTCATACTGGTAGTATACATGTAGTCTCTTCAATATTGCCAGGTTGTTGTTTTTTTTTTTAAATCAGTGATCTATTTTAATAAATAGAAATTCATGGACGAATGAAGATTATATATGGTGATTCATGCCTGTTAAAGTAGATGGTAATTTTATAGATTTCACAACCAGGTTGTTGTTGTAGTTTATTTTGTTTTTGTTTTATGTTTGTTTTTTTTTAAGCATATTTACCACTCAACATTTTGAAGAGTCCAGTTCCGACGGTAAAAAAGCCCAGATCACAAACACACACTCAACATTATCATCATCATTGTGCCGTCCCCGCAACGAAGGTCGACTGCAACAGACCTCAATATCTCCAATCTCAATGGTACACTCTGCTAGACTGTAACCTGTACATCTCGTTACTTTCCCACTTGAAGGGCCGTAGATAAGGGAGGATTTTGGGTTTTCAAACTTCTTCTTTAGCGAATCTGAGCATGCCTTTTAGTACTAGGAACTTAGCCAAAAACGTCTCTAAACGTTTACCCCCCCCCCCCCCCCCCTAGCGATTTTCCCCAAAAGTGTCTTAAAATTTCCCGTCACGTAGTGAACTTTACACACAATAACGGACGAATGGCTTTCTGGAGGTAAAATCCCCCCCCCCTCAATGTAATCATATATACCGCCTTACCCACTTGTATCTCTGCCTACCTCGTGCTCGTCTCCCCTCGACTTTACCCTCAAGTATGGTCTTCAACAAGGTGTCATGTTTTTAATATATACATAGGCCTACGCTCTCTCTCACACACACATACAAGGGGTGGTCGAACAGTTTTGCACTTTAGTGTGAAGGAATCAAGACACTTACCTACAAATTGGTGTTAACTTTAGTCGTTCTCTATGTATTCACCCCTTAATGCGATGCATTTCCGATATCTCTTCTTCACCTTCCCAATGCCTTGATTGCAGAACACCTCCACCTGGACCAGAAACCGCGTCTCCATCGCGACTGATCGGCAGTAGAAGACCTGTTGGCTAGAATTATCTCGTGACGGAGCGAAGGCCCTCTTTTTGGAAACAATGTCTACCATCGTGATCTGACGTGTGTTATACCATTTGTTGATTAATCTTGGTTTGTTATGGTATCTTTAAGAAAGTATGCTTAATTTCTTTTAATATTGTCATATTATTATATCACACAATAATATTATTCGAGAAAGGCAGTATATATGCCTCTGAAGTGTTGTGTTTCTGGCTGCAAATCTGGCTTTGGAACGACAACTTAAGCTCCCACTCCTACGTTTCACGGCAAGTGTGGATACGATCAACTATCATTCACCTGGAGATATACAATATATATAATCATTCTATACCAACTCAAAATGCTGTGTTAGAACAGAAATAGTCCATTCAGAATGGTTCCCTGTGATTATTGGTGTTAAACAAGGCTGCCCTATGTCACCATTACAATTCAATAACACAATTGACTAGGCTATGAGAAAAACACATCGAACACAAATTTAAGAATCAAATGGATAAATAAAACATCATTAGAAGACCTGGATTTTGCCGGTGATCTAGCACTATTTAGTGAAAACCATCAAGATGTACAAATAAAAACTGATAGATTAAAACTCATTGCAGGACAAATAGGTCTCCAAATCAATTCATCAAAAACGATAATTATGGATTTCACCAATTCACCTAGCGAAATTACTTTAAATGGACAACAACTTGAAAAAAGTACACAAATTCTCATATCTAGGAAGCGAATTAACACTAGACGGTGATGTCATGACAGAAATTACAACTCGCATTGCCCTAGCATCAAGTGCATTTAACAAACTGTCTAATATCTGGAAGTCTAAGTCAATCAGCACACGCACGAAAATGCGCTTATTTAATTCCTGCGTTATTCCGGTGCTATCATATGGATGTGAGAGCTGGAAACGCTCTTTATCTTCAGAAAAGAAATTACTGAGTTTCGAGAACAAATGTCTTCGTAGGATAACTAACACCCATTGGAGTGAATTCAAATTGAATGATAAAATAAGAGAAGAGACACATCAAAATTTCATCACTTATGTTATCAGAAAACGCCGTTGGTCCTACATCAGGCATGTCCTATACACAGACATCAACAGAATACACCACCAATCTCTTGAATGGATACCTACAGGCAAAAGAGCTAGAGGTAGACCAAAATAAACACTCAGTAGAACAATACTTAGAGAAAGTAAAGCAACCAATATTCATACTATTCAAGAACTGCACAGAATAGCTTTGAACAGACAGAACAGACATGTATATAGCCCATAGGCCTACGCATTCATACACACATAAGCTGGGCTTTTTTCTGCCTTTGAAAGTAGGGACTTTTTAAAATAATGAGTGGTTAAGGATATCACCCATAAGACTGAGACTAAAGATTTCCGCACTAATCGTGGGAACTTTGAATCGTAGATTCGTACGTTTGTGGAGGTGGAACTCTTTATATATTTCGATAAATAGAAATGATTTGTGGTTGAAAAATTTTGATTGTAAGTACGCGCTATTAAATTCTAGTGGATTATTCTAGTCTGTACCGTTATGTACGAGCAATCCATATATGATTTGCATCATCATCATTCATAGTAGTCATATTCTTCTTCTTCTTTCGTTCACTTAATATGTAGAAAATACTAAATAGTAGTAGATTATTTAAATTAAAGTTAAGTACTACTAAATTAGTAACTAATTAGTAATTAGTACGTCTAAACTACGCCGATAATTCAATCAAGACAACTTCAAAAGAAGCACAGTATATTTAATATTATAATTATAATCATATTAATATTAGTAATATTATATAATATATTACCATTGCTACTCAAGTGTCTCAAGACTACTACTGCTGCTAGTTTAAGTTAGTTAGGCGCCTAAACTTTATAAAATAAATTAAATGATCAAGTTCCGTCACCGCAATGATTAGTGGTTACAATAAACTCCAAAATACAATTCAATTTTAATTATTATTATATTGATAATAAGTTTTATTAACATCATCATCTGTCTCTTGTCTTGGTGGTACAGTAACACTCTGCTAGACCTGCTAGTAGTACCGAAGTCTAAGACTGTAACTGTAAGTAAGTAAACTGAAGTAAATAAAAGTGTAAGTTAACCGACTAACCTAACCACCAAGTAACCTGTCCATCTGGTGATGTTACTTACTGAAAGTTACTGTACTCTTCCACTTGTATCTATGCCTACATCTTGTTCGCCTCCCCTCAACTAGGTACTTGGACACAATTTTCAAAATAATGCTACAGCATTAAAAATACTATACTATATAATATAGTTAAATATAGTATATTTAAGTAGCACTTGAAAATTGCAATTCAATGATACATCAACCAAGTCTGTACATCAACCCTGAAAAAAGTTATGATTTTGTTAATAATTAATTTGACATCAAAATAATTTACATGAAACATAGGAAAATATAAATAAAACTTGACCACAAAAATGTAACTGAGCTGACAATTTCTGAATTATCTTAGTTATTTTCAATAATACAACACACAAACTATACATTTTTGTGTTCGTGAAGACAAGACGCTTATGTTGATCAAATTTCTGGAATGTTTAGATGGCCACTGAACTAATTGATATTCAAAATGGGTGCTAATTTGCATAATTATAATGAAAATAAATGAAATATTTATTAAACATAATAAAATATCACAGAAACTATATATTTTTTATATTCAAAAAGACAAGACAAGCAATGTTGATCACATTGCTGTGATTCTCTGAAGCATGTACAACTAATTAATATTCAAAATGGTGGCCAATTTGCATAGTTAAAACAATTGTTGATGTTTTAAAAAAATTAACTCATTTTCTGCATCGTCCTGCATCCTTAAAAGTAATATATATAAAAAGAAAAATGGTTACAGAAGTTAATAAATCAAGTTGCAAACATGTCGAATGATGTCGTCACTAATTTTCACTAAATGTCCCAAGAAATTTATAGCCTAGGCAAAATTTTCCAAACACGTTTTTCCCAGATGTCCAAGTACCTACCTCAACTTTACAAGTATGACATAATGAATGAATCAACAAGTAACAACAGTCATATGTCCAAAATACTTACTTTATTATTTATTTGTTTGATCTTTATATTGAATATTCATTCTTCATACGAAGTGTTGTTTGTAAAAACGTCTTTGTTATGTTCTCCCAGTTCTTCTATATATCCGCATCTCAAAGGCATCAATTGCAATTCTGTTGTTGTTTGTTCATTGTCCAAAACTAGGATAGGCCTACTAATTATTATTAAACATCCTGAATAGTATAGTATAGGCCTATGATACCCATTTTTTATGTGCATGTGACCAGATTTAAAAATAAAATACTGGTACATCCATAATGAGACACAAATGTCCCAATAATAAGCCAGAACAGCCAATATGTCAGTTGAAGAACAGTCAGTTACATGAACATTTAATCACATAAATATAAATACATGCATTGACATAAATATTCGTTCACATAGAGATATATACATGTATAAACATTCACCTACAGAAAGATATTAACATAGAAAATGCACTCAAACTTATTTATGTACACATACAAATATGTGACCCAAAGTACTGTAGTTGTATGGATACATTGAACCATATAACCACATATGCCTATATTGACACATAAACATGTGTAGGCTCTTTCCTATTAATAGAGAAAATGAAACAGCAACAAATGTAAAAAAAAAAAAGTAAAGTAACCCATAGCATTTATTAATGCCGTAGGTGTGTGAAATGTTAGCGATCTCACATTTCAGTGGCTCTGCAAATGAGGGCGGTAGCCATCTCCTCTTCCTCGCAGTCTTTACTTCCCGGATTTATCAGGTACCCATTTAAGGCTGGGTCAACCCGGGAGCCATTGCGATCTGAAAAACATTTTCACTCAACTGGGGAATGAACCCGGGACCACTCATATGCGAAGCCAGTGCGCTACCACTGCGCTAATGCGGCTCCCAATTAACAAATGTAGAGACATGTAAATAATAAAACAAATTGATAAAATCAGGTATTACAATGCATAATTCACTAATGGATGAATAGATGGGAGAATAAAAAAACCATATGTTGACACACATAAACACCAAAAGAACAACACAGATATATACAAAATTATATTCAAAACATAAATATTTACTAATGAATGTGCACAGATCAAACATTTGCAAGGATTAATAAAATAATAGTAGTTGAGGTTATTGAGAGGTTGTAGGTAAATCAAACAATTCAGTGATTAATCTAAAGACTGACGTTGCCGATAACTAAAGTAACAACATAACAAACCATAAATCACGTATTACAGTACAGTGCATAATTAACAAGTGAATGATGATGCAGTGATTTACATAACTAACCCTAAATAAATTTATATTAAAATTAACAAAGGATAAACATAAACTGACAAACATTGCTAAGGGAAATAATCAAATAGGAGAGCAAGCATTCCAAACAAGAACCCAAAAAGGTATACAAACATTATGTATGATAAAGCCATTGATATGGAATCATGGTAACAGGAGGCCATGGATTATGTTGCATGGAGGGAAAATTCAGGAATGGTATAAAGAATATATTGTCATTATATTGTATATTGTCATTACTGCAGGGAACTGTCGAGGGTGGAAGAAACAGAGGAGGTAAAATAATGGCATGGACAGGCAACATCAAGGAATGGACAGGACAAGATATTTCCACACTCATCCGCATTGCTGAGGATAGAATTCGCTGGAGGACTCTGTGTGCTGAGGCATCCAATGTGGTACCCCTACGACCCTGAATGGTTATGGGTTTATTGATTGATTGATTGAGGGAGAAAGTTAGTTCAAAGGCTGTACTCTAAGAAGATACACAACAGCACACAATGGTACAAATGGGCCGGTGATTCCTTGTACATAATGTGGAAGACTCTTTGTTAGATTATATTTATTATAGCACAACATTACTTTCTTCTGGAAAAAAAAACAAAAGTCCTTATTGCTATATTTCTTTGTTCACCAGATAATTAACATTCTTACAGTTATAAACAACTCATGGATTCAAAGGTTGATACAGATAACCTGAGTGATGCTGATTTATTAGAGATGAAGTCTAGAGTTGATGATGAGTTACATAGTTTGGTAATAGCCCACTCTGCAGGTAATAAGAATACATGTGTACGGTGTGATTAGCCTGTTTGGTAATAGCACACTCTGCAGGTAACAGATGAATACATGTGTACCGTGTGATTAGCCTGTTTGGTAATAGCACACTCTACAGGTAACATGAATACATGTGTACAGTGTGATTAGTCTTTTGTCCAACCGAAGTGATCATGATAATTTATTTCATCCACATTTAAAATTGTTAGAACAGTGTTTCCAAACCTTTTTTTTTGTTCCATGGTCCCCTTTTAGCACAAAGTTTTGTTCTTTGTCACCCTGATTCCTTTTTCTTCATTGCGTTCATTCTGAAACTTCCGCTGGATCTCTCTTGCAGCAGGACAATGACCCTAATAGATTTCCAGCAGGATATAGTCTAGAGAATGAAAATGCGCTGTGTCACCATTTTATTTGCGCTAATTGTCCGACACATCTGTTTTCGACGGAACCCCGATTGCTAAAATAAAGGTAATTCATTTCTTTGACTATTGCTTTTCATGTTATACCAAAATGAGTCTTGTTGTTTGTCTAAACATCAGTTTCAAGTTTCCTTGTTGTTGGAAACTTCAGTCACAGGTTGGGCAGGGGATGATAGCTTTAGCTGGTGTTTGATCTAACCATGCTCTTTTTTTTACCAAAAACTACACGTGTGCATATATTGGGATTGGTATGGCCCCACTTCATCTTTATAGACATTCTTAAAAGCATGATGTCACTATACTTAGTCTGGGCAAGTGTTTCAGGGAATATGTTGTTCCCAGTTTCCACAGGTCCTATCTTCACTCTACTGTTATATTTGAAAGGAGAGGTTGGTCCTTTTTAAACTGAATGGGATCTGATAATTATTGGATAAAGAGCGTTTGGGATTCATATAAGTGAATGCATCCTGTTGGAAATGTGATACAGACATCCACTTGCTGCCTACTGTCTAGTACAGTGCTGGCTTAATGAATATATCTTTTAACATCAAAGAGGTGACAATAATTGACATTGGACTGAATTACTACTACAAAATCTTGTCATTTTCACCTTTGTGCCAGAGTATGTGGAGGTTGTTGGAAAGGAATGAGCAGATAAGCTAGCAGACACCACTTGAATGAAGAATACCAATGAAATGACATAATCAACATGTTGAGGAACTTTGCCCAGATCCATAATTTGTAGGGACATATATACAAACATTAAGTTAAAAGGAGAACAGAAATGGCTAAAGTATTTTCAATGACAAGGAAACTAACATCAAAAGAAATCACAAGCCAAAAATGAGAATAATAAAGTGCTACATATATTCTACATGAATAGCTCAGAAACATGGATAATGAACAAACAGTTATAAAACATAATTGATTCCTTTGAAATGTAGAATAGGGAGAACTTCATGGAAAGAGAAGAAAAACAGGTTCTGATAATGCTGTGAATGGGGGGGGGGGGGAAACTTAAAAGAAATAAAAATCAAACAAATAAACAATTTTGGACTTACTGAGCATCTTGTTTGAAATTTACTTCACGGTAAAGTTGAAGGGGAAGCGAGCAAGAGATAGACAGAAACACAAATGGAAGAGAAACATGAGATGGACAGGATATAATCGAGTGCACCATCAAGGCAAGATACATATGTTGGAGGTTCTTGGTATTTCTGACTTTTCACATTCTTGTCATTAGCTGGTGACACAAAGCGATAAATGAACAGTAAAATTACATAAAAGTCTGCAGTCATATGGTGGTACAGTACAACTCTGATTATCTGAATCCCGATTAACTGAATTCCCAATGATCTGAATCGAATTTGGGTGAAATACTTTTAGAGCATTAACGGACGCTGGTATGTACATGAAAGTAACTGGAGTTATTAATAGCAGCGAAACAATAAGTCATTGCTCTCTTCTTCTGTGCAGAAGGCCATTATTTTATCAGTTTGATTCGGACACTATTCAGTTTGCACTATTCGCTCTATTCAATTTGCACCATGTTTCCTGTTTCAATAGCTGTACTACATAATGAACAAGAACAGGAATTGTCAGTTGAAGAAATTGTGAATACCGCCAAGGAAATCGTGGGTCGTTCAGAATGGGATGTTGATGATGTGGAGGAGTGGTTGCTGTGTGATAAAAACAATCAAGGCTTTGAGATAATGACAGATGATGAGATCGCTAAGGGTGTTGTGGATGAACAACAAGGTGATAACGAAGACAATGATGACACCGGGGGAAAGACAGAAGGCGAAAATATTCCTACACACGAGGAAGCTTTTATGTGCTTCAACAATACTTTAAAGTGGATGGAGTGGCAACTGGAATGCGACACTGTATAACTTCTTTCAGTCAAGCGCCTGCGAAACCTTGCCGCTTGGAAATGTACTACTACGTCAAGGCAACACATTCTACTCAAGATGTTCAAGTGAGATACATGTACTTATATTTATTGAACAGATTGTATTGAAAAGGACTTATTCACTTGACTTACGTATGTGCATACACGTATGTACATATTACTGTACATATAGCCATTTATGAAATTTTGCATATTTTTACAGTACTGTAGTGTATGTAGTTTATTTGCAATACATAGTTGTTTACATATTACTGTAGTTTTATCAATAAAATTCCGTTCATTCCAATGTATGATTGTATGCATGTACACTGTTTTGCTTAATTCCAGAGCTATTTCCAATTATCCGAAAATTTTGATTATCCAAATCAGCCCTATCCCCAATTAATTCAGATAATCAGAGTTCTACTGTGTTAATATGACCACAATTGACCATGCAGTCTATATATAACTGCATGGCTTCAATATGGTTAGCAGCTAGTGGGTGAAAATGCAGTTTTACTATAATGTTTGGCGTATATTTATTCATGCATATTATGCTGGAGTCGGATGCTTAAGATATTTCTCTACACTTTAAAATCTTGTCTATTCTTTTGTCTTTCTGTCTCATGATTTTTTCTATGTTCTAAAAGTCTTGTTTATCCATCGATCTTTTTATCTTCCTTTCTTTTTATCTTACTATGATTGGCTAATTGAAGCTGTCTATAGGTCATCTAAAAATATAAAAAACATGTCTATTGCACTTCCTCTAAAGTTCTACAAAATATATCTAGTCATTCATATCTTGGTTTATCTATGTCTGTAGTGAACAAAATAGAGATGGAGGGCAAAATCAGCCCACCAAGCCTTTTTTTTGGCCTGCCAGGCTGATCTAAAAGTACTGTATGTGCTGGCCCCAGAGCTCAGTAAACATTAGCTCCAAAGGGCTAAAATAAAAACCTTTTTTGACTTCATATGGCTTGAAAAAACTCAATCCAGTTGACTGGCTCAACAAGGTTGTTTCACCTCCATTCTATGTTCTGGAAATTATCTTTTTGTCTCAAAATCCTTCCTGTACATGTCGCTGCATCTGCTATGGCGAAGCAGCCTTTATTTCTACAGCCCATAGAAAACCTCCTTTACAGGAAAACATGCAGTAATGATAGTTAAGTCTCAGTCATTTCATATATTTTTCTATATTTGGTGATGAAACTTTGGGTAATTGGAGAAGCTGCTTAACCAGGCCAAATGTCTTCAGATTCGAATATGGCTCATTTTATACTAGAATCAATTATATATATCAGTAACTTTCTGTTTTCACTATAATTGTATCATTTGTTTCTGATTTCAGTGTTAAATTTGTTTTCACAGTTAACCAGGAAAGTGAACCAGGTGATGTGGAAGAGCTTCAGAAGAGGTGTGTAAACTGACTATTTAATTTTTATTGGGAAAGCTTGAATGTGTTACTGGTTGTGACAAAATTGAGAATAGACTATTAGAGTACACGCGTCACCCATGTGTCACCGGTTCCAAAAAGGGAGCAAAGAATAGTGACACTGTTAACTGTCAAGCATATCATAAAAGGCAAATAAGGAGGTTTTGGGGTGAAGTTGTCTATACCACCTCTATATATAGTCTAAGTGGCCCAGAAGTCATGATGAAGTCGGATGTGTCAGGCCAAAAGACGCAATTAAGCTGTAAACCATGAACAACACACTCTCTTTTCTGGATTATATCCTGCTGATCTGCAGAACTAGTGCAAAATAAAGAAAGAGTACATGCTGAAAATCCTACCATTTTATTTCGTTGTTGAAACAAGTTAGATTGAGAACAGTCCACAACAGACTAAAATAATATATATATATGTATAGGTTTGGGGATTGTCACCACCTAATGTGTTCCAGTGGATATCCTACAGAAAACACACAACATATTCTACAGTATGCTACATTACAAGAAGAAAAGTAACCAATCTGAAAGAGCTCTTAACTCTTGGTAACTTTTTTCCAACTTTGATGTTAACTCTTGTAAGTCTTGTTCTGACCCAGCTATAAGACCAGTATCGTCAACGAGGCGCAAATTGCAAATACTGTGAACTCTGATCAATATAGACATGTAATAGTCCTGAAGTGTCTCTTGTATGATGTGCTCTAGGTATATGTTGAAAAGTGCTGAAGACATACATCCTTGCCGAATTCTCACATTTGTTTTAAAGAACTCTCAATTATATTATTTGATAATACTTGCATTTTTTGTGTAAAGTGATTCAACAATGTCTATGATTGTAATGTCAAAATTAAATTGTCTCAGTGTGTGCCATAGACCATCATGCAAAACATGATCAAAGCTCTTTGTAAAATCAATGAAAACGAGGTATAGATAACGATGGTTTTTCATGTAATTTTCAATTAATATTCTGATGTTGAATATTTGTTCAATTGTGTCTCTTTTTTGCTCTGAAGCCGTCTTGTTCTTCTGCAATTACTTCTTCAGACTTGTACTTTATTCTGTTCAGGAGTGTTTTAAGCATCACTTTAATTTGGTGCACTATATGGCTAATGGGCTCTGTAATTCTAAACACTTTCAAATTCTTTCTTGGAAATTGGTATTATTAATAATTGTGTCCATTCAGCGTGCTATTGTTTTGTGCTGCATATATTCTGACAGATTTTGGTCATAGTGTTGGCCAAAATTAGGACAGTTAAATGATGAGATACCATAAGTGTATGATTCTTATAGGAGAATGAGGACAAAGAAGAATGTTTGTCTTCATTTGTGTGATAGTATTTGTGGAACGTTCTTCTTCACATTTATTATTGTTTTGTTGTACAAATCCAACATTTATTAATCTTATCAGAGTCAAAGACCTACAGAATCAGCTTCTAGAAGAATCCATCACAAGTACCACTAATGAACTATTACTAAAAAGGTGAGTTGATAATTGCACAACAAAGATCTTTTTTTTTTCTTTTAGTTATTTGTTTGTTTCTGTCCACAGAAATTCTATTATGAGCGATTATGCTTTTGTTTCCTATGTACAATTTGCAGGGGGGTGGGGGAAGATGTTACTTCAGGTTTTTTTTAAATCTAGAAAACTAACTGAATGGTCTACAATGCTTTGAGAAAAAGGCTTCCTACTCAGAGGGGTGTCTGTGTGAGTATGTAGAAATGTTCCTCCATTTTTTTATGCAGATATAGAATCACATAAAAGGCTGAAAACATTTTTGTGGTACCAATGTTGATCACTTTTGACAGGTGAAAACTGGAAAAACAGAGTGCAGATATCTCTTAATCACCGGAGACACAGGAAATCATAAACAAATATATTTTTTTGGGACCACAGTGATCACATGATTGTATGGCTTCAGTACAACCTAACAGTCCAGTTAGAATAAGGAAAAGACAAAAATGATTTTGTTAAAGGCAAAATATAAGTAAAAGAGTACACATAATTTAGAACTGAATTGGTAGCTATAGTAAAACAACTTTAAACCTGAATCTGGATTTTGGAGAATGATAGGTAGTTAATAAGTTTGCCTCTCTTTTGGAAAGCCGTGCCCCTTTCAATTTCAACCAGCGGACAAAGTCCAATACTACCATAAAATATTAGAGGTAACAAAGACGCTCTGTATCTATCACTGATTGGAGAATGATAGAATGGATTATGTTTACTTATTGGGCCTACCTTTTTTGTGGAATGGGAAGCAATGTAAATTACATGGTGCAGGCAAATCTGTGGGTTTTTTCATAATTGTTTCCCTTGACTATAATTACCGATCAACAAATGAAGATATTTATTTAGGAGGGATGTATGGGTGGGGCTCTCAATGGGTGACGCAGATCTGTGTTTCCAGCAGCAGTCCTCACACCTGTAACATACGTACTGCATCTCTATCGGTAGGCAGGCGTAACCCCCTGATTGTAGAGGTATCCTTAAAGATACGAGAAAAGTTACCGCCACTTTGCAGACATCTCCTTAAGGAGCACTGGCTCACGTGTTCATATAATATATTAAGAAAAGTACCATAAGGTGTTGAAATACTATGATTGGCTAGTTACAGCTGTCTAGAGGTCATCTAAAAATAGAGATTTTGTAATTAGGCACGCTTGAAAGTGTCATTTACCGCCGAAGACGGATGTGTTGGGCCATTGGCGCAAATAAAACGGCAACACAACGCATTTCCATTCTCTGGACTATATTCAACTGGAAATCTTGTAGGACCATTGTCCTGTTACAAGAGAAATCCAGCGGGAGTTTGAGAATGAACGCTGAAGAAGAAGAAAGTGTCATTTACACTTTTGTGTGTTGACATAACTGGACTTTCTTTGTGTAACCATCTTACCTAGACTTACGAATATGACTGAGTGTAGAATTAGTGAATCGGAAATTTATAAACTTTTGAAAGAGAGTTGTTCTGATAATTCTAGCATTAATTTATCTGCAGAAGTGATTTAGAAAGTGTTAATTTGCATTGCGATACTAGTAGTTATTCGGATGATATAGATTCAGATGATATCTGCAGTACACATTTCATATTCGTGGTCAGATGTATGTGATACAGTACGGTCACCACTTTCTTTTTCAGACAATGATAGTATAAAAATTCAAAACAATGATCATACAAATGTTTTAAGAATATTTGAATCTGTTGTATAAAGAAGCGTTATGCGCGTAAATTCATGAATTTGAGGATAGGTCTACAGTAATAATACACTCACACTGTTGAATGCATGAATGTTGGTTAGGGGAAAAAATTCAAGTACCCATACAATTTTTCATATAGTTGTAAAACTGCTGATTTGACTGATTACTACACCACACACACACACACCCCACCTCAGCTAAGGGGTTAAGACATTTATGGTAGTCATTTTGTTCCTAGAACTGAGCCAGCAGTCACAGCACAAAAAGTAACCAAATTTCAGATTGGTGAGAATTTTATAAAAAGTTGAATGGTAGACCAGTACCAATAGAGTAATAATACTTATAACTCATTACAGTTGTAGGCATGTCATTGGAGACATCAGCACAAAAACCCTCCAAACATCTCTGTCCTCGTCCATTTAAATGAGTGCATTACTTGATGTTGTCAGTCCCAGATTTACCTATTTTCACATCTCCTTTCAAGATTAACTGTTCCTTGCTAAATAATTTTAGAAAGTAAGCCATGTCTCGTTACATGTCCAAACCAAGCAAGTTATCTATTTCACCACCATCAAATGCGGTTCTTGAGAACCTGCAAGTTTGTTTTTTTGCTGACGAACGAATATGTTGATCTTACCTTATTTTTAACAATGTCTGTAGCATTTATATTCAGAAGTCTGAATCCATCATTTCATGTTTGCATTTAGTGTCCACTTTTGATATCCATACAAAAGAAAATTTAGCTCTTGTGATCTATATTGACTGATATTTACTGTAATACTGAGCTTACTTTACCTAATAATATTCAGCCTTGCCATGGCAGCCACTGCCAAATCGGATCTATAAAGAATGATAGATAGATTGAGATATGTTGATACCCCACCTTTCATACTACATGCAAGAAAAGATCCTATGTATGTTTTTGACAATGACTGTGGCAGACCAAGAAATGTTTATGGTGGCAACAGAAGGTTCTGGATACCATCAGCAAGTGTAGATGTTGATCTTACATAGTGGATATGCAAACCCATGGAAACAGATTCTGTGGTGAAAATGTGAAATATCAAAAAATTAATTGCAGTTGAACATGAATTGTAGGTATTCTTTTTCTTCTTTCATTCTCCTGCTGATTAGCAAGATGTGACACAGAGAATGGAATGTGTTGTGTGTCATGTTTTATAGCTGAGATATCTCCAACTTTACACCCAACAAATGTAACCAGCATGGTTTTTGGCTCACTTTTGATTTCCTATAGAATGTGACAGCCAACCATACCGCCAAACCCCCTCTGTCACATTTGTAGCATGTCACATTGTTGCTCCCCTGTTGGGTTTTGGTAACACAGGTAGAATAAGGTACAGAGGTTGGCAAATAACAGGGAGTTGGAGTGCTTTTGTTCCTATCATAAGTGTCAAGTGTGCTCCAGGCTAGAAGATGAATCTGTCATTGAATGTGATGGGATATTTTTAGTGAGTTTTGTAACTGTGCTACTTGTGATTACTGAAACAGCTTAAACTGTCTGGTATAGAAACTAAGGCTACAAGTTAGCACACTTTTAATAGAGGCTATTGTAAGTGGCAATTGTTAGTGAGTTATGTAACTTGTTATCACTGGACAGCTTTTACTGCGATGAATTTTAATCAAAGATTACAAGCTACATATCTCTAAAAATGTTCCCACATAGCAGGCCATATGACTTTTTTGGGTACACACAAAATGGCATCCACAAATCAGTCTTTATATAGTGCTTGATGGTCTGTCTACAGTGCGAAATTCTGGAATCTGTTCACGGAATGTTACATTTCATATGCTGCACTTTCTGGTAACATGATCTTCCAACGACTAATTAACTAACATATGCGACTGCGCATCCACTCAGCTTAAATGGAAAATTGGTTACAAGATATAACACTTTTAATAAAAGTCCTAGAAGTGTATTATATTTGTCATGAAATATATAGCTTCAAGCCATATTAACATGCTCATATTATTTGTTGTGACAGGATTCAGATGGGTATGACATTGCGTGATTCTATTTTTAGTCAAGAAACAGACATTGAGGAGAATTTAAACATGAGACAAATGTAAGTGTGCACACAGTTCATAATTTGTTTGTTAAGGCTATTATCACAGTACGTTGGAGAGCTTACAATGACCTAAAACAAACTGCTCTATAAATAACCAAAATTGAACTAGGTGAGTAGTAATTGATCAAAGAACATGTGTAGTAGCAGGAATCTATACAACAAACTAAAAGAAACTGCTCTATAAATGACCCAAGTTGAACGAGATGAGTAGTAATTGATCAAAGAAGAAGAAAAGTAATAATATCTGCATGTTGATCTGCAGCTATTTGTTTTCCAGTGTGTTCTTACACTGGAAAATCTCAGCAGAAATATACAAGCATTGTTGTACATACAAGGGGCCTGGTATAATTTTATTGCAGTGCTGTCTTTTTTTTGTGTAGAAATTAAACTGATAAATCTGCACAAAACTGATTAATAACTAAAAAAATTACTTAAAATTTCTTTCCAGTCGTTTCAGTTATCTTATTGATTTTTATATATATATATATATATATATATATATATATATATATATATATAATGTAAAAGTGAATACTGACTACATAAATGTTGATGTTTAAGTAAAACTGTCATGAAAGAAAAAATTTTTTAGTCGGCCTGGAAAACAACGTGAAATCTCCCACCATCAATAATTATTATATTTCCCTGCATATCCTCCACATTTACAAGAATATCAGACAGAAATTATTGCATGCCCTCATGCCTATTCTCGCATTCTTTTTATGAGCCACCTATGTATAGCTTGTGTCGCTAGCCAATGAAAATCACGGTAGAAGTGGGATATGGCCTGAGATCATTGCATAGTCGTAGGCTTGATATAATTTGTCAAGATAGCAACAATGTAAGCTGGTGGTCGAAAGCTTAGGCCTACTGCTTTATCATTAAAACGAAAGATTTAGTTATTGGAAGAGGTTGAACATAGTGGGAAAGAAGAAAGTGGATATAGCTAGAGAATATGGTATTAAAAGATCTACACTATCTGGCATTTTAAAGCATAAAGACAGCTAAGAAAATTGTTTTCCAAATGTCAAATAAACAGTGAGCCCGAACATCCACGTCCGATTTTGATGATACTGCTATTTTAAAATGATTCACTGAGCTTCTGGAACATTTATTTCCTTTAAGCAGACTATAGAAACACATTTTTCACAGCCCACGAAGCAAAGCAAAATCAGACTTTTTTTGTTTAATTAATTTATAAATTTTCATGATTGTAATGTTTTGTCATGTGACATATTCCTTCCAGAATATTGTCTTCCCAATGAACTCTCTGAACCTCTCTCTGTCTTGTAATGTTCTACCTTCTAAAATAAGGAAATATTTCAACATTTCTGATTGTATTGCTGCGTGTAGGCGTATTTACTGACTGTATTTGTTAACTTATGGTATTTCCTAAGTGGTACAATTGTTTTACTCAACACTACTGCATGGTGCACTGTAGTAGTGTCTATTCTCAGTGCAGTCTGGATAAGTAGAATCCTTGATAAGTAGAACAATTTCCTTAGGTCATTACGAGTTCTTCTTATCCAGACTTCATACAAAAAAAGCCAAAGCAAGGTGAAAACAGATGGACTTTCAGAAAACAGAAGTCAGAGATATGTGCTGTTGCCTATTCTATTCAACGTCTACATAGACAGAATTATAAAAACTTTCATTACTGCATGTTTTCCTGTTAAGGAGTGCAAGGAGGCTCTTTTGGCTGTATTATAAAATTATAGAATTATGAAAGAAACACAAAATAGGATATATAACAAAACAACAGAGAATGAACAACTTAACAATGAACTCAATTAACTGCTTTTCACTGACAATCAAAGCATCATATATGATGACGAAGTAAAACTGCAAACTCACATCAACTCACTATCAAGAATATGCAACATATACAACATGCGGATCAACACACAAAAGACAGAAACTATGCAAATAACGAGATCAACAGATCATTTAAACATCTAAATAAATAACAAAAAAATAAAACATGCCCAAGAGTTCAAGTACCTAGGAAGTACCTTCACAAAAGATGGATGACTCGACAGAGAGATAGAAACAAGATGTCAAAAGGCAAATGTTGTGACATACCAACTGTCACTTTTACTATTGCACCCAAAAATCACCTTGGAAGTAAAGAAACAAATGATTAAGAGCATCTTTATACCAACACTATGCTACCAACACCATACTTTGCAACTGACATCTACACATAAGAGAAAGATCAAAACTTGCGAAATGAAATCTCTACTGCAGGCTATTGGAGTTGCTAGACTTGACCAAATGCGCAGAGAGAACATGAGAAAGATAATAAAATCACATCATGCATCGAATATATAGAGAAACAACAAATAAAATGGTTTGGACATCCATAAGAGCTTATAATAAGATGAAATCAGGATACAGAGTCAAGGGCAGACCTTGGAAAAGATGGATAGACAACATCAAGACCATCATGAATGAACATGACTACACGTCAACCAGAGCAACGCACCTGGCTCTGGAATGTATACTACATCTCTCATAAACCTCTACGCTCAATGGCAAGTGTGGAAGCTACGACACCACCTGGGGATAGTGTGTCATGTGACGTATTCCTTCCAGGACGTTGTCTTCCCAATGAACTCTCTGAACCTCTCTCTGTCTTGGGCGATGTGCTTGCATTTTCTAGCGATGTATTCATATTATCTTTAATGTCGTCAGTCCATCATCTTCTTGTCCTGGGGATAGACAATATTTAATTAGTGGGTAAGTCATCTGCATGTATTTCCTCATTTTAGTGGATGAGACAGAGCACCAATGTGTTTGCTGGGAATTCAATAGCCAGTGCCTGTTTACACTTATGGTATTAACATTTGTAATAGTTTGTCATCATTGGATTAATTATAATCTATTTGTTTATTGCAGTATGGAGGCATTAGAGATGGTGTCAGAAATTACAAGAATTCATAAAGTAAGCTTTCAGATTTCGTGATCACTATTTAAAAAAAAATTTGCATATCTTAATAAATATAGTAAAAATATTTTACCCAATATACAGAAACTTATTATATCATACACAGATAGTTAAATGATTTGTTACATCATACACAGAGAGTAAAGTGATTAGTTACATCATCATCATTAAGTGCCGTCTCCGCAACGAAGGTTGGCTGCAACGGATCTCCAACATCCCCTGTCTCTTGTCTTGGTGGTGCATTCTGCTAGACTGTAACCTGTCCATCGTGTGATGTTACTCTCCCACTTGTATCTCTGCCTACCTGTTGCTCACCTCCCTTTGACTTTGCCCTCAAGTCAGGTCTTCAATAGGGTGTCATGTCTTTTAATGTGACCAAAATATCATACTTAGTTATATCATATCATAGTTACACACACAGAAAGTAAAGTGATTTGTTATATTATACAGACAGTAAAATGATTTGCTACATTATACACTGTAAAATGATTTGTTACATCATACGCATACAGTAATATATCCTGTTACATCATACACAGACATACATATATTTTATTACATCATATGCAGACAGTAATATACCCTGTTACATCAAATACAGACATCAGTATATTTTGTTACATCATACATGCGATTTTTTTTAAAACTAGGAAACTTTAGAGCTACAAGTTAAAATGGACAGCCAGAGGCTAGCAAATTCACGTAAGTACCACACATGTATAGTTAGAACAAATTCATGTAAGTACCACACATGTATAGTTAGAACAAATTCATGTAAGTACCACACACATATAGCTAAAACAAATTTACGTAAGTACCACATACGTATAATTAGTTAGAACTTGTATGGTCCCATCATTAAACATTTTCTAACCAACAATCAGAAATATAGTGACCTCCCAATTAGCAAAACGGCAAAAATAAATTTGTAGACTATGAACAGCGCATTCAACTACAACAGAAACTGAAGTAACACTAATAGTAATAAAAAAACAGACATTGCCAACTCACTGGCAAAACAGGGAAGCACCATCTGATGTAAAATGTAGATGCTAACTCACTAGCAAAACCCCCATCGAGGCCAGCACCTTGAAGTGGTGTTGGGGCTTAGTTCAGCCATCAGGGTCTGGAAATTAAGACTGGTCGGGCAGTCCCACTCAAGTAGGACCACAATCCTGCCCACGTATCAGGGTGCTGAAGACGGAGGCAGCTAGCCAAAAGGCGCACAATTAATCAGGTTGCCATGTACAAAACACAATGGGACCATGTCTATATCTAATAATAGTTATGGTGCCTGCTCTGTGACGGACGTTCAGGCAGGGATGTGCTGGACCCAATACCTCGAAAGGGCCCAACTCTAATTACTGGAGGTCTTTCTCAATTGGCCAGAGCAGCCAGAAGACAAGGGAATAGAGCTACTGGCCAAAGATACCAACGACCAATAAAAATAATGCACTGGAATGCTAAGAGTGTCAGCAGCAAAAGAGATGGATGCAGTAAAAAAAAATAATTGGAACTGGAAAATATCCTATGTGAAGAATAAGTTAATGTATGCTGTATTCAAGAAATACACCTCAGCAGCAATATAGTCTTTCAAATCAGAGGCTACCAGTGCTACCAATCAGACCAAAAGGACAGATAAAAGGGTGGAATTCTGACACTTGCTAAAAAAAATATCTATGCATATCCGCTGGATATGGGACAGAATACCAGATGCTCCATCTAAAAACAGACAATGCAGAATTCCATCTCCTGAACTACTACTGCCCAAATGATATACCATTTGCACTAGACACAATTCCAGAAAAAGAGAGACGTATGGTGTGTGGTGACTTCAACAGCCACTCTCAGAGCTGGGGCTATGATCACATCGACAAGAGCAGTAAAGAATTTGAGAGCTGGCAGGATGAAAATAATCTCATCCTTATTAACCAGCCGACAGACTCAACAACATTCTACACGAGAGCATGGCATACCACCTCTACACCAGGACTTGAATGGAGCATCACACATCGTTGGAAAGCAGCTTGTTGGTAGTGACCACAGACTAGTATATTTAGAAATCCACAATGAATTGATCAAGTAAATTTAAGTAGGAAGCCAGAGGACAATTTAAAAAAAAAATTATTGAGACTAACGGGAATTGAAACCGTTAGTCTCAAGAATTTTTAAAATGAATTGATCAAGGACAGCAGCACACTCACTAGGTGGAACTATAAGAGGGCAGACTGGAAAATGTACCAGCATTCTAGCTAAGGACATAAATGTAGACAAATACATCAATAGGCATATACTTGATTGAAGAAGTTATTGTATCAACATAACAATAAATGATATACCATAGTTGCTTAATTTATTTATAAAATTATTGTTTGATAAATAGGTTTAAACATGTTTAGTATGTAGTATGAGTAATGATACAAGAAGAGAAAGACAATATGTGATTTATGACTGCAGAGCTTCGAGAGGAAAATATTGAGATGATGCAGAAACTTCAGAGTAACAAGGACAAGGCACAAGCCATATATACTCAAGTACCACACAGAAAGGATTATAAAAGGTATGACCACAGTAACATCTTTAATGTAATACTCAGACATCATACATTGTCAGTTGTTGGCTTTCCTTGCTTATTTCTGCATCTTTTTTATACTGTTTGTCAACATTTCCTTTTAGCACTTGCTGCCACATATTTTTATGCCAAGCCCACTGCCATGTCATTTTTTAGATGAGTTTTCTAGTGATAATTTTAAGGAAAAAAATCATTTAAAAAATAAATCCATAAATGTGACAGCTTTGAGAGTTTAGGAATATGTTCACACAAGGAAAAATTTTCCAAAAATATTTATCCAAAACCTTTTTGATGAAAAGTTTCATTTTTATTTCTTGTATGAATGATTTTGTCTTGCAATGGCAGTGCCATGTTCTCATTTTTGAAGTAGTCCATTACTCATCCTGGACCTGCAGAATTATCATGTATCAATCTATGACAATAATTACTCATCCTGGATTTGCAGGATTATCTTGTATCAATCTATGACAATAATTACTCATCCTGGACCTGCAGAATTATCTTGTATCAATCTATGATAATCATTACTTGAATCATATTCCAATTCTGTATATGATTCTAAATCTTTGTTTATCATTATTATTCGCTCATAAGTGAAAATTAGGGTCATTTTGGACTCTATATCATCAGCTATGTAATGCATTTTGAAGTGTTTATTAAAATAATTAAAAAAAACAAAAAAAACATTAAATCTCCAATTATCAATGTGGAATCTTCTAATAACTGGTGCAGCCAAAAGTCTTCTCATGTTATCTAAGGCATTTACTCATTTGTTATACAAGTAAGTTATGAAAATAATACTCAAGTGGAAGACAGGTAATGGAATTCTACTTGATGATGACTGACACACTATCACTGATGGATGTCTACATGAATTAATATGTATACTAAACAAAACACAGAAAGTAAGTTATGAAGCAGCATCTTAGAGCATGGTATAACATAAGTGTTCAGCTGGCCCAGTCCTGCAGTAGTGTTGCCTTTAACATATACTTTAATAGCTTCATTCTCCCAACACATTAGAGAAAAGGTAATATTATGACACTGTTGATCACAGTGAAATACCCCATGTGTCCAATGATGGTGCTGGCAAATGAAAAGGAAGACTTGATAAATAGCTTTCTCTGAAACAGTATTATACATCCAGTCTGGTATTGGTCATGTATAGAGTGATTTGTTTTAGGTCATTGTGAATTTTGTTTTGTGGCAGCTCTCTTGAATGGAATTTTTATGCGTTTACCATATGGTGCATGCGTTGAATTGTGTAATGCAAACACCCTGTTGCTCTGTGACATGTGGGTCAGTGTTTTCCAACTTTGATAGTACGGTGATATCTTGTGATATCTGCCTGAAAGCTGGTTTTCAGTTGACCTCCTACAGTTTATCTTTGCTTTGTAACATCAACATCTTCTGCCAGTGTTGCCATCATGGTGCAACCTGAAGTATTTATCCTAATCTTGCTACCTAGTAGTAATCAGACAAAATGAAAAGCTATTGGAGGCTAACTAAATGTATTCTTGGCTAGAAGTGGTGATATCCACTTTTGTAGAATATATTTACACAAGACTATCGAATTGCCTGTACTAAACATTGTTATTTGATGAATTTATGTCCATAAATGTTGAAATTATGAACATTTTTATGAAAGACAGTAGCAGCAATAACAAATATGAACAAAATTGACATCAAATCACAACAATCACTTTTTTCCATACTTATACATGTTTGTTTCACTGTAGCCAAAACAGAAGTAGAAGTATTTGTTTAGGGTTAACATAAAACTAGTTTTACCAAACTACAAAATACTGCTGAAGACAGATTTGTCAGGTTATTGATGCAAATAAAACAATTACACAGAGCATTTTCATTCTCTCGACTACATCTTGCTGGAAATCTATTAGGTCCATTATCCTGCTACAAGAGAAATCCAGCGGGAGTTTGAGAATGACTGCTAAAGAAGAAACTACAAAATATACTTGATAGATTTACAATCAATTGAAAATCAAAAGTGGTATATTGATGATCGATCTGGTATAGTTTTTATATTTTGCCGATATATCTGTGGGGAAAGAGTTAAGCCTTCATGGCTTGGAACACTAAGAAGAGGAAAAATGTAATATAAACTAATGATATTTTATTGTATGAAGGTTTCATATTATTTATCATTACATCTTGTTCTGCCCAGGTTGAAGCGTGAGCTTGAAGTTAAATGCAGGTCACAGGATATTTATAAGAATCTCAATCAGCTATTGATCATTGGCATGGGACAGGACTGGATACTCAAGCCAGAACTCAGGGAAATAATGATGAAATGTGGGCAGCCTCTTAACTTGTCATAGATTTTTGTTTTTGAGTGATAGCAAACACAATTTAAACCTGGTCTGTATTGTTGGCAACACTGCCTAACTTTAAAGACCAACACTTGTTCTCATCCATCACAATTGATGATGATCATTTATTACATTTCACTTTTGAAATTCAGTTAGAGTTTCCAAATGTCTTTGATTATGAGTTCATAGATGACTAATAAGCCCTATCGGGCTGCAAATGGCTGTAGTAACAGTATCACCTCAGAGAGCCATTAAAAGGATGTAGTAACAGTATCACCTCAGAGAGCCATTAAAAGGATGTAGTAACAGTATCACCTCAGAGCCATTAAAAGGATGTAGTAACAGTATCACCTCAGAGCCATTAAAAGGATGTAGTAACAGTATCACCTCAGAGCCATTAAAAGGATGTAGTAACAGTATCACCTCAGAGAGCCATTAAAAGGATGTAGTAACAGTATCACCTCAGAGCCATTAAAAGGATGTAGTAACAGTATCACCTCAGAGAGCCATTAAAAGGATGTAGTAACAGTATCACCTCAGAGAGCCATTAAAAGGATGTAGTAACAGTATCACCTCAGAGAGCCATTAAAAGGATGTAGTAACAGTATCACCTCAGAGAGCCATTAAAAGGATGTAGTAACGGTATCACCTCAGAGAGCCATTAAAAGGATGTAGTAACAGTATCACCTCAGAGAGCCATTAAAAGGATGTAGTAACAGTATCAACTTTATACAGGAAGCAGCTGTCCTATAAACCCTACTGGAATTCTACTTGTTTTGCTTATATATCTCCAGTCAGATTTCTAACTCTGACAGACAGATTCATCCCTGGACACTGACATCATTTACTAAGCTATCATTTGATAATTACAAGATCTGATATTCCCTTGCCCCACTCTCTATTCTCTGCCAAGTTTGCCGTACAAAAGTATGTCATTGTTTCATGAATCAGAAGAAATTCTTCCCCTTTTAGTAAGATATTTGTCATAACCTTGTGTACTGTATTTTCTTCCTGTGCCATCTATGACATTCTGCATTTAAAAATTTTTTTTATTGCTGATACTCTTCTATAGTGCATATTTCTGATCTACATTGACTTGCATATATGCTCTGGCTTGAGTGAGAAAATGATGCGAATGTATTGATAACAATCTAAGCATATATCTCATATTCACAATTGGAGCATACCTAGTGCATACAAGAATTATACACATTCCTTCATCCTGTATATACATTCTAGTTATTCACACTAAGAATGTGAAAATATCAGAATGCCTGTTGTTGTTCGTCTATCACAAGTGATGATGACCATTTGTTACATCCACTTTTGAAAATTCAATTTTAGTTATGTCCTTGATTATGAGTTCGTAGATGGCTAATGAGCCCTATTCGAGCTGTAAATGTCCTTGGACAGTTTGGACATGGAATAATGACTGTAGACGGATCTTGGTCTATCCGTGACTTTCTAGCTGCTCTCCGCTGTTGAGCTGCTGCATTTCTCTTCTTTTCACAAGATGATGCGCTCTTTTTTATTTTAGAACGCCATGTAGATCTATTTTGTGCAAGTTCTTCCCATGTATCGTGGTCTATTTCAAAGGCTTTCAGTGAGTCCTTTAACGAGTCCTTGTAGCGCTTCCTTTGGCCACCTTGAGATCGTATACCCTTCTCTAGCTCACCATAGAGAAGTATCTTTGGCAGACGATGGTCTGGCATATACACCAAATGACCTGCCCAACGAATCTGTGTCTGCATCAGGATCGTGTCAATGTTTGGGATACCAGCTCTATCAAGGACAGTGGTATCTGGAATCTTGTCTTGCCATCTGATGCTCATAACTTTTCTGAGACAATTTGTATGAAAATGATTGAGTTTCCTCACATGACGTCTATACACAGTCCATGTTTCACTAGCGTATAGCAGCACTGGAAGTACCACTGCTCTGTAAACTTTCAGATTAGTCTGTAGGTTAATGCCATATCTACGCCAAACATTTGCGTACAATCTGCCGAAAGTACTGCTTGCTTTGGCGATCCTTGTATACACTTCATCATCAACGTTGGCATTTTGTGATAACGTACTGCCTAGATATGTGAATCTATTCACAACTTTCAGTGCTACACCATTTACCTTTATCAGAATGCCTAATCCATAATCAACAACAGACATAACCAACTAAAGAAGAAGGAGGACAGTCATTACTCAAGACGTAGACACGCCATAGATTTAAGTGCTGCAAGGCCTCTTTTGCAGAATCCTATTGTTTGCTCAACATGATATTTGTAGGATCGACTGTGATCACTGGTTACTCCAAGATAACACAGACCATCTTGACATTCAATGTTTTACCCATAAAAATTTACTCAAGTTTTCAGTACATAATTATTCAAAGAGCACCACAGCATTCACACTTTCACAATAATTTATCTGAAAGCTTGATTCCTTACAGCATTCACACTTTCACAAGATTTATCTGAAAGCTTGATTCCTTACAGCATTCACACTTTCACAAGATTTATCTGAAAGCTTGATTCCTTACAGCATTCACACTTTCACAAGATTTATCTGAAAGCTTGATTCCTTACAGCATTCACACTTTCACAAGATTTATCTAAAAGCTTGATTCCTTACAGCAACCTAATATAGCACTTAATATACTCTAAATGTCTTGGTCATTTCTTACTGTCCAACCCAGTCCCACAAGTTAGAATGTCATATACAAAATTTTGATCCATATGGTTGAAGTTTGGCACCTTTACAATGTCCAGCTCTTTTGTGGAGAGGTATAGAATGCTTCACAGACAACCAAGGTACATGTTTAATTTCTTCAGCACTCACTTGTGCATCTACACTATTCAGGAAGCAATGGCAACCTACTATATGTAAATATTGTATGAAAAACTGCTGCAATAAAAAGAAAAATGCTTCATTGATCGCTTATGTTTTTAATAGGATGTCCTATCCACTGTTGTTTTTAACTATGTATATGTTGAACAACACAAGTGATATAGACAAATCTTGAGGAATTCTTGGATATGTTGTTTGTCCATCAACAATGAACATTTGATCTCAGCTGAGATAAAGATGATACCGCCGAAGACAGATGTGTCGGGCCATTGGTGCAAATAAAACAGCGACACAACACATTTCCATTTTCTGGACTACATCCTGCTGGAAATTTAGTTGGACCATTGTCCTGCTACAAGAGAGATCCAGTGGGAGTTTGAGAATGAATGCTGAAGATGATGTTGAAGACTGAAATGTGTCCGACTTTGGCTAATGAGTCCTGTGCAGGCCTGGAATTTCCTTTCTCACTTTGAACATGTGTGGTAAGAGTCTGTGGGACATGGAATAGCTTTTCTCCAGTAACTTGCCAAGTATGTGTTACAAAGCAATGATATGGTAGTTACTGAGTAGTTTTTGTGTTATAAAGCAATGATATGGTAGTTACTGAGTAGCTTTTATGTCCTTACCAAGTTTCTAGAGAGGTTTCAAAAGAGGAATTATTGTAAAAACCAGGTGACAAACGCAATTCACACCTGGCCAGTTTAGTTAGCAATTTCGTCTCACTTTGAGTGTTTTTTCTTCTTCTTCTGCGTTTGTTCTCAAACTCCTGCAGATTAGCAGGATGTAGTCCAGAGAACGGAATGCGTTGTGTCATGGTTTACAGCATTCCTGCGATATCTGCGCCTTTCTGCCTGACACATCCGACTTCAGCATGGCTTTGGGTCACTGACCCTA
Source organism: Meghimatium bilineatum (assembly GCA_034231615.1). Classification (NCBI taxonomy): domain Eukaryota; kingdom Metazoa; phylum Mollusca; class Gastropoda; order Stylommatophora; family Philomycidae; genus Meghimatium; species Meghimatium bilineatum. The sequence goes on from CM067322.1 coordinate 26,709,765, forward strand.
TATGGGATGGGACAGCCAACTCCATCCCATAACCTCTTTAGTCGTCTTTTACGACATGCGTGGAAGATAAACAGTGTTGCTATTCTTTGCTCCCCTTTCGGGCCCCGGCAACACACGGGTGACTTTGAGTGTTTACTAATCATTAATTAACATTTCCTTACCAGAGATAAGTTGATAAGCTATTAAAATTAAGTTGTATGAATGTCTTTTTCTCACATCTATGAAACATAGAGTCAAAACATTGGTACCGTGTTAGTAAACAAGGTGGTGTTGCTGACTAGAGCTGGGTGTGACAGACCAGGGTACATTACGACACAGAAAACATTATGGAACAACATGCTTAGAAAGTGTAAGATATGAAGACTGATGAAGATTTGAAGAAAAGGAAGTAATTATGAGAGGAATAAGTAAGGTATGGTTGAAGAAATATGGCCTACCAAGACAGCAGTACTTCCAAACCTGAGGGTTCCATGGATGATATGAAGATAATTACACAGTTCATTGAAGCTATCGGTGCTCTAATCTGATAACTGACTGAAGAAAGATGTAGAAGAAGTAAGATATGGAAAGAACTATAGGAACTAGCGAACAACAGAAAAACGCAAAGAGGTTTTCTGGAGTTAATATTCTACAGAGTTAAATAATGAATTGAGTTTTTGTGTTTCTTCTTCAGCGTACATTCTCAAACTCCTGTTAAATTTCTCCTGTAGCAGGACTGTGGTCCTACTAGATTTCCAGCAGGATGTAGTCCAGAAAATAGAAATGCGCTGTGTCGCAGTTTTATTTGCGTCAATGGTCCGACACATCCGTCTTCTGCTGAGTTTTTGTGTTTGAAATGTAGTACACTTATAATGAAAGTAAAATCAAATGAAGAATTCAAAGAAATACAATTTACACAATCTGTGGTATTTTTTGTCACACTCAGGTATTTGTTCTACTTTATTTAGACTTCAGATCATCATCGTTGCCTTCTGGACATGTTCACAGATGTTTTTATCTTATATTCAGTATGTTCTTTAGCTTGTGGTAGCTGAATGTTCTGAATCAGTGTTGGTTAATATCTCTTCTTTTGATTGCTATATACCGGGTACCTCCCAGTTCTTGCAACAGTACACTTCACTTCCAGATCCTGCATTCTAGCCATAGAGAAGGAAACACAAGCTGCATCCTCCAACTGGCATTGGTATAACTTAATCATTGATTGCGTTAAAAATATCAATGTGGTCTGTTAAACTGTCACCAGTCACTGTAGCCATGCTATCAAGCCTGTCAGCTCTCATTTTCTCAAACACCTGCATAACCAGACACAAAAATGAAGGTAATTCTTTTTAGTATAGCCTTTATCATTGAGTCTTAGCCACTGACGGCATAGAATATTTTAAATGAATCTTGTTAAACATACTCATTGAATCAGAAAACAGGGAGTCTCCAGTCAAATCATTGCTCTGATCATGTGATCACTTTCATCATCATCATACCACAGTGGAATCCTGTTATAACAACTTGGTCCAGACCGACTATATGTTTGTTGTTCGTCCATCACAAGTGATGATGACCATTTGTTACATCCACTTTAAAAAATTCAATTTTAGTTATGTCCTTGATTAAAAGTTCGTAGATGGCTAATGAGCCCTATTCGAGCTGTAAATGTCCTTGGACAGTTCGGACATGGAATGACGACTGTAGACGGATCTTGGTCTATCCGTGACTTTCTAGCTGCTCTCCACTGTTGAGCTGCTGCATTTCTCTTCTTTTCACAAGATGATGCGCTCTTTTTTATTTTAGAACACCATGTAGATCTATTTTGTGCAAGTTCTTCCCATGTATCGTGGTCTATATCAAAGGCTTTCAGTGAGTTCTTTAACGAGTCCTTGTAGCGCTTCCTTTGGCCACCTTGAGATCGTATACCCTTCTCTAGCTCACCATAGAGAAGTATCTTTGGCAGACGATGGTCTGGCATACGCACCAAATGACCTGCCCAACGAATCTGTGTCTGCATCAGGATCGTGTCAATGTTTGGGATACCAGCTCTATCAAGGACAGTGGTATCTGGAATCTTGTCTTGCCATCTGATGCTCATAACTTTTCTGAGACAATTTGTATGAAAATGATTGAGTTTTTTCACATGACGTCTATACACACTCCATGTTTCACTAATGTATAACAGCACTGGAAGTACCACTGCTCTGTAAACTTTCAGCTTAGTCTGTAGGTTAAACCGACTAATATATATAATGTGGCCCGCGGGTTAAACATATTTGTTCCACCTTGCAGGCATCCAGTCTACTGTTACATGCTACCGAATTCTTCAAATCTCAGCCCCGATGTTGCACCAATCAAGATGTCCGCATCCAGCAGTTTCAACATATTATCCTTATCCATTGTCAACGCCCCGTCAATTAGTGCCAGGAACATAATGGAAAGCATGGGCTTCTCATACCATCTTATAGGGACCTCGCTCATTAAATTGCTTTATCAGGAGCAACAGACTTATGTCCGCCTCGAGGGAGAAATATCTGGTTTGAAGTACTAAAAGGAGTAAAATAGAAATGTATTAAATCACCACACCTGTTCAACATATACGCAGAAAAAATAATGTTTAATGCACGAGAAAACCCACATTATGAACAGTTATCAACCTTGTAATTTCGAAGAATATGTATAGACCTACACCTATATTAGGTGTCGCTGGAATTACATCGGACACGTGCTGCAAATTGATTTGTCAAGCTTTGATGTAGTAACCAAGAGAGACCTTACGTAGAACTATTACAAGAGAGCGCTTCACCATCGGTATCAGAAACAATGAAGACATAAGACAAATTGCAATAAAACGCGGGACATGGAAATCTATGACATCCGCCATATGTGCCATCTTTGGCTCTAGAGGAATAACTAATATCGAAGGACAGGTATCCCAGTAATCAGGTATGCAGATGCCACCACCATAATGTCGTCCCACAGGCCTAGAACACATGATCACGTCAGTTATACATCACAGTGTTAAACAATCTTTTTTTTTCAATGCAAAAACAAAAATAATGCATATCAATAGAAATGAACACACTCCTACATTAGTCATTGACAAAGAACAACTAGAAAATTCAGAAACTTTGAATATCTCGAGTACCGGGTATCTCGTCAACGCCACAAGAGATTGCTCAGTAGAGATCAGAACGAGATTAGTAATGGATCTACAAAAATGAATGGTATTGGTATAACTTACTCATTGATTGCAATAAAAATATCAATGTGGTCTGTTAAACTATCACCAGTCACTGTAGCCATGCTATCAAGCCTGTCAGCTCTTCACAGATGAAAAATCTATGACAAATGACAAACAGAAAAACGTATTTACAGCGATTTAAGAAGCTTTATCTTTCCAGTGGCAACATATGGATGTGAGACATAAGCAGTGACATCAGCAATTGAAAAGAACATTTCGGTATTTGAAATAAAATGTTATAGAAAGATTCTAGGAATATCATAATATGTAAGACTACTGTAAAACTGTTATTGTATAATAATAGTACGTAGAACACACGTTTTGTCGGAGTTTTACGATGACTCAAAGACTATCAGAATATGGACTATTGGTACAAAAATATGCAGATAATAGTGCACCGTAGAGGCCATTCTGAACGTTTCAACCATATAGTCTTTTTCAAGAAAATACAAAATGAACAAGCCACTTAACGCATACATTGAACAGCATGAACTGTTCGATGTCTGCAGTCTAGTGCTTCTGCGATAGTGCCTTTGTTTTTACTGTTTTTATTTTTGTTTATTAACTGTTTTAAAAAAAACATTTTCTTGAAAAGACAATAATGTTGAACATGTTGTGTATACTTGTGTATGTTTTCGTATACCCGATAGTCTGTGAATGATAAAAACTCCGAACAAAACTTGTGTTGGTTCAATACTAGCAGCCGGGCCTACATATTAAACGAAAAGTGAAACAAACTAAATATTCCCCCAAAAAAGAGATTTCCCAAAGGGGGAGACAACACTGTTCGTCTTATTTATGTTTTTGATTATTTTCCTGGCGGTAGAAACTAAACAACAACCAGTGTTTATTATTTACCCACCAGTGCAAAATACTTTTTCGTACCTCTATACTATACCTCTTCGAATAAAAATTTCGCGAGTGTAAACAAAGGTTATGTTATTCAATCACTTAATTAACCGAGGAAATGAAAGTAGACCTAATTAGCGTCCGTTTCTGCTAGTGTTCACCAAAATAGAACGCGTTCGCTATGTAGATCGGTGCCTGTGTACAACCGCCGATAAAATCCGTCAACATTTTTCGAAATTACACTCATTTCCATTTCCGATTTTTTTTCTAGTCATAGGGCATATTTCTTTTGCGTAGCAGCTAATGTTTAGTGGCGAGTAATCTATGCCTAGTAAACAGCATTCTATCCCGGATTCGCAAGTTTTCACCGAATTCTAGGTCTAGTCGATAATGTTAATTCACAATTGATCTCATATATCACAAATACACCAACAAAAATTACATTATTACCTTCAGTAACCATCCCTTTATTTTATTTCCACACACAAAAATAATACACACAGCTTTAGAAAATAACAAGTTATTGCATTTTACAAATACTATCCATAAAGAATTCGCGTAAGTAAGGGTAAGGCTAAGGGCAAAAAAAAAAGAGAATGCTATGAGTATGCCAGGGGAAAATTACTCAAATTTAACGCACAATGGTGACGGTTGACAGTCACGTGACATGTCCTTACCATGACCGTAGTAAATCATGTTCCTTTCTTTTTACTTCTGGGAACACTCATTGCAAAGGTAATAATGATATTATCGATCGGAGCCGAATTATCGATCTGAGTCCAATTACGGCAGTAATCGTGTAACTATGAATACGCAGCGATACACATTTACTAAAAAAAACCACATTAAGTTGGCACACAGTTAGCAAAAGGTTGCCGACCCCTGCACTAGATCATGAGAAGAAATGCCATCTCAGTGGTATTTAGTGGACCTGTTTCTTAAACAACATGTAAACACGCTCGTTGTGTGAAAGCTTGTCGCCCATATTGTACTGGCGATGCGATTGGATGTATTAGTGGTGCCTAAAACATCAACAATAGTTGAATAGCAATCTCCTATACAGGATATAATACAGGATCTTATACAGGATGTCTCAAATGTTATCACGATACGTAGACTAAATCACAGAAAAAAACTATCAGGGAGAAGAGTGGGACCTTTGCTGGTACTACGACCATGGAGATTATAACGATGGCCATTGCATTTGAGTGGGTAGACGCACAGAAGGTAACACAGGTCTGTATGTTGAGTGACTCCATGAGTATGATTAGGAAGGTACAAGTGGGTCTTATTTGCGAACAGTGGATTGTATCCTTGAAAGAGGCGAGTTTGAAAGTAGCTAAGTAGTTTTTTCAAGTCTGTTAGTTTTCCAGACTGGAAAGCTTGAAGCACTGACCTTGCATCTGTAAAATATATAAAATCTAGTTCTTCTTTAGCTTCATTCTCAAACTTCTGCTGGATCTCTCTCGTAGCAGGATAATGATCCTATTAGATTTCCAGTGTGATATAGTCAAGAGAATAAAAACGGGTTCTGTCGCCGTTTTATTTGCACCGAAGCTCGACACATCCGTCTTCGGAGGCAAAAAAAGTAAAGTTAAAAATTTATAGAAATAATTTTCAACTGTGCCAGCGGAATAAATTCAAACAGAAAATTATCACATATATATGGTAATTATGTTTAAAAAAACATATTCTAAATTAATTATATAAAGTTATCTCTAATTTTGGGTCAAAATAAGTATGTATCATGAGCCAAGATGACAATTTTGAATATGGCATCCCTTTCTTGTACCATAACGTAATAGGGGTAACGGAAGTTGGCATACTATAAGTTTTTGCCCACAAGCTCCTATCTATTTACAATGTAGTCAGTGGTTGATCAGAAACTAGTGTAGTCTTCAGCACATACAAAGCAGCAATGATAACATTTATCGGCATTTTCAGAGTATGCATCATCGTATCCTGTTCAGGGTGCCTGTGTCGATCACGGAAGTTTTTTTATGTTTACAATGACCACATTTTCCCATTCTGTTGATGTATTCCTTCCTGATATTCTTGGGATTTGATGTCCGACAAGCAACGAGTGTATTTGAAACAAGGTCGCTTTGTTGTAGTCAAATCCATAGATAATCATTGGTAGGGGGTTCAAGGAAGGGAGTTTTTCTCATAGGAAACTGTACTATGAGATTTAGTACTAGAAAATAAGCAAAACATTAAGTGAGCAAACACCTTCTCCTCCCCGAAGGACCCCTTCCCCCACTATCCATAAAATATTATAAAAAACCTTTAAAAAAAACGAGGTGATATACAGTAAATTCTTCCCTCTCCCTTTCCGAAGACTATCTACGGCCCTGGTTGTAGTATCTTCTTCTTCAGCGTTCATTCTCAAACTCCCACAGCTGGATCTCTCATGTAGCAAGACAATTATTCTATAAAAGTAGATTTCCAGCAGGATGTAGTCCAGAGAAGAGAAATGCGTTGTTGCTCGTCTTCGGTGGGGGTTGTAATATGAAAATGTTCATTCCATTTGGTTGTGTTCGATATTGAAATATATAAGGTAGTTATTGTTATCATTTTTTTCCGGTTAATTTTTATGTTGTTTCATTGGGGGGGGGGGATGATTTCACCGTCATTAAGTAGGGTGGGGGCCTTTGAATTCTTGGCAGTTGTAGACTGCAGGAGGGAGGGATAAACAATGTGGCATGCAAAAAGTTGACGTACATTATGGACATCCACTTTATACAATTGTGTTGGATCACGACTGGCTAATGTTGGATATATTAAATTTAAAATGATGGCCTTGGACCCGCTATTAGTTTCTATTACTGTAGCTAACAGTTTAATATAGTGTATCGCGACCTACTTGCACGCCTACGTGAGGTAACTCGAGTCCCCGTCAATTATACAGTTATGTGGACTCAGTTCATCCTTCAAAAGTGATGCTATTTGACTTTTCCCCGTGATTTTCATTTGTCTGTCAAAGCGAAGTATACACATTGATAAATGGAGATTACGGAAACAAAATCAAATAACGTAATTTTTGAAGAAAATCTCTGATGATTCCACAGGATTGAATAATTGAAGAAAATCTCGGGTAACTAGAGTCGGCTACAGGTGCAGTTGTTAACATTTTATATTTAGAACACGCCTGTAGTCTGAGCTTCCACGAGTTCTATGAGTTATGATAAATTCCCCAGAAACGAAACAGCAGGCATCTGTGGTACAAACTCACGATAACACACGACTGTGTGGGGGAAACATAATCTCAGTTAACTTGGAAATGCTAAAGTTTTGTATAGGCCTTTTGTTGAGTGTTGAACCGTTCGGTATATTGACTGTGCTAACTTGTGTATGTATATGATTATAACAGACTTTAATTTGCATGTACAAATACCTTTTTAATCACAGCTTCTTCTGATGATTTTGTGTGTGTGGATAACTCAAGTTTGTTTTGTGTTCTGTTAATAATGTTGCTCAGAAGATGTTCTAGTTGTATACACTGTGAATCTATTTTGTGATGATGCATAGAGTAAGACGAATAATGTTCCATCTTAGAACTTAGATATACTGATAATTCTATATATTTCGTAGAGAATGTATAAAAATGTGGTATAACAGAAGGTCTTCAATATAAAAAATATTTGAAGATCTTTGACGTATATGAAAGTGTTCTTTCTAATCAGGCTTTCAATGTGCTGTATACTGCATCGTTTATGTAATGATAATTTGAAGGCCGAAGATATAACGTTTTTCTTATAATAATGTTTACAAGATACGTCATATATATTAAATTGTTATTTTTAATCATAATGTGAATACAGTATGTGTTAAAGTGTTCTTTATAATGATAATATGAAGACTATATGTTTTAATGTATTATTTATTATAATTTAAGACAGTAGCGTACATACTCAAGTGTTATCTCTAATCTCACTTTAAGACAATACATATTTCAGTATTATTTCTAATCAGAATCTAAGATAATACATATTTCAGTATTATTTCTAATCAGAATCTAAGATAATACATATTTCAGTATTATTTCTAATCAGAATCTAAGATAATACATATTTCAGTATTATTTCTAATCAGAATCTAAGATAATACACATTAAAGTATTTCAAATGATATATTGAAAACAGTACATACTAAAATATTGTTTATTATCAGAATTTAAGACAGTACAACCGCCGAAGTAGGATGTGTTCAACCACTAGCGCAAATAAAAAGGCGACACAACAACATCCTGCTGGAAATCTAGTAGAACCAATGTCCTGCGACAAGAGAGATGCCGTGGGAGTTTGAGAACAAAATTTGATGAAGAAGAAGAGAAGTACGTACTAAAGTGTTTAATAGCCAGAGACATGGACAATGACAGCACAGGACAAAGGTAAACTTGTGACAACTGAAATGGCATGCTTACGCAGAATACTAGGAATATCGCTAAAAGACAGAGTGAGAAATGAAGATATTAGACAGAGAACTGGCACCGCCCCAATCTTGAAATATATTAAGAGACAACAGATCAAATGGTTTGCACACATCAGCAGACTACCATCATACAGTATACCACAGCAAGCTATGCTACACAGATACAGTGAAGGCAGACCTAGAAGCCGACCACGAAAACAGTGGACCACCGAAATAAAAGAGGCGACAAATTCCATAATATACTCAGCACACACGAGGGGCAATCTCCAGAGAACTCTTCTACCCCTGACGCTGAAAGGCAATAGCGCAGGGCTATTCAATGGGCGGCCCGTGGGCCAAATCCGGCCTGCCGAGGCCTAGTAAGTAGCCTGCGGATCATTGCTAAAACAGTGAAATAAAGTTATAAAAATACTAAATAAATAAAATCATTTAATGTGTTTTTGTTATAAATCTGGTCCGTGATGATCCACATTTTCTACATTTTGGCCCCCGAGTAAATATAGTTGAATAGCCCTGCAATAGCAGGTTTAGCGAATAGATAGAACTAAAACGTTCATTCTAATCAGAAAACTTTACATATTAAAGTGTATTTCTTATCACAATTTATAAAAGTGCACACGAAAGTATTATTTCTGATTACAATTCAAGACAATACTTATTAAAGTATTCTTTATAATCAGAAGTTAAATTAGGCCTACAGGTTAAACGCAGGGGTCGGGAACCTTTTTGTCTGAGATAGCCACATATTACACCACATATTTTGAAAAGTAATTCTGTGAGAGCCATACATTATGTTTAAAACTAAAAATTCAAGTAAATGTGTACATTTTGTGTAATTTCAACACTAAAAGTACAATAATTATGTCTGTGAATTCTTTTTAATAACATTGTTATGCTGTTGCTAATCAAGACTGAGTATTTCTTACCATTAATGCGATTCTGATGCTGAGCTGCAGTAGACTTTAACTCATTTGTAAAATGAAATATGGATATGCAATTAATATGTAGATCAAAGGAGCCAAAAGAAACATTTTTTTAATAATCGAACATTTGTCTGCGAGCCAGATGCAGCCATCAATAGAGCCACATCTAGCTCGCGAGCCATGGGTTCCCGATCCCTGCGTTAAAGTGTTATTTTTAATTAACATTTTGAAGACAGCACGTAGCATACTAAACAGTAGGCATTCTGTTTTATAATATTAGTGTTACATATTTTCAGACTAAAATAGACCTACGTGGCACATTCAAGTTTTATCATTCTTAATTTATAAATACGTCAACCTGTTGGATTTTTTTTACTTCGTGGCAACCCAAAAACTAATGGGACTATAATCTACCATATTATCAATTATTCACTTAAACGTGTTCTATTTTCAGACAGCGATGAGCGCATGTGAAGACATATAGGTCTACTGGTGTAAACGTCGGAGATGTAATCTGTCCATAGATTACATCAACAATGGGGGAGAGGGAGTAGGGGGGGGGGTGTGATCTGATAAAAGTATGACACATGTTGACAAGTGTTGACATGTAGGAAGAGGTTGACAACTCAATTGTTTGAATTTGACAAATGTTGAATTTTATACACCAATTCAATGGTTTGAATTTGAGAAATGTTTAATGTGGATGACAAAATGTATTTGACTTAAATTTTACTGGCAATTTTTTTTGGGTTTGAGGTGGGAGTAAATAAACAGGAAAAGGAAGGGGGGGGGGCTGAATTCTTGACAGTTCTTGACAAGGGGGAGTGGATTAGAAATTGGCAAACCATTTTGTTGACGCAATTTATGGACATCCCCATATGATTTCAGTATATATATATATATATATATGTTGTTCCTAAATATTCCACTCTCACATTTCATATTTCTTGTATTGATTCCCACATCTAACCTGTAAATTATTATGCAGGCTCCATGTTTCAACTTTATTTTCTGACATTCTTCTTCAAATAAATTATCTGCATCTATCAACGCTAAAAAGGTTTTAAAAGTGCGGAGAGCAAACTTCATTGTACTCGAGTTTTCACATATGTACTCCGTCCATCTCAACAGCACAACTCTGTGCCTGCTAACAACGTCGCTCAAATCACGTATAACTTCTTAACTGAAGCGATAATCGCTATAGACCTGAAAAGAAATACATTAGTGAACAGAAGGCGAAGTAACCATTTATAACGAGGCGGTCGTGGTGGCAATATCAAATTTCAACATCAAATTTTTGTGTGATATACGCCATCAATTAAACTAGCTGGACTCGTACCTATGGTTGAAAAGGACATGCCACACAAGACCGTAGATATGCTTATCTTAAAGAAAAAAGGGTAGGGGGCGATACCTAATTTTGAAGACCTTTTTGGGGAAAAATCGATAAGCGAGGGATTTTTCTCGACCATATTGTTAAGTTCCAAGTGCTAAAAGTCATGTTCAGATTTGCTAATGAAGGGTTTGAACACCCCTCCCATATCTACGTGTCTGGTTCCACACCATAAAAATGCTTTAATACTAGGTATACTTTAAGTAAGCCCATTATATAGGCGCGGAAGTAAACGTCATTATAATGTACGCCGCTGAATAGCCATTTGTGTTCTTTCTAACATATTCGAGGGTAAGAATGTGGCTTTATAAGATACGCATACTATGGATTATTACCCTACTCGTCAACCACAGAGCCGAGAACCTCGTGAACACAATATAGATGGTGTAATCTTTTAACCACGGAGACCCGCATAATGCACAATTTGGTTCTTGTTTCCAATTAGCGCATACCGCCAGGGGAAATAACTACATAAGTAGGCACGAATCCCATACCATTTCCACAAGAATTAAATATAAATATATTTATGGTTAGGGTTAGGATTAGTTATGCAAAACATAACTAACCATAACCTATAACCCTAAAAAATTAACATTTAAATGAATTATTCATTAATTATTGATATGATATTAAGATTAATTAATCATTTAATACGTCGATAGGCACTAATTGGAAACAAGAACCAAACACATTAATCCGCTCTGGCGCTACAATTCTTCTTTAGTTGACATTACCATTTTCTCATCTGGATTTTAGCAAAACTGAGAGACTTGAATGATCCCTGCTGATAAAGGGAGTGGTTACAAAAAGGGCCGTAGATACGACTTTGGTGAAATTGGGTGGGTTTTACCTAAAAAAAAGTTCATGTCGTTTTTGTGGAGAACTGCTGCGCTTTAATACTTTAGTCTGATTTTCTTTTAACCTTGTGGATTGGGGGGGGGAGGGGGGAGAAATCACATTTCAGATTTCTTGAGTGGTGTGGGGAGACTTTTACTCCCACTCCAATCAATATACACCCAAATACACCCAACAAAACATGGTTCAATTCTTCACTAGGAACAAAAATACCCCCAACAAAACATGGTTCAATTCTTCACTAGGAACAAAAATACACCCAACAAAACATGGTTCAATTCTTCACTAGGAACAAAAATACACCCAACAAAACATGGTTCAATTCTTCACTAGGAACAAAAATCACATTTCAATTCTTCACTAGGAACAAAAATCACATTTCAGATTTCTTGAGTGGTGTGGGGAGACTTTTACTCCCACTCCAATCAATATACACCCAAATACACCCAACAAAACATGGTTCAATTCTTCACTAGGAACAGAAATACACCCAACAAAACATGGTTCAATTCTTCACTAGGAATAAAAATACACCCAACAAAACATGGTTCAATTCTTCACTAGGAACAAAAATACACCCAACAAAACATGGTTCAATTCTTCACTAGGAACAAAAATACACCCAACAAAACATGGTTCAATTCTTCACTAGGAACAAAATACTACTCAGTTATTTCCTAGATCCTGCGCCGAACTTTTTATAATGTAACGTAAAACGAAATATAGCATAAAAAGGGAGACAAATTGAAGTGGGTGTTGAAAGCCTTACTTCCACCCCCCCCCCCCCTCGCACCCCACAGAATCTTAAATGTTTCTTCTTCTTTCTTATTATTGGTCTGTAGCTCTCAGGTTTTTGTTTGTCCTTGCCTTTCTTTATGATAGGTCCCATAAATGCTTCTCTCCGGTACATTGCCAGTATCCTAACTTACTATAGTTGTATATCTGTAGTAATATGTGCATTGCTGCATGACTTAGGTTTTTAGGCATTTCATTGGTGACGCCATGCAGTCCTGGTGATTTTATATCCTTTAATTTCCTTATAGATACTTTTAGTTCTTCTAGTGTGAATGGTTGAGACATGACATCTGGACAGTTTGTGCTGTTTTTATCATTATTTATTTCTTGACAAATCTTTCGTTGTCTACATATTGATAGTAGTGATACTTTCTTTTCTGTAGGCTTCTGCAAACATGTCTGCTGCTTGATTGCCAGTGTAGAGTTTACCTGAATCTTCCAGTGTCACTGTTTGTCGCTGGGAGTTGCTATCATCATTTATTGTTTATTGTCTTTTCCCAGGTGAATTATTGTTGATCGCATTCACACTTACCGTTAAGCGTAGGGGTGGGAGCTTAAGCTGTCGTTCCAAGGCCAGATGTGTCGCCGTGGTTGCATTTAGTCCATGTTTGTTCAAGGCTATCTTGATGTTTTCTATCCACCGTTTTCTTGTCCTACCTTTGGCCTTACGCCCAGATATTCTTGTATTATATGCTCTTAATAGTATTTGCTTAGTTAATTTCCACAATTTTCTCCCTTCCTTTTCAAAATTTAATTGTGGGTTTTTCCCTCCAGCTTCTTCTCTGTGTTTCTATCATTTCTTTAGTGAACTTTGCTTTGGATTTTTGTAGTGTGATATGGATCTGTTGGGAAGGTTGTCCCTCTGCCATATTACGTGCTTCAGCCAGTTCTTCCTGCAGTTCTTGGAGTGTGTTGGTTCAATATGGTAGATAATTCTTCCTCGCTCCTCTTGGTATTGTCTCCTTAGTTCCTGAAGTATGGAGTATTCCTTTATTAAACTCACTGACAACCGTGTTTATGTCTCTGTAACTTGTATGCATTTTGTGAGTAGGTTTGTTCTGTATTTAAAAATGTGCCAATTTGCTTTCTTGTATTTCCATCTTGGTTTAATTGGTCTTGTAATTATAGTTTTGTTCACTTGGATGATGACTGGGCTATGGTCACTGCCACCAAGTTATTCCCCTATTGTTTTTTCACAATTCCAGCCAGTTCTGAGATGCAGAATGCCAGGTCTGGGGTTGAAATGCTATGACATCTTCTTGAGTAGAACGTTGGCGAATCATGTGAATTATTCAGGAGCATTAGGTTGTTATCATCTTGTCAAACTTCTATCTATTCTCCACTTCTGTCTAAATTGTTGTATCCCCATCTTTGGGAGTGGCTCTTTAAGTCTTCCACTGCCAGGAAGAGATTGTCGAGGATGTTAATACTGATCATGTTTAATGTGATGTCATTTGGACAGTAGAATTTTAGTATGTGCAGTTCAATTGTGTTGTTTTTATGTGAATTATCTGGTATTCATCACCTTCCTCTTGTGTTTTCGTTTCTATGGCGTTGATGTTATCCTTGACCAGAGTTAGTATGCCACCTTTCCTCCGATCTTTCCTGTCAGCTCTAAAACATTGGTATCCTCGTATTTTGCATGTTATTTTTTCATTGAGATGGGTTTCCTGCATGCACCAGATACTAATCTATATCTGGTGCTAGATGTTTTCTAGTTGTTTTTTTTTGGTTTGTTTGTTAACTCTCCGTACATTTCAGTGCATGATGTTTAGAGGGGTTATTGTACTGTCTTGTTGGCCAGACGTTTTCCTCTTCCACCCCCGGCTCCACAATGTAGACTAGAGGGCCTTCCTGTAGCTGGGGTGCATTCTGTCGATGTTCAGAATCCGGCACTGCTCCTGCCTGGGGGAACTTCACAGGGCAAGTACCATGACAATTTTAAAAATTATGTCGTGTCGTGAAGACATGTCAATTATTCGAGTTGCATGATACCATGATTGCTGGTACGTCTCTCGGCCTGGCATATCTGTCTTCAGCATCTGTGCTTGCTTGGGTAGAATTGTGGTCCTGTTCGATATTGGGTTTACCCGACCAATCTTAGCCTCCAGTCTCTGTTGGCTGGGCTAATCGCCATCCCTACGTCAAGGAGTTGACCACCACGGAGACTTCCCAGGTGACCAGTAATATTTTAAAATTAAGAAATTTGGTCACGACATGGCCAAATTTTAGCAACTGTTTACCCTCATCAAAACTCAACATTTCTCTAATTTAAACTTATTTACAGGTGAGCGAATTAGATGGTCAAGCATGATGTCACTGCACGAGCTGACAGTTCCAATAATCAATTCGGTAAAGGATGCAGCTACTGGTCGCGGTGATGACGATGGTGCAGATGAAGTAACAGAAACTAGGATCATTGGAGTCACTGAAAAAGGTGTTATCAGGAAGAGAAGTTTTAAGGTAATGATCATGTTTATGATACTTCGTTACATGAAGATCTCTTACTCCTGACTTTTTCCTTCAAAATGAATGCTACAGAAGAATATTAAGAATATCATGGACAGAGATGAAAATGAATAATGAAGTTATAAGAACATGTGAAAGATCATTGACTGCTGAACAACATAACAAGAATTGATAACAATATGTGGAAGATGGTTGGTTGTTGAACAACATAACAATAATGTTTCAGTTTTTGTGTGTATTCTTCTTCTTCTTCAGCGTTCGCTCTCAAATAACCACAACGAATATTTCGAGTGATTTCCGCCGGGGAGCGTGAGGTACGTTGTGCTGCAAGTTCCACAGTAGAACTGTGATTATTTGCACCCCGGTTGGCCAATTGTGGTCAGGACGTCCGAGATCCAGCACATCGTTATCGTCATTCCTTTATTTCGGGTTTGGTCCCTAGTCCGTGACAGCCTGTCTATCTGTCGCCGGGAACGCTGGTGTGTAGTGCCTCTTCGCCAAGACGCTTGTCGAACGCGTCTATCTGGCACGAGGTGCTCCGCCGTCTATAAACCCATCTCGTCCAATTGGACGAACTCTGCCTGTGTCCATCGGGTACCGAACCTTTTCTCATCCGCGAGCCTGGTTCCGTATGAGGAAGAACTCGCCAGAAGAGTTCGACCCTGGCTCGTTCGCCCTCCTGCCCGAGTCGTCGTTCACAGATATCGTGAACCCCTCGCACAAGTTTGAGTCTCACACCACGCGTTTGAGAGCAAGGCGTTCTCGAGCTGAGCGACCTTGTCCCAATAGCGCCTGAGCCCATCAGGTACTGAACCCTTTCTCTCTGCAAATGTATTTCCGGTATAAGAAAACTTGACAGTAGAGTTGGGCCAGGGCTAAAATCTTTGTCCCTTTTGTGCCTGAGCCCATCAGGTACTGAACCTTTTCTCTCTGCAAGTATATTTCCGGTATAGGAAATCTTGACAGTAGAGTTGGGCCAGGACTGCCATCGTTGTCTCCTTCTTGCCTAAGCCCATTGGGTTCGGAACCGTTTCTCTTCGCGAGCATATTTCCGGTATAGGAAACTCGACATTAGAGTTGGTTTAGGTCTTCTTGCTTTTTCGAGCTCCCACGATTGGGAAAGGGTCTCTGCCTATAAGGACTACAGGTAACTAGAAGCTCGTCTCGAGCTAACAGAGCTTAAAGTTCCCCTTTCTTAGGAACTTTTTACGTTTCATTTGCAGTTCGCGCTGCCCTCTGGCGCTGTTCTACCCTTTCATTGTGTCATTGTACTCATTATGACATTATTTGTTTTTCTCCATGTACCCACCGTTTCGTACCTTTTACATTGTCCGCCCCTCCAATGTTCTGACTGGTCTTACAGGGCGTCACTGTATGTCGACAGTGTCGCTGTATGTGGTGATGCAAATGGTGTCGTAGATATTGTCTGTCTCTTTTGCAGGCAAATCTCTTTCCATCTGCTTCCTCCACATTCTCGGACACGATCCCCAAATGATTTGGCCAGAATCAGCACGAGCTGCTGTTTTCTGTTTCCAGGGTGCACCGCGAGGAGGTACATTTGGGATCTTGGTTATCTGCTAACCCTGGGTCCGCCTAGAGCAATGTGTTCCCTTTGCACCCCTTTGTGTGTATAAAGATATAACTAGTATGGAACAACTAATAATGGAAAGTATGGTTGCGAATGATTATTTTTCTTCACATTTTTCTTCTGTGTTCGTCCTCAAACTCCTGCAGATTAGCAGAGTGTAGTCAGAGAACCGGGAATCCGTTGTATACCCCCCCCCCCCCCAACCGAAGATGTATCTACGGCACTAGAAATTTTGTATAGACAGTTTGCAATATATAAATGAATCCATGGCAACGCAACGCATATTTCATTCATTTTATCATATTGTAAACTTTCTAGTATTGGCAACAGACATCTACACATTAGAGAAAGATCGGAATTTGCGAAATGAAATTCTAAGGAATGCTATTGGAGTCACGAGACTCGACAAAATGCGCAGTTAGAACACCAGAAAGATAATGGGTATCACATCATGCATCAAATATATAAAGAAACATCAGATAAAATGGTTTTGACATCTTATGAGGATGGACAATCAATTTTTCATAAGAGCTTATAACAAGATGGAATCAGGATACAGAGCCAAGGACAGACCTAGAAAAAGATGAATAGACAACATCAAGATCATCCTGAATAAACATGACTACACCTCAACCAGAGCAACACACCTGGTTCTGGAACACAGACTACACCTCAACCAGAGCAACACACCTGGTTCTGGAACACAGACTACACTTCAACCAGAGCAACACACCTGGTTCTGGAACACAGACTACACTTCAACCAGAGCAACACACCTGGTTCTGGAACACTGACTACACCTCAACCAGAGCAACACACCTGGTTCTGGAACACAGACTACACTTCAACCAGAGCAACACACCTGGTTCTGGAACACTGACTAAACCTCAACCAGAGCAACACACCTGGTTCTGGAACACAGACTACACCTCAACCAGAGCAACACACCTGGTTCTGGAACACAGATTACACCTCAACCAGAGCAACACACCTGGTTCTGGAACACAGATTACACCTCAACCAGAGCAACACACCTGGTTCTGGAACACTGACTACACCTCAACCAGAGCAACACACCTGGTTCTGGAACACAGATTACACCTCAACCAGAGCAACACACCTGGTTCTGGAACACAGATTACACCTCAACCAGAGCAACACACCTGGTTCTGGAACACTAACTACACCTCAACCAGAGCAACACACCTGGTTCTGGAACACAGACTACACCTCAACCAGAGCAACACACCTGGTTCTGGAACACAGACTACACCTCAACCAGAGCAACACACCTGGTTCTGGAACACTGACTACACCTCAACCAGAGCAACACACCTGGTTCTGGAACACAGATTACACCTCAACCAGAGCAACACACCTGGTTCTGGAACACTGACTACACCTCAACCAGAGCAACACACCTGGTTCTGGAACACAGACTACACCTCAACCAGAGCAACACACCTGGTTCTGGAACACTGACTACACCTCAACCAGAGCAACACACCTGGTTCTGGAACACAGACTACACCTCAACCAGAGCAACACACCTGGTTCTGGAACACAGACTACACCTCAACCAGAACAACACACCTGGTTCTGGAACACAGACTACACCTCAACCAGAGCAACACACCTGGTTCTGGAACACAGACTACACCTCAACCAGTGCAACACACCTGGTTCTGGAACACAGACTACACCTCAACCAGAGCAACACACCTGGTTCTGGAACACAGACTACACCTCAACCAGAGCAACACACCTGGTTCTGGAACACAGACTACACCTCAACCAGAGCAACACACCTGGTTCTGGAACACAAACTACACCTCAACCAGAGCAACACACCTGGTTCTGGAACGCAGACTACATCTCCTTCACAAACCCCCTACGCTCAACGGCAAGCGTGGAAGCTACGACAACACCACCTGGGGATAGAGAATAAACAAACTTTCTCCAGCGGTCATTATTATCATCAGGTCCTAGACAGGATGCAGCAGTCACCACAGTCGCTGTAAACTCGTGCCAATCTTGAGCTAATCTTCTTGCTTCTGTGAGTTCTATGTTCATTGACAAATCGGTCAACTCTTATTCATGGAGGTCGTAATTGCTGGATTGCCAGAACAGCGTCCTCCATTATTTTTGTGGTTGCAAAACTCTGATATAACCAATTTGTACTAGCCTCAGCGGCTGAAAAGAGCGTACCACACCTTAAGAGGTATATTTTACTTAACCGAATAGTATGTCCATATGGTCTTTGAATTTTTTGATGATGATGATGATGATGATGATGGTGTTCCTCCTTCGCAAACGAAGATGAGCATGACATGAAAAAACAATAGATGCGATGGGAAAATAATAATAATTAAAATTGGTAATTAACTCATTTGGTTTGTGAGTTCGTAGATGCCCGATGAGTCCGATTCGTGCACGGAAAGTTCTGTTGCAGTGCATACAGGAGTGCTGAAGGTTCGGGGTAGGAGAATTTACGGATTTGTCCTTCCGCTTCTTGCGCTTGTCGATTGCCCACAGTGTTCTTTCTTTTTCAAATTTCGTGATGCCAGCAGTGATCTGGGTGTGCCAGGCTGAGCGATCAAGTGATGTAGTCTCTCAGGAGCTAGGATCGATGCTGCAGTGCTTGAGAGAGCTTTTAAGGTGATCATTGAAGCGCCCTTTCTGCCCTCCACTTGAACGTTTACCTTCGCACAGCTCCCCATAGAATAATCTCTTTAGAAGGCGCTTGTAAGAATTTTTTGAAGTGACAATGTCACACAATACAAATCACAGTGAGAAAACAACAGCTGAATCAGGATTTATACACATAGGCTATATTTAACATTTCATGTAGTCTTTCTTCCTTCGTTAGCCAACACTGAAAAATATTAGACCTTCTTCTCCTTCGTTCATTCTCAAACTCCTACGTATTAGCGGGGTGTAGTCTAGGAAACAAGTTGCTCTATCACAGTTTACAACTTCGCTGTTATACCTACACTTTCAGTCTGACACCTCGGACTTCAGCTTATCCTATAGAACAGGGGTGGGCAAACTTTTTGTGCAGAGGGCCGCATTGAAAATTGTAAAGCTATTGGAGGTCCGCATATAATATTATGTATATTTGGCAATATATATATATATATATATATATATATATATATATATATATATATATATATATATATATATATATATATATATATATATATATATATATATATATATATATATATATATATATATATATATATATATATATATATATATATTTAAATGATGTCAAATTGGGAAAAAAATATTGTATATATAATAAATAAGAAAGTCGAATTAAAATTTCAATGGATTTCTGTGTAATATTAATGGGGAAAAAATCATTTTTGACGATCGTCCGTTTATTTAAAAATGTGTTTGAGGGCCGCAAAATATCCAATGGCGGGCCGCATGCGGCCCGCAGTTTGCCCACACCTGCTATAGAGCATACATTGACCTTATGTGATGGGACAGCCAATTCCACATACCAAAACCTCCTTAGTCACCTTTTATGACTTGGGTCCTGGCAACACGCAGGAGACTATATCAGTTCTAAATCGGTATATGATGTCCACAGCGAAGGAAGGGGACGAGAATCGATATCAACCACTTCCAGAATCCGTGATATAAATAAAGAACTAGAAATTGGCTTCTAAAGTATACTATAACTAAGCGCTCTCGTCAGCGAGGTAAACGATTAGCAGAAATTAAGTTTAATGTAACGTAAGTGTGAAGCTCAACCAGATGGCAGTATTCTAGGTATCGACGTTCTCTCTCAACAGTAGCAGGCCATCTATGTGACACTACGTGTCACTATCAGAGTTTATTCAAATTTTTCATTGGCTGGTAACACAAAGTATATGAATGCGACCAATGGAATGCTCGTAGTATCCTCTCACAGTTATGTATATAACAAGCCCGTTGCTTCAAAAAGGACACGGAACCGGTTTCAGTAACTATTTGTGGGTTATATAAATGCACCCGACCACTTAACTGTAGGTTATAAATATATTGCGTCACGAAGAGGGAATATAAACTTCAAACACTGCCCCGTCCCATTTTGTGGCCTATGTGGAATACAGCACATGGATTGCTGTTATCAGAGAGTAACAGACGTTTGAGGCACTAAGTTTAAAATGGATAAGTAGTAGATTTAATATCGCGACATCGTGTCCTCTCTACTCCTTCGTTTTACATGGACAACGTCGAGGTAAGACTATATATATACATATATATAGGTCCCCTACATATATATGTATAATATCTACAATAAATAATATATACACAATATCCATGTAGTCTTATAGAAAAAGTGTACAATTATATGTACATGTAGGCCTATTATACTACACTACGCTACATTAGACTACATTTCATTACATTACATTGAATTGTATTGTATTGTATTGTATTGTATTGTATTGTATTGTATTGAAGTGTATTGTATTGTATTGTATTGTATTGTATTGTATTATATTATATTATATTATATTATATTATATTATATTATATTATATTATATTATATTATATTATTATACATAAATATATACATACATACATATATCCATACTTCAAGTAATAAGCAACATTGAAGCAACATTGTACTGTCTATATGTTATTTATGTTTACAAGAAGACCTATTGGCCTTTGTAGTGCAAATATGGATGTTATATGTTTGTGTTACTGAGGATGCTTCAATACTTGTATATATTCACGGATAGACCAAGATCCGTCTAAAGTCGTCATTCCATGTCCAAACTATCCAAGGACATTTACAGCTCGAATAGGGCTAATTAGCCATCTACAAACTCATAATCAAGGACATAACTAAAATTGAATTTTCAAAAGTGGATGTAACAAATGGTCATCATCACTTGTGATGGACACACTTGTACAGGATGTTCGTTATTCAGTTTCATGATATAATGAAAATCCATTCTACTTTCATTTTACCACACCCCTCATGTAAATGATGGTTGCTAATATCCACACTTGCCGTTAAACGTAAGGACGGGAGTCTCAGTTGTAATTTCAAGGCCAGATGTGTCGCATTGGTTGCATTGAATCCATACTTGTTCAAGGCTATCTTGATGTTTTCTATCCACCGTTTTCGTGTTACAATCGTGTTACAAATATATTTATGGATTGTTAAATATATGTAATTTATAGTAGTTTTAGTATGGATCATCTTTAGTTATTGGTAATAATCTCTAGGTATTGGGAATATACTACGTCTTGTTGTTGTATATACATGAGTTGAATATATATTTGCCAAAGACAGTGTTTTCTTTTTTCTTCCTCAAGAGAAAACTAACACAAGAAGAGAAGTCCAAACGGGCATATGGAAGCGATAAGGCTGAGTATGCCAAGATTGTTGAACGTGTATTGGCTGAGAGAATCTTTAGCGGAACAATAGAGGGTCTTCAAGAAAGATGGAAAATGCTGGGGTACATGCACGCCGACTGTATCGATATGGTAGAACAATGGACGAAAAGGAGAGAAGATTTGATACGGGCAAGGAGAAGAAAAAATGTAGACACTGTGATAGCTTTAATTATTGTGTCTGTGTTATGTTTTGGCTTATTATGGCTGATTAAACTGTTTATCTGGTAGCATGCAGATTGAACTGTTAGTATTCAATGACATAATCATATAGCAACAATTTCCATGTGTATAAATAACATTTAAACTACTGAAAACAAAAGCTAAATCTGGGACTCTTTATAGCTCAAAAAAATCATATGCGCACAAATATTGGACTAGACGCACTGCGATCAATTACGAGCAGGGATATAACAACAAACCGAAAAAAACTGGAGGTTGCAGTACCGCAAATCAGATAAGGTATAAATGGAAGTAAACATGTGTTACCAATAGCTAAAACAATATACTATGATGCTTTTAATTTTACATACTGTTTTCATTAAATTAATGCTTTTGAATAGAAACGTCGGATGTGTTTGTGTTTCATTCCTATGGTGTTATTTCAGAAATCAGATGGATCATCAGATGATGCAATAAAGAAAGGAGTAACTGGGATACAAATACTTATACTAAACAACACTGGAATAGAACTCTTAATTGCTACTGAAAAAATTATGAGCAAACTACAGGGCAGAGCTACAAGCAATATTATTCAGTTCCCAACGGCTCCCTGGTCAACCTGGCCATACTTGGGTACCGGATTAATCCTAGAAATTAAGACTGTGAGGGAGAGGAGATGGATACCGTCCACATACACCAAATGCACTAGAAGAGCAGAAACTCAAAGGGGCAAACATAGTCTTTCTGCGTGACTATATATCAGTTCTTCAGAAAATCTTCAGAAAAGAAATTACTGAGTTTCGAGAACAAATGTCTTCGTAGGATAACTAACACGCATTGGAGTGAATTCAAATCGAATGATAAAATTAGAGAAGAGACACGTCAAAATTTCATCACAGATGTTATCAGAAAATGCCGTTGGTCCTACATCGGGCATG